>CM073753.1:27506894-28045748 GCA_037127355.1 Schoenoplectus tabernaemontani
GTACAGTGCTCGAAATCAATGAAGATCAAATTAATTCAATTCAGTGCAGAAAGGCTAATTTTCAATTTAGCCATATATTAAAATGAATAGTTAAGCACAGTTTCTATTTCACAATCTCCAAAAAGTATTATTGCTGACGATACGACAATCAATAATTGAAGTACAATGATTATCCGAAGTCCCTTTCTGATGAGAAATCAATAAATTTCCTGCTTCCACTGGTTAAAAATTATTTGGAGCTCAGCCATCATATATCATGTCTTGGAATATGACAAAAAAGTACAGTAGTTCTCCAATTTAAGTTCCGGTCTAATTAGGGCGAATGTAGGATTTAATCGGGAGTTCAGTAATTTAATTGTAATATAGTTTATCGAGTTCAAATTCATTATCTAATTGAATATAAAAAAAATCAGTAAATATATTTTTATCGAATAAATTCAGAAAGGTCAAAAATTAAATCAAAAAATTAATCAAAAATGCTAATTTTCAAAATCTAAGAGATCAGTTGATCTTTGGATGTACATAATCTGCCCTGATTAGACAGGAACTTAAATTGGAGAACCAGTTACTTGTCTAATGGAATAACAAAAGTATTCTTGCACACTGGTACCCGTTATTTGAAATTCACCATCATCATGTCATGTCTTAAAATATTACGAGTGCGTAAGTTTGACAACCTTAGAGTGCATAAAATAGTGTGAATCTCTGAATATATATATATATAGTAAAGATATCGCGAGTCTAAGTTTACGGAGGTCTTCCATGATCTTAACCCAAAAAATATATCAAATCATCTCAGAATTTTAATTTATCATTCTCATTAAATTCTTTATATGAAAATCTTGTGGGATGCAAAAATTTAGAGTGTTTTGAGTTTTTTAAGTAACCATTTTTAATTTTTTAAAATGATGTTCACGTATTGAATATATTATTATTATTTTTAGAGCTGATTTTCAAAAATTAAAAACCATGACTTAAAAAGCTCAAAACAACTCAAATTTTTGTATCTCATAAGATTTTCATATAAATAATTTAATGAGCATGATAAATTAAAATTTTGAAATGATTTGATATATTTTTTGAGCTAAGCTCATGAAAATCCTCCGTGAGGTTAAGCTCACGGTATCTTTACTCTCTCTCTCTCTCTCTATATATATATATAGGGATAGGGAAATCTAACGGTGCTTCACAAAGCAAAAAAATATTTTTCTTCATTTTTAAATCTCATATACCGAGAGCTCTAAATATCAATCTAATTAGTCCATTATAATTTAGATATCAAAAACTTATTGAATATTAAATTTTACTGTTTTTGAAGCTTTGTAACTATTTTTTTTATTTTTGAAAGATGATAATTTTTAGGTGCACCTATCATTATTTTATTATTATTTTGGGGACATTTTTTAAAAATCCTAAAAAAATAGTTAGAAAGTTTCAAATATAATCAAATTTTGTATTCCATAAGATTTGAATATGTAGTTTATGCTATGTGAATTAGATTGGCAATTTAAATTTTGATTTAGTGAGATTTATATATAATCATTTGGCACTACCTATTAATTTTAGTCATAATTTCTTCGAAAAATTCGGGAGAAAAAAATTCAAAAATCGAAGGAAAAGAAATCTTTGGTGAATTTATTATGCCTTATTGCATTATTTGAACTTTTGGCGTATTTGTTGGGTGAAATTGAGAAAAGCACGGTCTCATTTCGTGTAAGAATTGCTTTGTTGCTTTTTCAAAGCCACAAAAATATATGAAGTTGATAGTAACATTGCCAAAAGATTGTCCAAATTAGTATGTTAAAATAAGTTGTACCGTGTGGATTCCTCTTTTGGAGGCCGTTTCTTCTTAAAACGTTTTGTAACTTTGTCAGGTTAAATTTGATTGATCATCTTTGTTATCTTTTTGGGAGGTGAGGTCATCATGTATAATAAACATAGGTTAATTTAAATAAAAAAAATGTGTGAATTATGGTTGCACTATCCTTCATAATACTTAATTATATGAGCACTATATTTTCTATGTACATCGAATTGAGACCAAAATTCTGACTGGACCACAATTGACTGTCAACCAAACCATGATGCCGTATCAATTTTCGTCTTTTCTTTCTTTATTTTTGGGGGCCGTTTGCACGTCATTTTTCGTGCAAAGTTTGGATCTAGAAGCTAACTTGTCTTTTTTTTTTTTAAGAGAGAAAGAGAAGCGATCTTAGTGTTTAGTTTTTTTTTTCTGGATGCCATTATCTATGTGTGTTGAGCTATTCAGAAACAGAGGATCATAGTTCTGTCTTTTTCACATAATAGTTGTACCAGATATTTATTTTCATTGAATTTGAAATGTCCTGAAAATTTTCACTCACTGATCTCAAAATTCTTCAGATATTTATCATGCTGTCTGTGATCTGTGTGTTATGTTCTTGTAAATATGAAAATTCGTTGATGGTGTAAGCTAATGCCAACTGTGATTTCTCTTGAATTATTCAACAGCTTTGTTTTTTCTTGTTGTACTCATTATGACTGTATTAATTCCAATGACATCCACAGTTTCTCAATTGTTATGATATCCAATTTATTAATTAATGTAAATGGAGCCATGACGTTCAGATGGAGATGACAACGTAAAAAGGTGGTAAATATAATCGAAATATCACAAAGTCAAATATTAAGGGGATAAATTTATCTGTTTATTTCTATTCTTAATTCGGCAAGCCTCTGTTTTGAAAATAATCAAATAGTGGCATGCTAATTGCTTAATTGGCAATGAGATAATTAATCAGCTTACTTGCAAAAGCACGCACTTGGCTTTGTAGCAACCCAGCATTGAAAATTGCAAGTCAGAGTGAGAATTTTGGCCTTCTTGTTAGGAGGAATAAACTTTTTTCCCACATAAAGGTGGAATAAACCTTTACATCAAAGTATAATTCAAAATATGCCGACTAAATTTGAGTTTGTTGATGGGTTAAAAAATGGGATGGGGTGGGGACCATGTTATTTCTGTGGTCAACAGTCCATGTTACTACAGCTCACGAGGAGCCAAAATAATTGAAATTACCTTCATTTGGTACATATTATTAATTGTTCTTGGTGAAGAATTTGGCATTATATATAATTCAAGTATAAGATGACAGTATAGGAGTCACATGCATTGATAAGATAAGCATCCCGATATTATGGATCTGATACCTAGCATATCGATCTGGGCTGGCAACAATAAAAACAGATCACACATATTTTGATATGATTCCTCGGTTAATAAATTTAAAAAAAAAAACGTCACCACAATAGTACTATTTCAGAATAGTTATCATGTTTTTTTTAAAGTGAAATTTCCGAATTCCTTGATTATACTACACACTCGTCTATGCATTCTATTTATTTTTCTTCATTTATTCTAATTGGAAAGTTCATTTACTCTTTTGCTTCTCTCCTATTTGAAGGAGCTGCTTTTAATCGTAGCTGAGATGAAGATAAGCTCTAATAAAATAATATAATTTTTTTTTTGCCTTTTGATGAATTATTGCGCGATTAATCATTTTTCTCTTTATTCATTTGTAATTTGAGTTTGTTGAATGCAAGATTATAGCTTTTAAAAATGAATATTTTCATCAATAGATTTATTATTTCAAGTTGAATTCTTTAAAACAATAATAACTCTTTTAAATAATTGCACATAATTTTTCTATGGAGATTTCATTTCCGTAATTCACAATCCATTAAAATAAACTTCAGAATTCATACATGAAGATATGTTGTTTTCACTTAATTGAAAGCATCTTTCTTGTTTGCTGAGATAATTATATTGAGATAAAATAAAACAAATCAAAGTAGATGTTTTCTACACGAAATTTCTTTTTCCTGTTACTTCCAAAACAAATTACGAATTACCATCATGCATCATCATCATTCAGCAGCAGCCTGACTTTCACTTTCAGACATTAATTATTAGAGAAAACTTTGGATGCAGTGCAGTGGTGGTGAGACCCGTCTCCTGGTAAAGAAGAATATATAATTAATCTGCGTTAGAAAAACGTGCAAATGTTGATTCGGATTCGTTGCACTTAATTTCCTGGTTGTTTCTGCTTGACAAATGACAAGGATAGTTGACACCACGAACCAACGTATTTAATAAGAGAGTAAATGCATATATAGCTAAGCTAGGTGTATCAGCATTCATTTCATCTGAAAGCTTAGCTTGATCATGATGTATGGATTTGTATGGATGGTAATTAATGAACAGGGACCATTCCGACCGATCCGATACTAGCTGTCAAGCAAGCAAAGCAAAGCAAAGCAACCCAATCTTATATATTCTTATCTGACTCACTCGTGAAGTCGACGTCGTGATTAGGTTGGATTCATGGGACAAGTAGCAGCCACGAAAAATGAGAAATGAGAGCAACCCGACAATAAGTGTGTCGATATCGCCGTACCGTTGGGTCTCAGGGCATGTACGGTCCATTACTCATTATAACTCCTCCCAATCCGTGTTCATTCGGCGATTCGTTTACAGCTAACCAACTTGATTTAACTGATACTTACGGATCGTTATGTTGCCTCATTAAAAACCTTACTAAGAAAACCCAATGGGACAAAACTTAGTGAAGGGAAAAAGAGTGCAACGTGTATAATACTCCCCCTCATTTTAACGTACATCTTTTAAGTGACGAATGCCAATTTTATGTGAAAATTTGCTCAAAAATATTTCTTGCAATGATTTTGTGAATAAGTCCGCCAAATTATCGCTTGATCGATTTGATAAATATTTATCAAACCATTCTTCGTAAGTCATGTGTTGAGAAGAACTTCTAAGCGAGATGTGTTTGGTTACACACCTTTGATATATCCTTCTTTGATTTGAGCAATGCATGCGATTATCTTCGTATATCACCGTCGGGTTTTCTCTGATCGTCTCGAGACCACATTTCTCTTGGATGTGTTGGATCATGGATCTTAACCATACACATTCCCATCCAAAGATCATAAAGAGCAATTAATTCAAAGCATGATTTGATGATGTTGTTTGTCAATGTTTGCTTTGTCGATCGTCATGAAATTGTAGTGCGCCATATGTAAACACATATCCGGATTGTGACCGAGCTTTATGCGGATCTGACAAATTGCATCTGCATATCCAACTAGTTTGGACTTTGTATCTTTTCGATAAAATAGTCTCATATCACGCGTCCCACAAAGGTAACGTAATACATGTTTGATTATGTTCTAATGTCGGTGTGTTGGATCGTAACTATATCTCGCTAATACATTTACGTAAAAAGCAATATCGGGTCTCGTATTATTAGCAAGATACATCAAAGCCCCAATTGCACTTAAGTATGGTACTTCGGACCAAGAGCTTTTTCATTATTTTCTCGGGGCCGATAAGGATCTTTTTTCACATCAAGTGATCGGACAACCATTGGTGTACTTAGAGGATGAGCTTTGTCCATATTAAAACGTTTCAACATCTTCTCGGATGTAGTTTGATTGATGGACAAATATACCATTATGCAAATGCTCGATCCAGTAGGCGAGGCACAACTTTGTTACACCAAGATCTTTCATTTCAAATTCATTCTTTAATAATTTTGCGAGTCTTTTCGATCTCTTCAGAGACCCAATGATATTCAGTCATCAACATATATATCGCAATAATTATAAAACTCGAGATTGATCGCTTAATAAAAACACATGGACTAATTATATTAGATTTATATCCTTCTTTTATGAGATATTCACTGAGTCAATTATACCACATTCGACCCGATTGTTTTAGTCCATACAATGATCGTTTTATCTTTATAGAATACATTTCTCGAGATTTTGATTTAAATGCTTCGTGGCATTTTTAATCCTTCGAACTTTCATATAGATATCATTATCGAGTGATCCATACAAATAGGCTATGACAACATCCATGAGACGCATTTGAAGGTTCTCAGTGATTGTGAGACTGATTAAAAATCGAAGAGTTATTGCATTCACTACAGGTGAATACGTTTCTTCATAATTAACTCCTGGTATTTGTGTAAAACCTTGTGTCACCAGCCTTGCTTTATATCTCACAATCTCATTTCTTTTTATTGCAAAAACCCACTTGTAACCTACAGGGTTAACATATTTAGGGGTTATAATTATAGATCCAAAAACATTTCGCTTTTCAAGCGAATCTAATTCAGCCTTCAGGGCATCTTTCCATTTTGGCCAATCATTTTTGTGCATACACTCTTCTGGAGTTTTTGGCACATAATCTTTCTCATTTATCACTTCAATTGCTATAGCATATGCAAAAATTTCATCAACACGTGTTTCATTTCGGTTCCATATTATACCATTCTGTACATAATTTATTGAGATCTCATAATCATTCGGTGCCTGAGTTTCTTCTGGAACTTTATCAACGACCTCTTCTGGGGTTCTACTTTCAATCTCTTCTGGGATTTTACTGACAATCTCTTCTGGGATTTTATCGGTAACTTTTGCTGGAGTTACACCAACTGCATTATTCTGCTCTTTCATTTTTCGTGGATTTTTGTCTTTGGAACCGATTGGTCTTCCACGTTTTATTTGTATAGTAACCTCATCAAGGTTATTTCAATTCGAGCAGGTGCATTTAAAGCTGGTATATGTGATTTAGTCACTCTTTTTGTATTTGTAAATGCATCTGGTAACTTATTTGCTATTCTTTGCAAATGTATAATATTTTGAACTTCCAGTTCACATTGACCACTCCGGGGATCAAGATAAGATATTGATGATGCATTACAAGTTACTTGTTTTTCCAGCTTTTCTTTTTCTCCCCTAAGATTGGGAATATTATCTCATCAAATTGACAATCAAAAAACGAGCAAAAAAAACATCTCCGCTTAATGGTTCTAAATATTTAATAATTGATGGAGAGTGAAAACCAATATAAATTCCTAATCTTCTTTGTGGTCCCATTTTTGTGCGTTGTGGAGGAGAAATTAGAACATACACAAGACAACCAAAAATTTTAAGATGGGACAAGTTTGGTTCTCTTCCGCAGAGACCAATTGTAATGGAGAAAATTTATGAGATGCGCTTGGTCTTAATCTAATAAGTGCAAAGAAGATGTAATATTTCTTGTAGCTAATAGGCAAACATGTGACCATCGAGTTGATGCATCAATTAAAACCATAAAATATCTAAATGGTCCACATGGAGGAGAAATAGGCCCACAAATATCTCCTTGAATTCTCTCTAAAAATAAAGGAGATTCATTTTCAATTTTATTTTTAAATGACCTAATTATCAATTTTCCAAGAGAGCATGCTGCACATGATAAATCTTTTGATAATAGGATCTTCAGGTCCTTTAGAGGATGCCTATTTGCACTTTCAATTATTCTCCTCATCATAATGTTACCTGGATGACCTAACTTTGTCATGCCACAGAGTAAACATTTTTGTGTCATGCAACTTCCGGGTTACCGACCATATTTGATTCTATTGAACTTATGTTCATACAATATAGTCCGAGATGATAAAGCTTTCATCTTTTCCAATATGATCTTCCGACCATATTTAATCGTTGTAATTTGAAGATATTCAATGTTATTTTCTACCATGGTTTCGATATGATAACCATTACACCGAATATCTTTAAAACTTAGTAAATTTCTTCGAATTTACTAGAGTATAATGCGTCATTTATAATTAATTTTGTTCCTTTTGGTAACAAAATACAAGCTCTTCCGAGCCTTCAATTAAGTTACTAATACCGAAATTATATTAACATGTGTCTCTACAGAGACAATTGAGAAAATTATTTTTTGCTTTTTAATATTGTGTTTGTTGTTCCACTTTGTCTACTAGACATTCATCTCTAATACTTGTCATTGCTCTCTGCATTGAGCCTTCAATCATATTCTTTTTCCTTTGAACAAAAAAATATACAAGATCAAATTTAAAGAAACTAATTGTATTCATGAGAAACATAAACTTACAACATAAAACTGAACTAAAATAAACCAAGATGTTTAATTCTTTTTCTTTTCATATCTCCCCACATTGTTGTCATTTTATTTGAAATTATGACCTTCACGTCGCCAAACATTATTGCGACCATGTCCACGACCTCTTCTGGGGCCGCGACCACGTACTCGACCACGATTTCCTTTAAATGATGTTGCATTCGCTTCAGGAATGATGTCGCATTTGCTTCGGTGAAATGGACTAGAGCAAGTGGGCCGTGATTGATGATTTTTCATGAGAACCTCATTATTTTGTTCCGCAACAAAAAGACATGATATCAATTCTGAATATTTTTTAAAAATACGCTCCCGATATTGTTCGCGTAGAGCAAATTCGAAGCATGAAATATGGAAAATATTTTTTCTAACATGTCTTCATCGCAATTTTTTCTCCGCATAATTTTAACTCGAAGTTATGCGAAACATTGCATGGAATTATATTCACCCACAGATTTAAAATCTTGCAACCTTAAATGAATCCATTCATAACGAGCTTTTGGGAGGAGCACTTGTTTTTGATGGTCATATCTTTCTTTTAAATTTTTCCATAATTCTAACGGATCTTTCACCGTTAAATATTCAGTTTTTAAATCCTCATGGAGATGATGACGGAGGAATATCATTGCTTTAGCTTTCTCCTGCGGGGAGGCCTTATTTTCATCTTTTATTGTATCTCCAAGATTATTTGCGGTAAGATGAATCTCAACATCGAGAGTCCATGGGAGATAGTTCTTGCCCGATATATCAAGGGCAACGAATTCAAGTTTATTAAGATTTACCATAAAGAAAAATAAAAGTACTACTAATATTAATAAATTTAATCGAACATCCATTTATGAAAATTACTAAAGAAAAAGAATATTAATAACTTCAGGTCATTAAGAGAAAAGATTAGAGACATTACATTTATTTGTTTATTTATCTAATTTGATAACTTCTCAAGTTATCATTTTAGTTGAATAAAATAATAACTTCTCGGTTATTAAGTATATCGATAACTTCGGTTATCAATTGTAACTCATTTTGATAAAACTTTTAATTATCAAATACAATGACTTCTCGCCATTAAAAATATCAATAACTTCTGGTTATTTAATAAATAAAAAAAATATTTCGGTATATACTTATTTTATCATTCTCTTCGGGGAATGAAAATATTAGTCTCATCCAATATAAGAACAATTTCGGTATTTACTTATTTTATCATTCTCTTCGGGAATGAAAATATTAGTCTCATCCAATATAAGAATAATTTCATAAAGAAAATAAATATTATAATTAATGGTAAAATGATAAAATATAATATAAAGTGTACCTCTTTTTAGAGACAATCTTACGATAATCTGTTTATGTCGATCTCGTGCTTCTACTATAAAACAAACTTCCGTCACAACTCGATTAGAGCGAAGTCGTGCTGATAACGTGTTATAAAATAAAGATAGAAGACAAAAGTTGTGAGAGACTAAAATCTTATTTCTATATTATCTCATCTAAAGATTTTTTTATATTACCATCAACAACATACAAGCCTCTATTTATAGGCTAGAGAAACATCATGTAATAAAAGAGAAAATTAATACAAAATTAAATCTAGAGTTAAGGAGAAGGTGAAGAAAATGAAAAACTTCTATTATTATGGGAGGAGGTGGAGGAGGTGAAACATCTATCATTAATATTATAACACATATATCATAAAAATAAAAAAAATTACCATAAATATGATACAAATTTAAAACATGCATATATCATAATAAATAAATAAAAACGACGCTTTAGATTCCAAATTTGCATAAACGTTTTGAAAGACAAATAAAAAAGTAAAATAGTGGCATGGTATCTAAAACTAAGGGACGTACAAATGAATCTTAAAAACTATTTGGTCAGTTTTCGGTTCAAAAATTTTAATTTTGTTGAAAATTTTAGCTAATTCAGTTTATGAAGCAAATTTATTTTATTTGATATAAATAGAGATCATATCAAAAATAATTCAAAAATATTTATTTTCTATAGGTCTAATTTAGTTATTTATTTTATTTTTTTAAATTATTTATTTTTCGATCAATTTTTATAACTAGCGATATTTTGCATTCATCTTTAGCTAATAAAATTCAGCTTAATCGAATAAAATTTTGATTTATTCAATTTTCAGTTTATTCGGTTGATATTTTTTTATAAATTTAATTTGATTCATAATTTGATAGACCAAATAAAATTTCGTATTTATATGTTTATTCCTAATTGAACCGACAGATCCATTGCACACTCCTACACCTCTGCTACTGGCACCAGATTCTTTATCGTATTACTTTTTTATTTCTATTTTTTGTTTGAAAGTTTTTTATTGTTTTCGAAATTTATTATTATTGTTGTCAAAATAATCATTATCAAAGTGATTCTGCCTCAAGAATTTTCGGATCTCCAACTTGCACTGCTAATTTATAATATAATTAATTTAGTGTGTTCTTTCTTCCCTTCGCTCTATTTTTTTTTGTATTTAGTTTCTTTTTCGGCCTTTTTTTTTTGAAAGAACAGGAGAACTACGGTTCACTGTTGATAGGGCTCAATTATATTGGGCTTAGTTTCGGTCCGTGTCAAGTTCTCAATTGACTTTAGACACCCAACTATAATAGTAAGTATAGAATCTAATTATTTTGTTAGACCTTGGTCCTAACATATTTATTATCGGTCTCATAAGAAGTTTATAAATAGAGACTCTAAACCTACTGAGAGAGGATACACAACTTAACTTACATACACCTATATTAGACATATTACTTGAGCTTTCGATATACTATACCTATATCAAAGACACTCATCATTTGGTGTTTTCATTTAGGACAACTTTCATTTCTGATCTTATATACTAACAAGTACGGAATGACTATAGACAACAATATTCGAGAGGCTACTCTGACTCCCGATAACAACATCTCTCCGACCCCACCTGGGTACGCCCCTCCGCGTCAATCGGCTTTAGACACCCAACTGTAAAAGTAAATATAGAATCTAACTGTTTGGTTAGATCTTGGTCCTAACATATTTATTATCGGTCTCATAAGAAGTCTATAAATAGAGGCTCTAAATGTCACAACCCGAAATAATAAATCGGATTAGGAGTGCTTAATCTCGCCACGTACGCACGACGAGACGTGCGTACGAAAGGCTAAATGAATAAAATAAAGCAATAATAAATATAACATGGTTTCCAAATAGGGTGGAAGTCTTCGAGATAAAAGATACAACATGGTTTTATGAGTTTCATAATAGCAAGGGTCATGACATTTGAGATTATACAGCATTAAAGGATGAGTTGGAGAGATTAGTCCGAGACAAAAATATATGGATTTTTATCCAAAATTTTATCATAAATTATGTACGAAAAAGCGACGACGGACGCACCAAACCTTATGATAACAGGAGACTGCATAAGCCGCATTGAGCTAGCAAAGCCCCTTGAGAAAGAACGCCAGAGATAGCGTCGGCTCATCGTACAAACTATGTTCGCGAAGCCACCCCTACCATTCACATGATATAGAGAGAATATCTTCGGGAGATGATTCCTATTGAAAGCACCGAAGATATACCAATATTTTTAGTAAATGATAAGTCTTTATGATTGACAAACACTTAGTGGGATTCGATCCCCCATTACCTTCTCCAACTCATTTTCCACATGATGATGCCTTAGTGTTGGCTTTAAAGATGAAACCCACAACAAATGGATCAAGTTGAAGAGTTAAAAGGGTATTGATAGATACAGAAAGTTTGACTGATATATTGTATATGTCCACTTTCGACCAAATGAGTCTTTCAGTGAAAGACTTGTCTCCGATGCGAACCCCCTTGATCAGCTTCTTGGGAGACACTCTTTATTCTTTAGGTGAAATTCCTTTGGAGGTCCAGTTTGATACCCAACCATGCTTCATGATTTTAAAACTTACATTCCTCGTGGTCGATGCACCCTCGACTTACAATGCTATCATAGGCTGAGGAGCTTTGTATAAATTAGGAGTCGTGGTTTTAACTTCACATCTAATGATAAAGTTCCTGACACCAAAGGGTAATGGGTGCGAATAACGAGATCAAGAGTTGACAAGAAGCTACTATTATGTGGCTGTGCGTGGGACATCTCATGTTGTGCAAGTTGGCCCAAAGATAATATCTCATGTCGAAGAGAAATGGCTGTTTACTGAGCCTATGGAGATTATAGAGCAGTTAGTTTTGGCCGAGTGTAGAAGCTTAAATATCGGAACCCAATTGTCGAAGGGGTATTTGCATGGTAGGCAGCTGACGTTCAGGAGATATCTCAATAGGTAGCGGAGCACAGACTACATGTCGACCCGACGATGAAACCTATGCAATAGCGAATGAGGTGTTTAGGGCTGAAGTGCCAATCTATCGTCAAATAAGAGGTGACCAAGTTATTAAAGACTAATTTTATTGAGAGAAATAAAATGTCTAGAATGGATCGCAAACACTATCATAGTAAAAAAAATGGCAATTGGAGAATGTGTGTTGATTACACCGATTTGAATGAGGAATGTTTGAAGAACTCTTCTCTGTTGTCGAGTATAAATCATATAGTGGATTCCACAGTCGGCTTTCATTTTCTCATCTTCATGGATGTATTTTTTTAGCTACAACCGGATAAATATGTTTCCGATAGACAAGCACAAAATAACCTTCGTGACTGATCAATATTTGTACTATTATAAGCTAATGCCATTTGGGTTGAAAAATACAGGGGGTAACATATCAGATGATGGTAAATAAGGTTTTCCAACAAAAACTTGGTCAGAACATGGAGGCATTATATAGATGATATAGTAGTGAAGTCATCGACAACTGATCATCTGACGGACCTCGAGGAAGTATTTTCATTAATGGCAACTATAAACATGAAGCTCAATCCGACAAAGAATTTTTTCAGTTTGGACGAGAAAAAGTTTCTGAGATTTATAGTATCTGAAAGGGGCATAGTGATTCACCCATTTAGTTTAAAATACTATTTTATTTGCTATTTAGTTTAATTTTAGTTTAGTCAAAACTAATACTCGTTTGTCTAGAATAGTGAACTAATAAGAACTAATAATTCACCCATTGTCATTGTGGAATTCGACACCCTAATTACTACCCGATAAGGTCATACGCTTATGATCGAAATTAGGTATAAATTAAAGTAATTATTAGCTATTGATAAAATCCATCATTGCGTCATTTGACATAGGAGGCGAAAGGACTCTGACAGACGGGACAAGTGGAAAAGCGCGTAGACGAGATGTGTCGGTACAAGAAGCAGACAAGGAAGGGGATGAACATAACATCCCAAGCGGGGAAGTGAAACCGAAATAGAGGAGACAGATCATTATCGAGGAAGATCATGATGGATACCACGACCCAAAGGCTTTGAGTTAAAAAGATAACCCGATGATTAGTGGTCTTCCCTGTCAAGTTCAATGCTCTACCTTGAGACACGACCTGAAAAAAAATTGAAGGCTCACATACTACGAACCTGAATATTTCGCATAACCCAACCTCGAAAGCTAATATGCGAAAGGATTAAATGACCACAGTCAAGGTGCAAGACCTGATAGCTTAGACAAATAATTTATGCTCTCCTCAGCTTACATAAGTTTGAAGACTAATGATAGGGCTCAATTACATTGGGGCTAGTTTCGATCCGTGTTGAGTTTTAATCGGCTCTAGACACCTAAATATGACAATAAGTATAAAACCTAACCGCTTGGTCAGATTTCGGTTTTGACATGCTCATTGCCGGTCTCATAAGAAATCTATAAATAGATGTCCTAAGCCTGCTGAGAGAGAATTCATAACTTAATTTATACACACATATACTAGATTGATTACTTGAGTCTTCGATATACTATATCTATACCGAAGACACTCATTAACTATAAATAATATTTGAATTTAAAAAAAAAAGAGATAACAAACAAATGTAAGCCACATGTCATATTATGTTATGTACCCGGGCAATAGTCATTAGTCAAACATGAGTCCTAATAAGAATCAAAAACTTCAGAGTGAACAAAGTAACTGTTAAAGTCTGTATCATCTCGGATGGAGGGTCTTTATGAATAATTATAAAATTTGAAAACTTGATTCTCATCTTTTTCAATAATAAAAAAAAAGTCTGTATCGTCCCAGACTCTCAGTCCGTCCAGATTGATTTTTGAGATGACACATCTGACTAATTCACCTTCAATTATTTGAATAATCAGATAATCAAAAGAAGAAAACATACAATATTTCTTTTTTTTTTTCGTTATTCTCAGTGAACGGGTATCCGGGTGGTACCATTGAAATGATTGACAGGACCATGTCTGAAGCATAGCATTTTTCCGGCCGAGCATGACAAGTCAGTTACAGATGTAATTAAACCTTGACCCGAAAGCTTGAACCATAGGGAAATATATAATTTTATATTGATGAGACACCAATATTATTATAACTAAATTTATATTTAAAAATATTCAAATTTAAACATAGAACTATATATTTATTTTATTTAAATCGGGTCAGTTTTTGATTTCATATATTTCAATTCAAAGACATTATTTTATGTTCAAAATAAGATTTTCTTAAAAATCCTTCAAGTCATCAATATTTGTGGCTATCAATAATATTTGCTAATTAATTTTATAATTTATAATATTTATCAAATAAAAATTTATTTTTAAATTATTTCTAAACCATAAAGATGGTGGCATGTAATCGTTTTGAATGGACGTTTAAATTTAATACAATTAGCATCAATAATTATTATGCTAAAAAATTGTGTCATGAAGCTTGATTTCACAGAAATTCTGAATGAATAATTATAATTATAAAAATAAAAACTCAAGAAATATTGATAATTATTAAAAATTTCTACTTTATAACATTTTAAAATTATTTTTGGATATTAACGATTGTGTTATCGGCCTCCTATTCATAAATCGTGGCTCCGTCCATGGTGGCAAGAGTACCCACGATGGAACAAATTTTTGTTTGATTGGATGTGTATAATTTTTAAAATTTTGTTAACTTTTGAATTGAGATTGAAGGACTAAGCGGATGAGTCTAGGAGATAAATAATACTTCAAAGTTAAAAAAAAGGATAATAATTTGTAATTATTCTAATATATCCCGACGTTCATTCAAACAATACCAAGCAACCAAGCAATTTTTTTCTTAATAATTATGCTATGTTTTTATATCAATTAATTATATATAGTACTTGTATTTATATACGGGTTACTAGTATAAGTATTGGGTCGTGTTCAATTTTGGGTCAAATAACTAAATCAAATCCATATCTTACCCATTATAATATCTAGTATATACCGGTTACTAATATAAGTATTTGGTCAGTGTTCAATTTTGGGTCAGATAATTAAATCGAATTCACATCTCACCCATTATAATATCGATTCTTGTTCTCATTAATCGAATATTAAAATATTAATTTTGTAACTGCACCCAAAATGTAATCTGGTATATTTTCTATACCAAAATCTATCCAAATTAACAAAATCCATATTGGATTCGGTTTGATACTGGATAATCTGATAAAAGTAACAACTATCGTTGACATATACACGCCGTGCAATTGCATCCATATTTTACTTTTGTTTTTGTTATTGTTCCTAAAAAACATAGATGAGAGTTAAAATTCCTGTAGCTATCAATTTTTTTATTTTTATGACAGGTCGTCTTTTGGCACGTATGGAGAATAAGGAAAAACATTCGTTTTGTTGATGGGAACATTCGACAAATACATTTGAATGGATATGAGCCTCAGTTAAGACTCCAATATCCATAGATCGAAGTCCAAACAATTGCCAAAATGGAACAATATCAATGAAAGCCCGATAATTTGAATTAATTAAAATAGTTATTTTGACAATACATTTTTAAATAAATTTAAAAAAATAAAAAATAGAAAAAAGTTATGGATATTTTCTTTTATTTATAGATTGATGGTGTTTTAAATTTTATTATCATCAAGTCCATCAATATATGTTAAATTGAAACGAATGCAAATTATATACAATTTTAATTATCCTTGATGAAATATCAAACGATATTGATATTAAAATTATATGAAATTTGAAACACTATAAATTTATAAAAAAAAATACATATCTATAACTTTTTCTACTTTTAAATTTAAAAATTCATTAACAAAATTACCCATTACACAGTATCCCTCACCATTAATATTTGTGCTGAAATATTACTAGTAAAAATTCAATTGCTATGCCAGCAACGCTACACTATTCTTCCAAGTTTATTCGGCGACGAAATCTGTATAGAAGTCGATGTCACGAGTCATTTTGGTAGTTAAAATGTACTGAAAAAGGAGTTCGCATATCCGCTAGGAAAGCTTCGCGTAGATACTTGAAATTAAAGTTGGCAAAAACCCGATCCAATGTGTCAAATCCACCGACTTAACTCGATTCAATTTCTTCACGACTGGATCCAATTTGATACAAAATAATACAACTTTTTTATATGATAATTTATAGATTACTATGTATTTAATTATATTATTATTATTATTATTATTATTATTATTATCATTATTATTTAGTATTTAAAAATATTGTATCTAAATTTTCTTCAATGTGAAATTTTATTAAATATATTTAAAATTTTATATTATTAATTATTTATTTAAGTACTATATTGTTAGGGCGAAACTCGAATTATAACTCTAATAATAAGTAAATGACGTTGTGGATACAAGTTAAGAAGTAATCAATTTTCACAGTAGAGGAATACAAGAAATCAATTTTCATAGTTGAGGAATACAAGTTAAGAAGTAGTAAGCAATGGTTTGAATACAAGTTCGATTTCTACATCATTTAATATTAATGATTTTTTATTCATCTAAAAAATAGTAAAAAATTAAAAAAAAATAATAATTTTCAAAAATATTTTAATATAAATATCATATTCAATGGTTTGAATTGGTTATTTCAACTTTTTAATTAGATATACAGATACAAAGTATGAGAAATTTTATATTTCATCAAGCATCATACCTTCACTCAATATAATAAATTAATAGATAGTCTTGAGATGAGCAAGTAAGCAACCCAAGACGTCTCTCTTGTTTAATAATTTGTTGATAAACGGCACAACTTACTAAAGTATGTATATATAATAATTCACCGATTCAGGCTCCGTGAGTAAGATAATAATTTAGGAACTCATTTCCAAAGAGTTGAGATATAATTTGTTCTTTTCTGACTTTGGGCAACTTAATTTTTCCCAAGCACGTTGCCGTTTCAGGAGAAACGGAATTAATGCGACTCATGTGCAAATTATAACAAACCGATAAAGAGAAGTGCAATTCCAAAGTGTTATCTTTTTAAAAAGTAAGTTATCCTATTTTATTCTTGAAACTGATCCCTGGCGTGATACCTCCACAGCATACAGGAAAATTATCTGAAAATTAAGGCCAACTTTTGGTCTGTGCTGCAATGCAATTGTTAGTTACTGAGTTATGTGATTATAAGATGTACGATATTATAGGGGTTTCAGCTTTATTTGCATTAAAAAAAGGACATATATACCAATATTATTATTGTTAAATTTCACTGAATCAAATAAAAAATATATAAATATAACTCTAAAAAAAGAAATTTAAATTTAAAGTAAATTAAATAAAGAAATAATTAAATAGACAAAATAGAAATAAAAGAAATTGAAATATAAATGTAAGTCTAAAAAAAATAAAATAAAATCGAAGACTACTTGAGGTCAATTCTTTAAATAATTGGTGCATTTGTAACACCGCACATATTGAAGTATGAGATAGGTAGGAAGAGTCGAGGTTGGAGGGTGAGGAAACTGATCGAAGAGGAGAGAAATGATTATTGGGGAGGAATAAAAAAAAATAGATTTTATTATCCCTCTCCTCTCCAAACAATATTTCCCTTTTTTTTTTAAACAAATATGGGAATGAGAAGGATGAAAAGGAGTTTGACAGAAAGCCAAAGAGGCTGGGACATGTAGTTGTAAAAAAACCCAAGAAATTTTATTTTTGTCGGGTAATTAATTTACTGATCATAAACGGTGCAACTTAAAGTATTCACCGATTCATACTTTTTTTTTTAAAGAAGAAAGGTGGCAGTCATCGGTTTCATTGAAATCAAAGTATGTTTTAGAGAAAATCAAATATTAAAGACTTGTATTTGAATCTCCAAACAAGTATGTACAAAACAAAATACTGATTATCTACTACAATTTGGTTGTTTTACCTTACAAGCCATAACGAGCAGAACAAATTGGCATATAACATGAAATCAAAGCTACGTGCAACCTAGAAAAATCCTAAACAAATTTAACACAGTACTACTTCAAACAGCAACATCACAAAGCAAAAGTGTTGAAAATTTAGAATAAAAAGAATTGATGAAATATAAAATTGTATCTTTATATTTTTCATTTACAGGTGGTACATAAATATTTACAAACTTCCAACTAGCCGTTAGAGTAATTATTAGCCGTTAACCATTAAATCTACTTAATGTCACATGACCATTAAATGCACAATTGCTTGTTCTATTTATTATTTCTCAACACTCCTCTCAAGTTAGGATTGTAGATATTATATAATTCTAACTTGTTTGTAATATCATTAAGCGCTTTAATGTTCAAGCCTTTTGTAAATATGTCGGTTAATTGATATTGACTCCTTATAAAAAGTGTTTCAATCTCTTTATTTTGAATCGTTTTTCTTATGAAGTGACAATTCACTTCAATATACTTGGTCCGTTCGTGAAAGACGGGATTTGCCGCAATATATTTTGTCGCTTGATTGTCACAGTACATTCTCATTGGTTCTTCACTTTTAAAGCTCAAGTTGGCTAGGACTTGATTTCCATGTTAATTCACTTATGATGGAGGTCATGACTCAATACTCCACTTCTACGCTTGATCTCGCTGCATTCTTTTATTTCTTGCTCTTCTATATGATCAAATTTTCGTCTACAAATATGCAAAATCCGATTGTCGATTTTCTATCAAAATTTCCGGCCCAATCTGCATCGAAATAGCTATATATATCATTAGTATTATTTTTCTCATACAAATTCTCTTTCTGAGAGTACCCTTTAGGTATCTAAAAATTCTATTAATAGCATCTAGATGAGGTGTTCTATGTGTATGCATGAATTTGTTTACTTGACTCACAGAAAAAGATAAGTTTGATCTAGTTACAGTTAAATAAATTAATTTATGTCTTCTAGAGGTTAATCATTTTCGGTGTTAATTTTTAAATTTGGATCTATTGGGGTGGTGGCCGGTTTGCATCATATCTTACCGGTTTCTTTGAGCAAATCAAGAGTATATTTTCTTTGGCATATAAATAGTCCTTTAGTGGAATGAGTTATTTCTATTCCAAGAAAATACTTTAAGTTGTCCATGTATTTAATTTCAAATTTTCCTTTAAGGTTCTTCTTAATGTGGTCAATCTCTATTTGGTTGTTATCGGTTATGATTATGTCATATATATAAATCAAAATCACGGTAGTACCATTAGTATCATGTTTAGTAAATAGGGATGTATCGGCCAAACTCATTTGAAATTGTAAGATAATAAAAAATGATTAAGCTTGTCATACCATGTTCTTGGAGATTGCTTTAGTCATTATATCGATTTTTTTTACCTACAAATAAGGTTCAGAATAGATTTTTTTCTGTGACTGGGTGAAAGTGTCATGTACATTTTTTTAAAGTGTTTCTTGAAGGAAGATATTTTTAACATTCATTTGGTGAAGGCTCTGACCATTATTTACCGCAATGGAGAGAAGAATTCGTACGATATTCATTTTGACAACTGATACAAAGGTCTTATGGTAATCAATACCATGCGTTTGTGTATATCCTTTAAAAGAATTTTTAGAATTTACCGATTCATACTTGCTGAGTTAGTTGAACTCATTTCCAATGAATTCATCGGATATAATTTGTTTTTTTTTCATGCTTTGGGCTGCTCATTGTTTTCCAAGCACATTGCCGTTTCAGGAGAAATTGAATGCAACTGCCCAAATTATTACAAACGGATGAAGAGATGTACAAATGTGCAATCCCATATTGGCAAACTTTATCTTTTTAATAAATATAAGTTATCCTATTTTATTAATGAAACTGATTCCAGGCATTATCTCCCCACAGCACACAGGAAGAGACATCCATATTTTGTGCGGCTCATCGTCTTGGTTCAACCGATGAGGCACACTTCTTGTCATATTGCAATTCGTGTTTGATTTCGGCTTGAATATAAGTTACGTATTTAGAAAATTTATGTCATTATCATTGATACGCACCTAGGTTTGTGATTACTTTTATTTATTGGACAAATAGTTTTTAATTATTGTTGTTTAATTCAAAAGCTAGAGGTTTTACATTTGTTCAATTATTCTTATAATGACATAATATACTGGCCACAATCCTATCACTCAAAATGAATGACCTTGTTATTAAAGGGGAGCTTTTAGATTTTGCATCCCACTAGTTATTAAGCATCCCAGTTATATAGTGAGATATATGCCGTAATACATATCGATTTTCTATAATTTCCCATAGTTTAGAAGGCGGTGCATCATTTTGTATCGATTGCATTTGCAGATAGTCCAGCCTGAGTTAGAAAATACCAAAAAAAAAAAAAAAACAATCCCCATAGGGACCAATAAGGGATCGGGGTCTTAAATTTATGATTCTGATAGTCAAAGTGCTAAGTTTGAAAGACCAGTGGGAACAAAACTAGGGGCTGCGTCGCAGTATAGCAAAACTACCAGGGGCCAGGGGGTGGATATGATCGGCACTATACAGAAAAAAGCATGGCCTTTCTGCTCCATACATGGATCTATCTGCCTTTTCTTTTCTTTTTTCCTTTTAGAAAACGATTTATGTTAAATTGTCTTTTAAGTGTTTCAATAAAGTGGAGGATAACTTTGTCTTTCCGAATCTTCAATCGGAATTGTAGAAGAGAGAATTTCCCATGGAAACCACCAGTATCTGGCCAGAGTCCAGAGATGATTTCATCAGTCGTAAATTTAAATTTCTCTTGCATAAAATATGCAACCAAATAATTATCAATCATAGCAAATCATTGATTTTATTTCATATCAAGCAAATTGTATGCTACCTCAAAAGGAAAAGAAAAAACATCAATAATTGAAGTTAACAAACACATCCTAGTGGTGTGAAAATGTTCATTTGTATATATCATTTACCTGGGAGGTCATATTTTGAATAAATCATTAACTAATTATCTAAAAATATCCATATAATAATTTTGCTCATTTTTATTCTATCGTTCATGCTCCAACAATTATAGTATTAAGAACATGAGTCAGTAAACATTGTATTTGTTTGTACCTCTCGTCTATGTGAGGACCAGCAACCAACTTTGAATTTTTACATAAAACAAAGGTTTTAAAATGTGAATTTTAATATGCGTACGGTTAACCATGCATAGCGCATATGCGACATGCGGGTGTATATGCAGTTCAGTATGCGAATTACATATGTGAATATGTATTCTAAAAAATTCTTATAATATTTGAATTGATCATTTATTTTTGAAATTTTTTAATGTAAAATAAGAAAATATAAAAAGATATTAATATAATTTTGAATATTTTACATGAAAAATATAATATAAATAATTTTATCGGCTTAATATGATAAATATTTTAAAAAATAATGTATATTTTTGAATATGCGGATCGCATATACGACCATGCGGCCGCATTTTAAAACAATACATAAAACCACAGCAAAGAATGATCGGTCGAGTTAATTGAGCAAAAATTTGTGGTCCTGCCTCCTCCTTTTGGCTAACGATGCCGGGTTGGAAAATTTTGTCTAACGAAATAATATTGAATATTTAATCTTTATTTGCAAGTAATTCCGAATTATCTAATTTTCCTGTCCTGAATAAAAGAATATCAGAGTCAGACCAGGCAGTTATTTTTTTCCCGGAAATGTATGTAGGGGCGCCAATGAATCTGATTCAATTCGGATCCTAAAGGTTTTATACGCAACTCCATTAAAATTTATAAGATTTATAAATAAATTCACATCCATTAAAATTTTGAGAATTCAAATATAAATTCATTTTTCCATTGTAGAGGATTTTGAATCGGATTAGGATTATATTTCTGATCTTGTATAACAATATTGAAAATAGCAACTGATACCTTGTGAAAGGTGAATCTACATAAGATAGAAAAAAATATAATAGAGATTTATTTATAGGGAGATCTATTTATAGGGAGATTTATTTATAGGGTTATTCTTGACAATCTTTTTACAACGGGCCTCTTAATAATCAACAAATAAATCTTAGAAATAAAAAAATTTATAAATATGTTCTTTTATTTATAGATTGATAGTGTTTCAAATTGTATATAATTTCATCACCGTTTGTTAGTCCATCAAAGACCGTTAAATTGGAACAGGTGCAAATTATATAAAAGTTCGATGGTCTTTGATGGACTATCAAGAAATAATGAAATTACATAAAACTTTAAACACTATCAATCTATAAGTAAAAGAACATATCTATAAATTTATTTCATTTTTAGAATTTTTTGTATTTATTATGAAGCACATTGTCAAAATTATCAAAATAAACCATTGTCAAGTGATCCACACTCTTTTATTTAAATATTCATTGTCAAGATTGCCAAAATGACCATTTGTTAAGAGTTCCCTCCCTTTATATAATATAGTAGTCGACACCCTCACATTAATTGTCGCAATTATGATTTGTTGTTCTTGTGAAAGATGAATCTTGCTCTTTGAATTTGTTCATTTTATAAATTATCATAATTTATTTTATTTATCGAATTCATAATAGATTCAGATCCTATGAAATACAAATGAGAATCCACTAATTAGACGTATGATTTATTTAAAATTCATATGCAATCTAACAAATTTAAGAATCCATATGAAGTTCTATTTATAACCTCAACCCGGACGGATTCCGGAATCTTTCTATAGGTTAATGAGAGCCCAAAAAATAAAGCTAGTATAGTAAAACTAATTGGCCCATTCAGAATTGAAAATGCTCCGATTAAAAATAGTCATGGATCAGGGCCCATTGGCGCGACAAACCCACATATTTCTTATAAATTTGCTCTCATTATAACCGTGCTTGTGGAAGCAATGAGGGAACAAAAGGGGAGATGAAGAATCAATTGATGCAGAAGTCAATATCCAGATGATGTTAGAAAGGTTCTTTTATTTTTTACATAAGGGCTCGTTTCAGTTTTCAATATTCATTTGTTTATAGATTGATATTATTTCAAATTTCATACAGTTTCATTATCGTTTTATAATTCATCGAAAATCATTAAATTTTTATACAATTTACAACGGTTTCAATTTAACGATTTTTGATGGATTATCAAATGATAATGAAATTATATGAATTTTGAAATATTATCAATCTATAAATAAAAGAACACACCAACAATTTTTTTTTAAGTAAAAACCATATCCATATAGATTTGATAATTCTTAAATTTTACATCAACCACAAAAAAAAACTCTCAATGAACTCACGACAACAAAAAAACACATTAGTTGAAAAATTAAAGATAAAAATTATCATGCAGTAACAAGCACTATATATCATAAGAAAGAGGGGAAAACAAAAATGTAGTAATGTAGTAATGTAGTATAATCTAGTAAAAAAAAAAATGCAATTTGAAGTGGTTCGGCTGAGATCTACTTCACTCAAAGGCCATGAGCCAACAAACTTCATTACTATTAATTTTAGAGTAGATATAAAATTTATGTACAATAACTAAATCTGAGTGATTCCAAGTAATCACTCGACCTCTGAAGTTCATAAGCAAGCGGTGGAGGGAGGATTTTTACACACGGGGTCAATTATATTTTATTTATTTAATTATTCAATAATATTTTATTTTCCCCAAAGATAATTATATTCTTGCCAACAAAAAGAATGTTATTGTAACTTTGCAAGAGACAAATTCTTCTATTTAAATATACCTATTGTTGATCAAAATTCGTAATTTAGATGCTAAGAAGTTTGGATGGCGCGTCAACTTTTTGTCTGAAATACAACACATTGTATTAGATCCGCAGTTTAAATTATATCCTCTTTATCTAATACATCAGATTAAGATATGAAATTGATTTTACGTTCGCTAGTGATAGCGCAGCTCAAAATGTAAGAAATGATTTTTACAGGAACTGAAATAATTGTTTTTTTTTATCCAATACCTAATTTAGGGGTGTGCAAACGGTTGATTCGGTTTAAACCGAATCAAACATTGTGAATCCAAAGTTTTATTCGGTTTGTAAAAACACAACCGATCCAACCAAATAAATTTTACCAATCAAATAAACCGAAATAAAATTTCAGTTTATTTGGTTGAACCAAAATAATGAAGTTACATAAAATGAATCAAACGAATACATATAAAATAATTTCCTTTGTAGTCGTGACAAAATATTTTAAGAAATAAGTATAAGATACAACCATTACATATGTGACAAATTATTAAATTCCACGGACAATTGTAATCTGGCTAAACAAAAAAAATTCTTCATTTTGGTTCTACAAAAATTCAACAACACCTAATTAAATAAAAAATCTCTTTTAAATGGAAAAAAAATTCTTATCAAACTGCATCCAATTAACAGAAACTGAACTGTTTAGTCCAAAATTTATTGGTTCGATTCAAAATCAAATAAATCAAATCATTTGGACACCCCTACCCTGATTCGAATTTTTAAATCGGATCATACCCATTCTCCATTCTGACTTTCCTCACACTTCTTATATACTGGGTGCAGAAGATTTTTGTATACGCTGCACCGAAAAATTTCCTTGATCTCCCTGATCGTATCCTCTCCTTCTACATTCGCTACCCTCTCTATATGATACGCAGCCGTTTGGAACAACACTAAATCCTCCACAAATGCAGAAGATTCCACTTCCTGTGTAAGAATAGCGTTTTTTGAGTTAGTGATTGAGAATAATGTGATGTTAGTGATATTTCGAGAAATATGAGAATAATGATAATAGTAATTATTTTGAGATAATAAAATATTATTTGAATGATAACTTAAGAATAGCGATAATAAAAATGAATAAAATATTATTTTTTCTTTTTCTTTTTTCAGCTAGCGTTATTTTTATGATGACTTGTAGCAAAAATAAATAAACAATGATGCTATGAGATTTTTTTTATTATTTTTACTGTACTCACAAGTGCGCTGCTCGACTAAACCAACATTCTTATGGATTAGTGGAATAGAGCTGCACTGTTGCTAATCTAGTTTCCTGATTTACGTTTGGATCACTTCTATTTTCAGAACAGTGTACTCTTCTTGGGTTAGCACTATTTTAACTCCATCCAAACACATCCTTGAAATTACATAAAATTTAAATGATCATCAATTTATAAATAAATAGAAAAATATATCTATATTTTTTTATTTTAAAGATTTTTTCATATTTATTAAAAAGCACACTATCAAAGTTGTCAAAATAACCCATTGTCAACTGATCCCACCATTTTTTATTATTACAGGGTGCCTTGTGGGATCTTTCAGTTGGTGTATAACGCACGGCCTTCATTCAAAAAGAAGCCCATTGCTTACAAAAAATACATCAGTGCACGAGCTTTTTTAATTTCGAATAGAGCTTCCTGAGACGTGAGAAATCAAAGTTGAACAAACGTATCACGTAGCCATAGATGATCTTATCTCTGTCACATATCTTTTTGGTTGGCACACATTACAAATTCATCTCTATCATGACTTAATTGTTGACCCCCTTTTAGAAAATGAAACCAACATGTGTATTGGAATAGGTTTCAACAGCTATGCTCTCTGAATAAGGATCTATTTGGTGGCTTAAGTATTAGCAGGGATAATTCATTAATTCATAGTAGAGTGAGTTTAGAAAGCTCCGTAAAGTATGCACAAAATGAAAAACCCCATTCCTTCGCATATGGATCATGTAAGTTTCTCTATTCTCAGGCCAATACAAAAAAGTACCATAATTTTTAATCATTAGATAGGATATCAAATTTGGCATGTATGATGGGAACGGAAGGTGGAAGATCTATCCTTCGTGTGCCTTCACAGGTTAAGATTTTCTTTTTCTGCCATATGTTTTGAACTTCTATTCTGTAAGAGTTATTGTAGTTCTGTGCTTGACAATTCCCCCTCCAATTAATAGAAGAGGGGTAAAAATTGGGGTAGGGGGTGGGGGGGGTGGATTGTGAACAGGAATCTCAAATATGGCATTAGAGAAACAGACCTTTTTTCCATACCTAATTTCATTACTTTCCCACTTAATTTGCTTCTATTGTTATTTGAGCCCAGACATTGAAGTGACAGGATGAATTACAGTAGCTTATACTATTTGTCCTCATTCTTGCTTCCACCTACAGCATTACTAGCTTCAGCAGTTTTTCTCTTGAGGTGAAGTCTAAATTAAGGAGCCAGAGTTGATCAGACAATCGTCACTACCTTTCTAGGATGATGTCTATGGTGGCCCAGATGACAGATTTTTTTTATTTTAGTAAATAAAACAAAAAAATATAGCAAACTGGTCATCTCTCTCCTCACTTTTGCGTTTATAACCAGACTCGAGTTTGAAACTCGGGTCCGGTTTTTTTTTTTTTTTTTATTATACAAAAATGTAAAAAAAAAATTTACCCGGACCCGAGTTTCAAACTCGGGTCCAGCTATCCTTATGGGAGGCGCTGGAAATGCAAATGGGATAGCTGGACCCGAGTTTGAAACTCGGGTCCGGTTTTTTTTTTTTTTTTTTTTTTTACGTTTCAAAAAAAAAAAAAAAACTGGACCCGAGTTTCAAACTCGGGTCTGGCTATAAACGCAAAAGTGAGAAGAGAGATGACCAATTTGCTATATTTATTTGTTTTATTTACTAAAATAAAAAAAATCTGCCCAGATGATGTCTTGCCTTAATCCACAAATTCGGCATGCAGGGAGCGTTGCGGTTTTTACACAGGGAATACCAACATGACCCAGCTGCAGCAGCCTTCTAATAGTACTAAAAAATTTAAAAAAAAATTCAAAAAAAATAAAATTTCAGAAAATTATAAAAATTAATAAAAGTAGAAAAATAAATTTATTAATTTTTAAATAATAATTTTCATCGAATTAATTATATATTTTTAATAATGTAAAAATCAAATAATACAAAAATTATAAAAAATTATAAAATAAAATTTGGATAATATTTTAAGTTACCCTTCTCGTTTAATCCGGGCTTGGGACCGGCTATGTAAAAAGAACATAGGCGGAGTTATAACTTTTTTTGTTTGTAATGTTCTTTAAAAAAAAAATTAAAAATTAAAAAATTTAAAAATAGATAAAAAGATTGATATGGTAAGAAATATCAAACTCCTATAAGTCGTTGCGCATATACCATAAGTCGTTGTCTTGAATGTCGTATGGGTCGTCAGAATCATCTTCTAGAGGGATATTGAGAATATTGGTACCGTTTTTTTGAGTTTCTATGGCGGATATTGTTGTCTCAAATGTTGTATCATGTTGCATGCGACTTTCAGCATAAATCCAAATTTTATTGCACACAGTTGCTCGAAAAGTTTTGAACCCAATTTTGTACGCTTATTTTTTAGAATCATGTTTGCCGAACTGAAACATGATTTAGAAGGGACAGTTGACACAGGCACTGCAAATACGTCACGTGCCATCATCGCCAATGTTGGATAGGCAGTTACATTCCTCTTCCAGTACTCCAGGATATCAATTTGATCATCTTCCATGGTTCCTAAACAATAACTCAGTAATTCGTTATTGTTTATTTGTTGATCTTCAAAACAATCATCATCTCGCAACTCATTTAGCAATCCAGATGAACTATTACTTCTATACGATTAAAAATGAACACAATATAAGTGAATAAATTATGTAATAGAAAAAATGATGATTAAAATTCATATCTAATGTTGCCTTAGAATATCTATAAAAAGTTTTGTAATTTTTTATCTTGCACCTTCCGTTGAGCATGACACCGCTCGCATCCTTTGTTTGTTCATAAAAACGCCACCAAGGTGCATCGTAGGAGGGCCAGTTGTCTTCCTCTTCTTTTCTGATGGTCCCGCTCCCATTCGTGATGGGGGTACACTTGAGGTTGGAGTTTCTACGATAGAGGAGGGTGCGGTCGGAACTTGCGATGGGGATTCTTCGGTTATTTCATGGGAACTTGAGACACATTAAGGATGACGTAGTGTAGTAAATGTAGGGGTTTGTTGAGGTCTATAGTTAAGATCTTGCGGTATATAATTTGATTGAGGGTGGAGTGGGAGGTTCGCATGTCGTGGATAATATGGAGCGTCAGCTTGTGGTTGTTGATAATATTGTGATGGGTTTGTATTACCAACTACATCTTCACAAAAATATCCACATTCAACCGGTGCATAAAATCATCCACGAGGGTCCGGTCCGGGACGGTCCGGGGGTCCAGTCCGGTCCAGTCCACGATCCCGCACGGTCCACGGTCCGGTCCATGGGTCCGCACGGGACGGGTCCACACGGTCCATTTTCGGGTGTAACGAGAACCGACCCACCGTTGGACCGAACTAAGGCAAGGCACGAAACGGTCCACGGTCCGGTCCGATTCAGGACGGATTGGACCGAATGGGTATTTTCAATACTCTATGCCCGACCCATACTGTAATCATTCACACAGCTGGATATCATCCTCAAGACTCTTGATTTCTGGAAGGCCGATTTTGATAAAAAAATTTAAAATATCGGATTCAAAGGACTTAATTTTTAAAGGTAAATTCAGTCCGTACATAAATTTTTTAGACTTTAAAAGTTGAATAAGGACAGCGTAAGGATCAGATAAAAATTGACGGATAAGAATTTGATATATATTTTTTATTGATTATATATTTATAATATTAATTTATATTTATATAAATATTTTAAATTATATTTTTCTATTTTTCTATTTTTTTAAATTTTTAAGTGTAATTAATATATGATATAAAATATTTAAAAAAAATAGAATGATCGGATTTAATAAAAATCAGAAAAAAATATTTTTTAAAGATTGAATTCAACTCTTAAAAAATTTAACTTTTATTATTAAAAAGAATTAGATCAGATACATAAAGATTAAATAAGACTGAATTTTTTAAATAACCGACCGCACTGAGTTTAAAGCCGATTTTTTTAATAGACTACGTCTAAACATCAATTGGCCATTTGCCCTACAGGCTACAGGTATTTACGAAAAAAGCCCCCCTCAACGCAAATATTAGAGACCCAAGGGTTTTTCTTCTTCATAAGCCGCACTCGCAGAGTCATCGTTCCCATCTTCCAAGATTTGTAGTCTCTGATTTGAAGGTAAACTTTATTTTTCCCTCTTAGATTTGATTAGTTTGTGGTACCATATCTTAGTATATGAATCTGATTTGATTCTCCGATCGTTCCTTGTTTACCCGAGTGTTTGAAGCAGATCTGATTTTTCGTATTGTGAAATTATTGAGTTAACATTTTTTTATTGTTGTTCTCATTTCATCTTTTCATGTGTTTTGCAGCTAGATCTGACCAATTTGAATTTGTATAATAATGTCCCGTGTTTATTAGTATAATTGGTTCATCGGACCCCTAATTTTATTGATAGGACAATTAATTTGTTGGATTTACTCTCTAATACTATCACTGGAGCTTCGAGTGAAGGGTAATAGGAACCGCTTGCGGCATGCATACCCTTCTCATAGTGCTCCACAAATTACTAATGCCAAGTTTTCAATGAAACAAAAATCCTTAACTTTTTTATTGTTGATGAAAATTTAATGGCAGATATCTACCAGTAATTTTGAAATAACATCTTTTTGTGAATTTTCAGCTTTTCCGTGATTGAAAGGGGTTTGCCTATTATTAATTTTGATATGTATACCCTTTTCTTTTCTGTCTAGGTTTGACAGGATGTCTTCAATTGCTCTTGGTACTAGCCTTACCACTGTACCGTGCAATGGATTTTTGACAAACACCAGAAAAGCCAACTCCTCTCCCTGCTTTATCTCCTTTGCTGAAACAAAACCCAAGCCGGCCACTATCAGAATGACCAAATCAACCTTTGTGCCGCATGCTACCTACAAGGTCAAACTCATTGGTCCAGACGGCAAGGACCAGGAATTTGATGCGCCTGATGATGCATACATCCTGGACTCAGCGGAGGCGGCTGGCATTGAGCTTCCATACTCATGCCGTGCTGGTGCATGCAGCACCTGTGCGGGCCAGCTTGTGTCGGGTCAGGTTGACCAGTCAGATGGATCGTTCCTTGACGAGGCACAGATGGAGAAGAGTTACTTGCTCACTTGTGTCTCATATCCTAAGGGGGATTGTGTGATTCATACTCACAAAGAAAGTGATCTGTACTAGAGGGGTTTAGAGAGATGTTAGTGAGGGGGATTTTTTGTTTCTTAGCATTGGAATTAAAGTCATGTGGGAAATTGTGGATGCAACATTGGAAAACTTGATGATGAATAAAATTGTTTGTTATGTCGGTTGGTACAAGGTACTGGTTATTGAATCTTTTTTTTCTGATTAAAATGTACTGTATGGTAAACTAATTAAGTGTGCCGAACTTCATTGAAGTTGTGTTTCCATAGCAGAAAGAAGAAAAAAGGAGGAAAGTTAAAGATGATATCTTATGGTAACTTTTCAAAATACCATTAGCCTCTGTAAGTTTGGACAGAGTGTTATAATACTTTCTAATAGGAAGTATTAAATTAAACATATTTTCTTCAAATAAATAGTCATGTTGGTCTATTGGACTGTTTCTTGATCCATGGGTCAATTTATCACCTGTCAACATATCTCTCATTTTTCCCAATGGAAATAGTGACAGATGCCTAGTTTCTGATTTCCTGGTCCAACACTTGCCTTTGGTCAATTACCAATTAGCTTAGTTTATAACTGTGAGCTTGGTGGTGTATACAGTATACTTGTATTATTCAACAGTCACCATACCCACTTAAATAAGGTGCCATGTCAATGGATGATCAGAACCGGCGGTAGCAGAGTTGCGGAGAATATACGGTATACCGTGTAACATCAAAAATTAAGCATTGGTTTTGACATTTCAGGTTTGTATGTCAGGGATTAGATAGGGACGCTGTAATTCTTTTAAGAATTCGTTGGGTTTGCAAGCATATATATTAGGCTGTGGAAAATATCCAACCATCCGATCCGAGTTATGAAGCAAATATATATATTTTTAAGAAGATTGTCTTTCTGCAAGATAGTTATACCATAATTACAAACTCAAAACATAATATTACTTTCTGCAAGATAAATTCCATTATTTAACATTGATTTTGGGAAATAAAAGAAAAAAGAGGAACAATAATAATTGTTATAAAAAGAACATTAATATAATTGTTATAAAAATAACATTAATAATGAAAAATATATTATCCTTAATAAAATAATATTACTAAATTGTTGTTGCTATTATTATCATTATCATATATCATTTCAATCATTAATTATTACTAATCCAAAGATAAGTTTACTTCTTTTTCATCTTTAATATTCTTGTCTTTGTTGCTTAGCATGAACGATCGAATATTGCTACACTTAATGGTGCGTAGTCTCTGATATCATTTCTAACACTTGTACGGGGAACAAAATTATATATATATTTTTTCTTTTTTTTAGTAAATATAAAAGTCTAAGACTAAGTTATCCAACGTGTAGATGTTAATAAAGAAATTCTAATTCATATTTTGAACTTACGACCTTTGCCGCTAGGTTGAACAAGAATACTCCCATATCCCTTGTTTTGAAAAAAACATGTTTTTTTTTTCATTCCATAGTCCATAGAAATATGCATTTTATAATTTCACATAAATTATCATCTTTATAGGGTATACTGTAATATTTAACGGATAAAACTTATAAGTTGCTCAATTAATTTTTGTGCGGAAGCGATTCTGACGAATGTAGCAATATCACTGATTCTACAAGAAATCACGAGCCGAGGCTGGAAGACTTGCGTTTTCCACGACCTAAATTCTTCAAGTCTTAACAAGATATATTTTCTCTCTTTCTCTCTCTGGTAATAGTGACAGATTCTTTTTCTTTTCTTTTCTGATAAGTGTGTGTGAGAGAGAGAGAGTAGACTGGTATATATTTATAAGTCAACGCATCTGCTCAATACACATGTTCAATGCACCCCTCCAACATCTCTCACTCGCACAAAATGGGAGACCCGATATAAACTAAGAGAATATAATTTCTTATCTTTGTTAAAATTTATACAAGAAAATAGATCGTGACCAGCATATTTGAATTTGATAGCATATGTTGTTATCCAACTGTTAGATATGTATAACAACATCTAAGTAGAGTAAATATGCGGTATCCCAAATCATCTAATCACATTTTAAGTATAATAGGATCTATTTTATTTATTGATATAACCATACTTATATATTCACAATCATGTCAAATAAACATAATTGGTGCACCAATGAATATAAATAAATATGACACTATAATGATTTTTTTATTTTATCTAAAATCTCTTCATTCCAAAATAATTGTTATTCAGATATGTTTCATTAGATCGCGTTACTCATGATCATTGATAACATTCTAAAATGACTAATTGAAAAGAAACTTCAAGTATTTAATAAAAAATCAAAAAGTACTATGAGATTATTTTGATCTCACGGGTCTCACACAAAAAAGAAGCAGAGATTATATCTTCTGTTACCCTATTGTTCAATTGCTCATATGGTATGAAACATATGTTATGGTATTATTATCCATTTTCTTATGGAGCGTATGTCTAAACTAAAATTCAATACCATACAAGTGATAGTTCAGAAATACATAATATCTAACTTGAGTCCACAACTCTACTTACTATTTAAATACAATAACAAAACTCTCACTTGACATAAGACAGTTAAGGTAAATAATGGGTATTTCACCTTCGGTCATTATTGCAATTCATATGACCTCATCTTGATTCTCTATCAAGGCGATATTATTTTAAGCACTTTGCTCTCATATTTTGTATCATATCCAGCTTAAAACTAATCTCATTTCTATGTACTACAAAGACATAGAAGCGAATGTCTCAGTGAGAAGGCCAATCAATTGTCTGACATACCTTTTATTTTATATCTCATATGTTATGCTAAATATACTGGTATTAAATAATTTATAACAATCATCACATAAATGAATTAAGAAAATAACATCCATCGCATTTATCCCACAATTATAAATATACATAATATATTTTTCAATGAAATATAAAACTATAATCTACGTAACCTTAGAGATTTTATATGACCAACAAACACATCTCTGTGAATTGCTTTTGTAAAAGGATCTACCACCATTTTGTGTGTAGATATATATTGCATGCAAACTTACTTTTTCACCACCATGTATCTAACGAAGTTATACTTAGTATCAATGTGTTTGGTTTTTTAATAATACTTGGAATCTTTTGTATAAGTGATTGCTGCTTGGTTATCGTTGTGTACTAACACTGAGTCAGTTTCATTCTCACATAAACCCAAGTGATTCAAAAATATTCTAAGCCAAACTGCTTCTTGTACTGCTGCTGAAAATACCATAAATTCAGCTTCCATTGTGAATAAGGATATACAATTTTGTTGCTTACTACTCCAAAAGATGACTCTATTATTAAGTAAGAAAACATAATCAGAGGTAGATTTTCTTTCATTTAAACCTCCTCCCCAATTAGCATCTGTATAACCCATGAGTTGTAAATTTTCTCCTTGAAAATATAATGAATAATCTGCAGTACCTTTCAGATACCTAAGTATTCTTTTTACTATTTTTCAATGGGACTGTCATGGATTAGCTTGATATCTATTCACCATCCCAACAACAAAACTGATATCTGATCTAGTACACATCATATCATACATGAGACTGCCAACAACACTTGAGTAAGGAACTTTTTTCATTTATGTTTTTTCATCTGGAGTCTTTGGACACACTCTTAAGCTAAGACCTTTGTCTTTTACTATAGGAGTATCAATGAATTTACAGTATTGCATATTAAACGTTTCAAGTATTTTTCTGATGTAATACTCTTACGATAGAGCTGACATCTTCTTGGAACGATCTCTTTCAATCTTCACTCCAAGAATATATGTTGTTTCTCCCATATCTTTCATATCAAAATTAGAGGATAATCATTCTTTGATAATTTACACATACTCCTTATTGTTACTAGCCAATAATATGTCATCCACATAAAGTGATAGTATCACAAATTTATCTTTGGATCTCTTAACATACACGCAATGGACTTCATCAATCATTTTAAAATAAAATGATATAATTGCTTGATGAAACCGAATGTACTATTGTCTGAAAGATTGTTTGAGACCATAAATAGATCTCAATAATTTGCACACTTTGTGCTCTTGACCTGCAACAACAGAACTGATAAGTTATTTCATATATATCTCTTCTTCCAGATTGTCATTTAGAAACGCAGTTTTGACATCCATTTGATGCAACTCCAAATCTAAATTGACAATAATAGCTAGTATAAATCGTATAGAAGTACATCTCACAACAGGAGAGAAAGTTTATTCATAGTCTATCCCTTCTTGTTGTGTATATCCTTTAGCAACAAGACGTGTCTTATACCTGTCAATAGAGTCGTCAGCTAGACGCTTAATCTTGAGAACTCATTTGTTCCCAATTGCATTACGTCCTTCTGGGAGATCGACTAATTCTCAAACATTATTTGATCTCATTGACTTCATTTCTTCTTCCATTGCTTTCATCCATTTCTCTTTAACGGGATAAGTAAGAGCCTCTCGGATATTTTTTGGCTCTTCTTCATCTTACATGATAATCATGTAAGATTCATTCTCAACATTTAGAAACTCTAGCACGGTTGTTATGCCTAATTTTTTATTGTGATGAGTTTGGCTCGACATCATTTGCTAATTTTCTCCCACTTGGATGAGATAATGTTGGAGGTTCAGAAATATATACTAAACGATTTGCAATCATTTTGTTCATCTACCTCATATAGTGAAAAATCCTGAACTATCTCATCCTTTCTTGGAAATTCATTTTCTAAGAAAATGACATCTCATGACTCAAATTCCGTTACACTCTCACTTGATTATTCACCAATGAACACATAATCTTTGGAATGTTCAGAGTATCATATAAATATACTATTTTTACCTCGTGGGCTTAATTTATCATGTTGATTAGACATATCATGAACAAAAGCAGCATATCCCCAAGGTCTCAGATTACTAAGATCTGATTTTTTATTATTCCAAAGTTCGTAAGGAGTAGAAGAAACAAATTTAGAATATAGACAACAGTCAACAATGCCTCACCCTAAAAAATGATTGGCAAATTTGCTTGAACTATCATTGACCTAACCATTTGATAGAGTTCGATTTCTCCTTTCAGCCACTCCATTTTTCTGTGGAGTATATGATATGGTTAATTGCCAATATTTCTTTTTCTTTGCACATTTGTTTGAATTCATCAGATAAATATTCGCGACCATGATCCGTTCTTAGGCATTAACCTTTTCTATCTAATTGATTTTCAACTAAGGTAATAAATTTCATAAAGCATGCAAGAGCTTCAAATTTATGAGATATCAAATAGATATGACCGTATCGTGTATAATCATCAATGAAGGTGATAAAATATCTACCTTCATGTCGTGCCCTCACATTCATTGGTCCACGAATGTCTGAATTGATTAATTACAATGGAAATTCAAATCTACTTTTTAGAATTGTTCTGAGAAGTCTTTTCCTTACCACGATACTGCCCCTTATACTTTTTCTCTTGTTTGCCCTTTCCCTTGCCATCATTTGACTTATGTTTCTCGCCTTGTCCTCCATGAGAACTTGAACCGACAAATGCATAGTAATTTCAGTTTCCTAAGGTTTTGATGCCTCAATACGATCTTCTTCAAGTTCCAAATGCCTGACAGCATCGTTGAGAGTTTTAATATCCTCGTTGTGAGTTAAATTCACCTTCATGTGTTCCCATATATGAGGAAGTGAACGAATCAATGCTTGAATCTGTTGTTCATCAGTCAAAATATGGTCGGCATCCTTCAACTCACTAATCATATTCGACATCTCCTTGAGATGTTGACGCATGCTATGATTAGGACGCTTCTTGTAAGTGTCAAACTTGATAGTGAGTTGTCTTAGTTTGGTAACATAAGTTCCACCGAACTTCTGTTTCAAAGCAAGCCACATCTCTTTAGCAACCTCATATTACCTAAACTCACGCATCACATCATTTTCCATACTGCTCAACAACGTAATGCGAGCAATGTACTTCTTTTTTCATGATTCAAATGCAACACTGTCACTAATGTGATTGGGAGTTGTACCTTTCTCTGTTTCAGTTAGAATATGATCCAGGACCGTAAGAACCTCTTGTTCTTCCAGGACATACTGAATTTTCATGGCCCAAATTTCATAATTTTCGTCATTCAGTTTTTCACTCTTATTAAGTTCTACCATAATATTCCTAGATGCATATACCATTTTGCTAAGAAATTTAAAAATTAAACTAAGTTAGGATATCACACAATTTTTTATGGCTTAATATAAATTATTTAATACTTAGTATAACACATACAGTTTTGCAACACAGTCAAAATAATTTAATAATAATAATATTTATAGATTAAAATTAAAATATCACCAAATTTCACAATCATCTTTTAATTTTATAAATTTTATTAATATTAATTATTTTACTGTATAAAACTCCCCAAAAAATTGATAAAAATAACAAATATATAAATAATCTCTCAAATTATAAAAATTCAGATTTTTTTTAAAAAAAAATCGAACTAAAAAAATAATCCGAACTCAAAATAAACATTCATTTTTTTTAAAAAAAATAATATAGAATTTTTTTCATGTTTAATAGATGTATATATATAAATGAATTACTACTCTAACACAAGTTAGAGTGTGGTGTAGTGAGGTGTAGTGGTAAGACCTTGATGCTCTACAAGGATCCAGGTTTAAACCCAAGTGGGAGTAATGTTTCCTTCATTTTGCGCGGTTCACAAGATTTATATAGATCAAATCATTTAAAAATAATTAAATAAATATAAGTCAAATGGTCCTCCTCTCCTTCTCTCTAGCGCAAAAAAATATGGCTATGATTTATTTGAATTATAAATTTGTCCAACCTAATTGTACAAAATCCATAACAAAAATGTTTGTTATTTTCTTTTCACTATTTTGCTATACATCTCCAAGAAATACACTTATAAAATCTCTAAAACAGTGAATTCGGGTTGAGTTTGGATTCGGGTTTCCATAACGGATGTATTGATAATTAAATCCAACATATACAATAGTCTAATCGTCAGGGTATACAATAGTCTAATTATCAAAGTTCTGTTAATATATTAGATTGAAAACTAAAATTATTATATCTAGTTAATCAGGTCCAGAGACAAAATAGCAATTGAGCAATGTATAAATAGGTGATATATTATTTCTGATTATGATAAAATATGCATTGGTCATCCCCGCCATCCTTTTTCTATAGATTAATTTCAGTGAGGATTGTATTTTGTTGTTCTAATCATAACAAAATTTGAATTCTTAAATGTATTGTTGCCGTCTAAGTGTTTTGATATCTAGCTATCTTAATTCCTCCAAAATCTAACCCAGCCCCCATTTATCTTAATCACTAAATGATGTTTATTTGATCCCCACTATATATGTGATCCACTACCACTAGCTAGGAAGATTTTGGCTGGATTTGGACAGGACATCGAAACAAAATGGAAGAAAATCGCAGCATATAAATTTGATATATATGGTGTAGCCTATCCTAAGTATCTGGCTCCACTTTTTAGTGTTCAGTGTTCAATGATCAGCTGCCAGCCGAGGTGAGGGTAGAAAACAAGTTCCCAATTGTATATTCATACAGTCGTACTTATGGTTTAGTATTTACAATTACAAGCAGAGGCAGCTGTCCCTGGTAGTATGGTCCAGCTATGTACTTGCGTAGGCCACTCTCTAGAAGAGCAAATATTTAAAATATTCTAAATATCAAGAATAATTAATTTGTGCAATAAGTGCTAGATTTTAGTTGAGGTCTTTGCAGATATGAAGGTAGGGTGGACTGATGTATGGCTGGAAACGAATTCAGTGAGTCGGAGGCTTAGTTTAAGTTTGGTTTATGAAAATTTAAATTGAATCGAGTCGAGTTCGTAAAACATTTCGAGTTGAAAAATCTAGCTTAAACTCAACTTGTTACTATTTGAGCTAGCTTACAAGCTGGCTTACGAGTCAATGCATATACGTTGACTCAATTTGACATTTACATTTAGTATATCTATAAACTATAAATTCAATATATCTACAAAAATGATACATAAGTTGGTACAAAATTGATATATCAACATTCTATAATTTCAATAATTTTTTTGCTGCACTAATTTGAATGGAAGAATCAGGTAAAAAAAAATTATCGAGTCAGATATATGAGCCGAGTCACGAGTAAGTACGAGAAGTCATTAAGCCGCTGAGATGGTGAGATCACGAGAGATAATGAGAGATGAATTATCGAATTAGAGTTTAACAGAAAAAAAAAATATATATAAACTATTACTATTTGAGCCGAGTTGAGCTACGAGCCGAGCCAATCTAACTCAAACTCAACTCATTTAACTATCGAACCAAATTAGCTCAAGTCAAATTAGCTCAAATCAAATTAGCTCGAATCCTAATCAAGTTTGAGATTAGCCACGACCTTAAACTTACCACGAAACCAAGCTTTTTCTGACGCGGGAGAGGCATGAGTGCAGTTCGATCTTGTGGTGTCACGCAAACGCATTTTGAGTTGTAATTCTTTGTACAAATAGTAACATAAGCAGTAGTGGGCTATGTAAGGTTCCGACTGATTACGGCCCATAAATTGCAATGGGTTTAATAGCCCATAATCCCGACTGACTTATTGTGCGCACTACAAATTGTACTTCATGGAACACAACAAGATCTTTTCCACTTACCGTCCAGTAGCTCGCATCCAAATTCATACTGTCAATTATTCACAGAAGCTTGTCATTCACATAATCTATGTTTGAATCTGTTCAACATCAAATTTGTCATATTCTATTGTCTAATTGTATTACTACTACATGGTATATTCCCACTTTTTGGCCTTTTGTTCACAACAAGTAGTGAGGCCGAATGTTGCATAGTTAATAGCAGATCCTAATGTGAATTTACTATAATAAAATTTGACATGTCAGGCTTGGGTGTAACCAGTTCTGATATCAGATGCAATTTCAGATCCATCCAAATCAGAAAGCATATCAGTTGTGCACTTGTGTTCCTCCCCTTCGTCACCTGTCAAAAATAGACAGAGAATTGCTGTTACTCTGTTAGAAACACTAAAAGTGGTTATTTACTCACTGCTGAAGCTAATTTGAAATATTTTGATGATTTTTATTGGAAATGTGCACTGTTAACCCAAGGTCATATTAAGTTCCCTAACTGGAAGCAAAAGAATAGTAAGTTCTAACCCCTCTGCAACTGGATCTTTAATCTCTTTTTTCTGGTTTTTGTTTGGCTAGAGTTTGGCTTTATTATTTATTTGCAGTTCTGGGATTGGAAAGGGTATAACTTTGTGTAGGAAGCTCAGAAAAACATCAAATTTGGACAGAAGAAGTATTCATTTATATTTGAGTGATTTCTACGCTTGGAAGTTAATTGGACTGATCAATGAGAAGTTATTCGTTCTTTTAAGTTATGGACAGATTTGTCCTTCTCAACATCCCAGCAGGCCTTTGGTGTGCTTCTCTGGTTTTAAAACCAGGTTCAAGCAATGAAAATGATCTTCAAAACATGAGATAAAAGATAAAGACTTCAAAAAAAATATAAAAGAGAACCATTTTCAAGTAGAAGTATATTGATTAAGCATGTATGAGTGCAGATATATCATTTATAAAGTGGCAATAGTCAGGTTGGCATGATTTACATAATACATTCAAAGAGGCAGGGAGATGTAACCAATATGTGGCTTGTAGAAGAGTATTGCCGATTTATCATATTCAAAAGTGTCTTTACGTATTTGCAAACTCCTACAGAACGTCTATTATTGTAGTTTCATCAAATTGGGAGCCAAAAGCAATGAATGCAATAATCCAAGTACAAAACAGAAGCTCAAATTAATAGCTACAAAAATCTAAGAATTAGTATATAGCAAAGTCATAATACAGCATCAAGATAGCTGAAGCATTCATGTTCAGTTAACATAATTGAAGACGCGTGCTTGTTTTTAGAAGATAAATATTACCCTTCATTTACCAATATATGGGAACAAAATGAAGAAAATATGCAAACATAATTTTCTAACATGGAGGTATCTGAACATAATTTTCTACAGCTAAACATAATTTTCAGGTCTCAGTCTCAATAGTCGAAAGAAGCATGTTTAGGAGCCATCTGATGTCCAACACCAGAACTGTGTAGGTCTTCACACAAGTTAACATGCATATGAAATTATGAATGAAAACACACATTAAAAATTAGGAAGAGGATACATAGAAGTGATGTCCATGAAAAACAGATGCAATTTATGCTTGCGAAAAAAATGTTGTGCAATGTGCATGATGAACCCTAAATTACAGGGTACATGTGATGTAAATTAATTGCAATTACTTATCAACATAAGCCTACTAATCAAGGATATCATTCTGAGTAATGAACTAATTAGTTTAACATTAAATACACAAGCATTACAAACTAACTGGACGACTGCTCACTATGCAAATTTGCAATTAACAATAATCTGCAAACAATAAGTACATATAGACTACATAAAAATACTATAATACCAACAGGCATTTTTTTTCTGAACCTACAGTTTTGGCACTCTCATGCTTATTGATGTCCTCTCAGCTGTATCGATATGTGCAGGATTGATTGATGCTAAGTGTGTTATCCATGAAATCGCTTTATAGTGAAATAGTAATGTTTGATTAGCCTAGAACGAAGGAGATTATTGATTTGAAAAAAATCTATTCAGATAATGAAACAAATACCTTCCCATGCACCATTAGCAAATTCAACGACAAGTTCTGAAACAACAAAATTATATTGAATGGAAGAACAAAAAGTTATTCAGAACTGTCAGGCCCATAGTTTCTGAAATTAATGGCAAAAAGAATTCAACACATATAAAGTTACAGCAATCGATCAAAAGGCAAGCTGATTCGTAGTGTTTTAGTTCCTTGGGCTTATCATTTTTCATTTTGCCTTAGGCTAAAGGTATTACCTTTTTTTTTAATCATCTTGTTTTTATTTTTATTTCATTGGGTGAATTGACCGCAGCATTGTTGAACATATATCAGAAAAACAACTCTTATAAACAATGATGAATGAGGATGCAAGATGTTTTTACCCATTGTTATTCATGTTTGTAGTCTCTATCAGTAATTCAATACTAATAAAAAACGATAAGAACAATGACATAGACAAATTAATACCAGCAGCACTTAAATCAGCATAACAAATTACCAGTATACTGACGTGGTAATAATAGTGACTATGATTAATGTTACACAGCTTGTAGCGTTATTTAGTTCAAGGATCCCAATCAGCTGTTTTGAAAAACTATGGCAGGATCTTACCATAGTTAAAACTAAATGTGGCAAAACCTGATCGACCAAAGAAAACATATCTGATCCATCTGTATTTGAATCTGATTCAATCCGATCTGATTTTAGAAAAGTCAAATCGATCAGATCTGAATCTGTCCTGAGCCGACCCGTCTCGACTCTGACTGATTTCTTCCAAAAAGTCAAACTAACTCGATCTGATCTGTCCGAACCCTGTTGAAAATATAAACTTAATTAATGTTTTATTTAAGTTTGTTGTTCAGTTAATAGCTTTTAAGGCTGATTAATAAATAGATTTGGAAGGTCATTTAAACTTAGTTTTCGGAGAATGTGAAATTAAAGCTTTTTAAGTCTAATCTTTATTGGTCTAAGTTTCAAATCATTTGGAGTTTTCTAGAAGAAATTATGACTATTCCATTGAACAAAGGTCAGATTTGACTAGACTACTTAGTTTTTTTGTTTTTCTCTTTTTAATATGAATTCTAGAGTTTTTTCTAATGTTTCAGCTCTATATAAAGAGTTATAATCCGTTGTAAGCAAGTAAGTAAGAGAGATATTATTAAAGAAAATTATTAAGAGTTTACTTAGTGTATTTCTTCTCTCTATCTTCATATCAATCATAATAAATCATACTCAACAAATTAGTATCAAAGTTCGACACAGATCTCAGGATCCTACTTAGAGCCGAGATTCTCCTACTTAGAAGTGTGATTATCCTGTTTAAGAGTGTGTTCACTTTATCAAATTGGTATCAGAGTCATGACCAATTTGTATCATGCTTGCGTCTTTCGAAGACCAACTACGACAATTAGAGTATATACATGAACGCGCTACTAGGCTCGTAAGATGTGTGAGAAGTCGTTAAGTTTGGCTATGCCGAATATGAGATCGTGGAAGGTTTGATGATTAATCAAGTGAAGGAGTTGAATGAGTCACACGAGAAAGACAAAATCACACTTTGCATAATTTATCAATCAGTTGATGAATCGGATTTTGAGAAGATAGTCGGTGTGAAGACATCAAAAAAAACATGGGAGACTCTTGAAAAAATATACAAAGGAGCAGACCGAGTGAATCAAGTTCGCCTACAAACACTTAGAGGTGAGTTCAAAATTTTAAGAATGAAAGAGTCAAAAGGTGTGTCGAATTATATCACAAGGGTAGAAATGGTGAAGAAATGAGTGAAAGTAGAGTAGTAGAGAAAATATTAAGGCCTTTAACCAATAATTTTGAGAATGTTGTGTGTGTCACAGAAGAGTCTAAAAACTTAGTAGAAATGATAGTGGATGAGCTCTCAAGTTCCTTGGAGGCTCATGAACAAAGAAAGAAGAAGAGAGCAAGAGGTGTTAGAAGAAGCACTTCAAGCCAAGACAACACTAAAAGACGACAAGTCGGGCAATGACGAAGGTAGTCATGGAAGAAGCCGTGATGGCTTTAGAGGCCGAGGTAGAGGTCGCGACAGAAACCATGGTAGAGTACAAGAAGAGAATAAGGAAGAGAAGAATCAACCTAACTCATATGGTGGAGGCTGAGGCCGAGGTCGAGGAAGAGGAAGGTCGAGTAAGTACAATGTTTAATGTTATTATTGTAAAAAGTATGGCTATTATGCAGTGAAGTGTTATTATAATGAAAAGAAAGATGATGAGAAAAAAAAGGAGGTGATGGTATGGTATTACTAGCAAGCAAGGAGGTCGATCCCAACAACGAGTTAATGTGGTACTTGGACACCAACGCAAGCAATCATATTTGTGGCTATAAGTATATGTTTATCGAAATAGAGGAGATTGTGGATGGTCATGTGTCATTTGGAGATGTCTCAAAAGTGAATGTTAAAGGTCAAGGTAAAATACTTATTCATTGTAAAGATGGAAATGAGAGGTTTATCTCGAATGTGTATTATGTGTCAGATATGAAGAATAATATTTTGAGTTTGGAATAATTATTGGAACATGATTACATGATTTTTATGAAAGAAAGAACACTATATTTGAGAGACCAAGATAATCGGTTACTAGCCCAAGTTGAAATGATCAAAAACAGTATGTTTAAGTTAAATTTAGTAAATGTTCAAGCAAGGTGTTTAAAAGTATGTGTAGAGGATAAAACTTGGTTGTGGCATTTGCGGTTTAGACATCTTAATTTTGGTAGTTTGAAGCAATTGACAAATAAAAGAATGATGAAAGATATACCACACATAGACCACAGTGATAAATTTTATAAATGTTGTGTATTAGGAAAGCACCCAAGGAATTTTTCAAAAGAAGCAAGTTATCGTACAAAGAAGGTGCTTGAATTGATTCATACCGATATTTGTGGTCCAATAACCCCTAATTCACTTGGTAAACACCGGTAGTTTATTACCTTTATTGATGATTTTTCTCGAAGAATTTGGGTTTATTTTTTAAAAGAGAAATCTGAAACATTTTCTATTTTTAAGAAGTTTAATGTGCTTGTTGAAAATTTAAATGGTGAGCGCATAAAAGCTTTGAGATCCGATAGAGATGGTGAATTTAAATCAAAAGAATTTATGAATTTTTATGAAGAGAAATGTGTTAGAAGGTTCTTAACCACCCCTTATTCACCTCAACAAAATGGAGTCACGAAAAGAAAAAATCGGACCATACTTGACATGGTTCGAAGCATGTTAAAGAGCAAAAATATACCAAAAGAATTTTGGACTGAAGCAGTAAGGTATACAATTTACTTGCAAAACTGATGTCCTATAATGAATTTGGAGAATGTCACCCCCACAAGAAGCATGGTGCGGTGTTAAGCCATCGGTACTTCATCTGAAAGTGTTCAGAAGTGTGGCTTATGCTCATATTCCGAATCAAAAGCACACAAAATTTGATGACAAGAGCAAAAAGCTATTTTTTATCGGTTACGATGAGAAGTCTAAGGTATATAATATTTATGATCCGCTTACTAAAAAGATACATGTGAGTTGTGATGTGCAGGTCAATGAAGAAAGTATTTGGAATTGGAGTTCCATGGAGGAGATGTCTCATGAGGAAGAAAAAAAGCAACATCGATAATTATCTCTACACCGATAAGCACAACTACATCGATAACATCATAAGTTGAATCATCTTCACCTTTATCCGATGAAGAAGATGAGCTAAGGAAATCAAAAATAAGGAGTTTACAAGATATATACGAGGTGACAAATGAGTTACATTTGGTGTGTCTTTTGACGGATGCGGAGGACATCATATTCGAACAAGCCGTGAAAGATGAAAAGTGGCAAGCCGCTATGCAAGAAAAGATGAATGCAATTCAGAAGAACGACACTTGGGAACTTGTGACGTTGCCCAAGGGTCACAAGCCGATTGGTGTTAAATAGGTCTATAAGAAAAAGATGAATGCAAGAAGTAAGATTGAAAGATACAAATCGAGACTAGTGGCGAAAGAATACAAGCAAAAAGCGGGGATTGATCATGAAGAGGTGTTTGCCCCAGTGGCAAAAATAGAGATAATTCGACTACTAATATTGTTGGCGGATCAAAATAAGTGGAGTATTTTTCAAATGGATGTGAAATCAGTCTTTTTAAATAGAGTACTTGAAGAAGAGATTTACATCGAGTAACATTCCGGTTATGTGAAAGTTGGTAAGGAGCACAAGGTGCTGAAATTAAAGAAGGCGTTGTATAGATTGAAGCAAGCATTAAGCGCATGGAACACTCGAATTGATGTATATTTCAAGGAACATGAGTTTGTGCAATGTCCATATGAGCATGCACTATATTTGAAGGTGACGAACATTCGAGTGGATAATAAGTCTACCATTGAATTGGCAAAAAAATTGGTGCATCATGAAAGGAGCAAGCACATAGACGTGTGTTTTCACTTCATACGAGAGCACATGAAGAATTGTGATGTGGAGATGACTTATGTGGCGAGTCGTGATCAAGTGGCGGATATATTCACTAAACCACTACCGACAGAACTCTTCAACAAGTTTAAGAAGTTGCTCGGGATGCGAGCAAGAAATAATTAAGTTTAAGAGGGGATGTTAAAAATATAATCTTAATTAATGTTTTATTGAAGTTTGTTGTCCAGTTAATAGTTTTTAAGGTCGATTAATAAGTGAATTTGGAAGGTCATTCAAACTTAATTTTTGATGAATGAATTATGAAATTAAATCTCTTTAAGTTTAGTTTTCAGGGTTCAAGTCATTTGGAGTTTCCTAGAAGAAGTTATGATTATTTCATTGAACAAATATCAGATTTGACTGGGCTACTTAATTTTTCATTTTTCTATTTATTACGAATTCTAGAGTTTTATTCTAATGTTTTAGCTCTATATAAAGAGTTATAATATATTGTAAGCAAGCAAGTAAGAAATATATTATTGAAAAGAATTATTAAGAGTTTACTTAATATATTTTTTCTCTCTACTTTCATATCAATCATATTAAATCATACTCAATAAATTAGTATTAAAGTTTCCGACATAAATCTCAGAATCATACTTAGAGCCGAGATTATTCTACTTAGAAGTGTAATTGTTCTGTTTAGAGGGTGTTTGCTCTATTAAATCCGAACCTGACCCCACCCATATGATTGCCACCTTTAGTTAAAACGGACTATCAAATTGTTTAAATGATCCAAAATTTAGCAATGAGGATATTTTTAAATTATGGCATCATTGTGCCAAAGTATGGCAGCGGATGTGATTGCTGTAATTCAAAGCTTATTATGCATAGCTCCTAGTCAAGGTATATATATTTCTCTATCGTTTAGCTGTTGTTCAAATACTAAAATTCAATTCCATTGTACGACTAGTAAGGAATATACATAGTCCCTTTTCTAAACAGAAAGTTCTGTTTTTGGCCGAGAGATGGAAACAGCAATGATGTATTTACTCAAAACAGAAGATTTCTGCACGAAATGCATGTAACAGCAATTCAGCTGGGAAAAGAAAAAGGAGATATTACCCTAACGACAGAAGGTATACAGGGACGTCTTAGATTTTAGTTAGGTGAACATTACCATTCATGAATAACAATTAGGTGAAATAACAAGGCAGGCTTTGGCAGAAAGCCTAATCATTCAGCTACAACAAATATTTAGATTCCAAACGCATCTTTTTTTAGACAAAACTGTTGGTTGAACACCTCTATGATATAAAGATGTATATTATGGCACATAAATATGTGCACGAATATCCTATTCTAAGCGCCTTACAATGGGCAGGAATTAATTATTGTGTGCTAGCCTCATATGGGGCCATGGCTGTTTCCCTGTGTCATGTCTTTTGGACGCTTTATTGCAACTTGCAACTTGCAACTTGAAAGGAAAAGTTAGATGAACGACAAAACTCATACCAGAAATTCTCAACAAACGCTGTTGGTTTCTGAATCAATCCTAAACGGGTTGGAACCGAGTAAATGAACAAGAAGTATCTAGACTGAAAAAGATTGCATATCAGAAAACAAAAAAGTACCGAGAACAATTTAGCAGCTTTACATAATTCATTCAACTTCTGGCTTTTTAATTAATTTGTTGACGGAAACATGTCATGTATGTCCAATTAATCACTCGTCATGTCCAAAACCACAACCGCAGAAACCAGGAAACAGTATTATTTAACTTGTGATCGACAGTAAAATAACATGTAATAATTGATTAGAACCTATAACAATTCTGAGACAGCAAAAAGAAGCAACTTAAACAATAGTGAATTAACCCAATTGCCTAAAACAAAAGAACATAAATCATAACGCATACAAGAACTTCACCCACTCCCGGTTCTGATTTGAACAATTTCATATCCCGTACCCAAATCAAAAGCTTCATGCATTTCACACTTGCGATTGCTCCCCCTGCCAGGCCCAGACTATACCTTTCAACCCACTCCCGGTTCTGATTTGAACAATTTCATATCCCATACCCAAATCAAAAGCTTCATGCATTTCACACTTGCAATTGCTCCCCGTGCCAGGCCCAGACTATATCTTTCAAAGCGGGCCGCATCTCTTGTTTCCACATCCTCTGATACTCCAATGTATCCCCATTTGTCTTTTTCATCTCCACCAGGTGAAAATCTGGTGTAACTTCAAATATCTCAGCATCAACTCCCAAAACACCCTTTCTCCCTTCCTTCACCCCTTCCATTTTCAATACCCCTCCATTTTTCTTTGTCACCTTCAATCGCAACTTCTTTGCTATCTCCTCAATCTTTAATATTATTGTTGATGCAGTTTTGCTAGAAGTGAACCTCTCTTCTTTCCTTTCATCAGGCTCTTCAAACAAGCCTGACAGGTCAAACCCGGCTGAGAGGGATATAATATCAAAGGCATTCAAGTTAGATACCTTACCCCCCACCACATTATTTTCCTCACTACAAGCTATATTCATAAGAGGTATTTCTTTTGCCTCTAAGTTGTTCACGTTGCTAATGCTGCTGTTCCTCCTAACATATCTATCATCAACACCCTTTCTGAACCAAGGGTTCTCCATGATCCTTTGTGTGGTGATGCGGGTACTAGGGTTGGGGTCCAGAATCCGTGTCAAGAGTCGCCTGACATCAGGAGAGAACCAATGCGGGAATTTGTACTCAGCTTTACCAATCTTTCTGTACATCTCCATTAAATTCTGGTCATGAAATGGTAAGTAACCTGCCAAAAGCACAAATAGAATAACTCCACATGACCAAACATCTGCTTTAGCACCATCATACCCCTTTCTGCTAATCACCTCTGGAGCAACATACGCTGGTGTGCCACATGTAGTGTGTAGCAATCCATCAACCCGTTTTGATTCAGCAAGGGCACTCAGGCCAAAATCAGAAACTTTCAAATTTCCATTCTCATCCAACAAGAGGTTTTCGGGTTTCAAATCCCTGTGGTACACCTTGCGGCTATGGCAAAAATCAACAGCACTGATCAACTGTTGGAAATACTTTCTTGCCACATCTTCCCTTAAGCGTCCCCTGGACACTTTATTAAACAACTCGCCACCTCTTACGTACTCCAATACAAAATAAATTTTCGACTTGGTTGCCATGACCTCATAAAGTTGTACTATATTGGGGTGTCGTACCACATTCATGACCTTAATCTCACGCTTTATTTGGTCCATCAAACCGACCTTTGCAATTTTTTCCTTGTCTATTACCTTTATAGCAACACTCTGATTTGTTGCTAGGTTTTTACCATGGTAGACCTTGGCAAAGGTACCTTGACCCAGCATCCGGCCAATCTCAAACCGGTCCATCAAGACACTTCCTTTCATATCTGTGCCCATCCGAACACTTGATTAGGATATTTTTTTTAAGAGATAATGAGAGTTATGGGATTTTGATTGTGGATCTCTATTAATTAAGGGGTTTGGATTCAACCGTCTTCACCTATACTATGATCTAGAACAGGTTTGGATTTAATTTGCTGAGTGCCGTTGAGGGTTTGTGCACAGAGCACGGGGCTGGTGCAGATCTGGGATCCAATTTCATCAAGGATTAGAATGGAGGTGGGCCTGGCATGAGAGGAATGGAGGTGGAGTTCAAGAGGTAGTTTCCTGGCATGCAAGCACATCTTTCAGCATTCCCTAAACTTGGTCCTTTCAATTTTCAGTTAAAAATCACTGCACAAAAAATTGCAAAAGGGAAATCAAATTTGATCTTGAAATTAGTATAAACGAGAAATTAGATGAAAATCATTCTAAAAGCGCTCAGGTAGATTAGCTGTAAGTCGTAACTATGGATTTTACTTTTTAAAGGAAATTTTTTTGCTGATCTATGTTCTAGGCCGAATTTACTCGTAACCAAACATTAGTAAGAAGCAATTGCTTATACTTTTTTCTTTCCGGAGACGCTGATAGTTTTTTTTTTTTTTTTTTTGAAACAATAACTTTAAACATAAGATAATAAGCATTAATCCCAAATACTCCTGTGTAAAGTACAAGAGGATATTGCAGAAAATTAAAGGTACACAAGTTCTGTAGGTGTGAGTAACATGCATCTAGCTAACAAAATTCGAATCAAATGCAAATTTAAGTGAATCCCGAACCAAAGCAACTCAATCTTAAATCGTCTAAAAGGAACTTCAAAAGGTAACGATTACCTAAATCAGGAACCGAGAACAAAGTCCAAAAGTGAATACTTGTTAAGTTTGCAAGTACCTGTATAGTCCAGAGATGGAAAGATCAGAAGATATTTGAGACGACTAGGCGGTGAAGAAACCGAATAAGACTTCTTTGAGCCTCCAAAATGCTGTGTGCTTTTTGTACTCGTGCGAAAGAGATTTTAAGAACTGGGCGAGCGAGAAAGATTTTAGCTGGGAAAGTGAGAGAGGGAGAGACTGCAAAGAGGCAGAGGCAGAGGCAGAGGCGAAGTAGGAGACGGAGTTCTAAATTAAAAGAAAACCCTAGCTTTAATGCCTTACGCCCCTTTAAATAGGTTTTCTCGAGTGAGTCTAATTGTAATTATAACCATGTAATCATAAATTATGCATAAATGCCCCTGTTGTTTCCGAAGCAATTACTGCCAGGAAAGGCTGTTCCATCTTCGTGCCGACCAATCAATTTACTAAATTACCCCTACACTGTCATTCAGTCTTTGCTAAGGTCCCACCAATAATTGCATTAACCCGGTGCCGGTGGGCCCGAGCTTTATGTTTTGTTTTTTCCGGCTGGACAAAATTCTTGTCTCAAATTTCTGATGAGTGGTTTGAATGTTGTCTTTATTTTTTAGTTGCTAATAATTTCAAATTAAAATATTAAAATAAAATTATTTGATTTCATCTTTAAGTTATTTTTTCTTACACATAAAAAAACATTCATATTTTCACTTTTATTTATATGAATTAATAATTTAAAAAATTAATGTTCGGAAATTATCCATATTAGTATATTCTTTGTAATCTATTGAAGTCATATAAAATGATATTTAAATATTATAATTTTTAATATATACATAAATAAAATGATATAGATCAAATTTAATGACTTTATTTTGATGTTTCAGTTTAAAATTTTATGTTATAAACGATTTAAAAATGAAGATATAATGGAGGTACAAAAAATGAAGGTATTGGAACCATCCTCGTATTAGACAGTTATTATCGAACTCTGTTACATAGTGACTCCTCTCTTGTTTGCTTTTTTTTTCTTCTCTGCTCTTTATTTTAATTTCAATACTTATTTTATGAGAATTGAATTGAATTATGGTTTAAACATGAAATTTTCAAGTTAGATCAAACTATTTTTTTTTATATTACAAAATTAAAAAAATACCTCCTTAGACGCGTACATTAGGTGTATTAAGATAAGGATACGTCATTAATTATACGGTCCCATCTTAACAAAAAATTATTATTTACTGAAGAAAACTACGGTTCACATATTATGTATTTAATGCTATAATAAGAGTGAATTTCACAAATAATTAAAGGAATAATAAAACTCATTTCGAACGTGCTTTAGAGCGTCAAAATGAATTGTATATGCCTTTCTTTTATGTTCATCGCCTCTAGTAAAAAAATAATAATAACAATGATAATGTGACCAGATACAATGCTTCTTAGAAGAGAGATTTTGATTTGGCCTATTACGTTATGTCATCTCTAGTTGTTGTTTACACGGTATAGCGATTCGTGTTTCGAATTGAGACATCATAGAATTCAAACAAGGAAATGCAAAAAAAAAATATATATTTCATGTTGTTTATTAGTTTTGCCAATCCAAAAGATGGCATATGTATTTACAAATTGAAGTTATACAATGGTATAATAATTGCCTCAAGTTTGCCAGCTTGTGGTATTTATTTTTCTTAAATTTTCATGTCGAATTACAAATACACTTTTCTTTATGTCGATGTACGTTTTAGTAAAACACTCATTCTCAACTATGTGATATATCACTTTTTTTTTAAGATTGAGGTGTATAATATTAACACTCTAAATTATTTTTTGTAATATCAATATATATATAATTTATACTTCATTATTAATATTCTCAAAAGAACAATTTGATTTTTTTTGTCTTTTAATACGCTAATCACTTATTATGTGAATAAGATCCATCTTGATGAAGAACATTATTTTGTTGATTAACTTAACTATTTGCTGTTTTCTTCATTTGCATCGATGAGGTAACATGGTTTTCTCCCAAAGTGTTAATCTCCATAGCAAGCACAAGAATTTAAGCAATTTTAGTGTCATAGGAAATCCTTGACTAAATAATGTGACTGAGCTATCACCAGCGGAGAAACCAGAAATAAAATATGTGGGCAGCAATGTCCAGAGAAGGTTTTATGGATATTATTGTGCAATGGATATTAGCGAAGGCTGAAGGAACGTTACTTCTTTTTGTTATTTGTTAAACAAACCCTCTATTTCTCAATATACACTAAAACCTCCTTACAAAAATATCAAGGCCGACATTTCTTTTCTAAAATACTTTTATTTATTATTGTCAATTTGTCCTGGTTATTAGAGAATCGCCAGGCCCAGGAGTTTTGAGAACCGTACACGTGCCCTTAGTATTATATAATTATATAATTGGTTCTGGGCGCAGATGACAGGTCTGAGCACGTGACTCTTTACGGCCCAGTATGGCGGGCCCTTGGAGTGGGGCCCAGAAAGCAGCCCCCAACTTGGTCAGAGGCCAGAGCACACCAAATTTGATACACCAAGACGGGGAAGATTCACAAGCATCTTCCGAATGGAATAAATATTAAATAGACGATCTAAATAAATGAATTCTGAAATTATTCTAACCTTTCTCAATTATTAATAATTAACCAAACCACGAGGTTTCAAATATGCATGGTGTCAAAAAACAAACTAATGCATCATCCCTATTGATCGGTTTCTCTATGAAACGAATATGGACAGATATTATTGACAGATGGTCCCACACTGGTCTGTTTCTCATGACTCACGAGTCACAGAACTTGTGAGATTCACAATTCATTATCTGTATATTATAATTTGTGACAGATTTGCTTCAGAAAATCCGTAACTAAGGTTTTGTACCCAGAATTAATAATATATATTAAGATAAATATGAACCGCAATTAATATTGCAATCGTTGCTCAAGTAATGAGGTTTTCTGTTCCTGAAATGGAGAAAAAAAATATTTATGATCTTTTGATATTTAATCTGGAATAAACCGTTCAACATAAACCCACTTCATTTACTAAACATTAACTTGCAGAGGGAGAATCTCAGTCTCAGCTTACGAAGCTTTCAATCTCAAATCTTTGTTGTATGAGGCTATGAGCTAATTGATTTCTTTCAAGTTATCAATCGAAGACTCGAAGATCATTTGATGAGGAGGTTTATGGACAAGGAAAAAACATGTGGCAATCGATCTAAGCATAATAAGTGCATAATCCAAAACGAAACTATTTCCTCATCATAATTATTTCTCAAACTTAATCATACATAAAATGTGATTTTCATTCATGGATCGGATAAGTCAATCTGCAAGTTGTACTTTTATGAAAATTGATCTTAATCCGTTGAATCTATATACTCCATAAAAAGAGCAAGGAATAAATCTTTTTGTTCATATCAAATGATCAATATCTTTTTTTTATAACATGTTCATATTTTTCTCATGTGTTGATCTGTTCATTGGATATAAATGTTTGTATATTGCATCATAGGAACTTATCATGTAGTTGTTTGTATTGCTGTTCTTTTGTTTTTGTTATGAAGTTAATAGAATTTAGAAAAATTATTTACTCTTGTCCAAAATTTACTTTACTGCAAAATTCTTTTTACAAAATTATCATTATAAAAATCTAAAATTATCAAGAAATAGACAGTAGTTTTTCTCGGAAACAACCTGAAGGACAATATTTGTTCAGTTATATTTTTCTAAAGTCGATTCCCTGGACAATTATTGGCTACGGACTTGCATCTTCGGATCTTCTATTGACACAATTATTGGTACGAGAGCTTTAACTTTCTTTATTTCCAAGCAATAATTGCATTTTTTTTTTAAAGTATGCGTGCACTGTTTTAAGCATACTTTATAGCATAAGCGGATGCAAAGCTTACAAGGGTAAACTTATCCCTTTGAATTTTAAAAAATAATATTTTTAAATTAAAATTTTGTTAATTTGATCATCTGAATTAAATTTCAGACCCCTCCGAATTGTCTGATTATTTCTTATTGAAAAAAAATTAATATCGTGGATGATGAAAGAATTATATAAAAATTTTAAAATATGAAATCTTGTAAAGGAAAAAAAATTATCGCTATGATTATTTATTATTTAGACTTTTATTTTTTATTATTTTTAATATATAAAAGATATTATTTTAATAATTTTATTTAATATCTTATTAGTTAATGAGTTTGAACCTGACAAAGCATTAAATCCGATTACTGACCCTGATAAACTATTAAACTATGAAATACCAACTGAAACAAACTAGCATATCAATTTGATTACTGCAATTCCGACAAAGCAGGTTTTTTTATTTTTTATTTCTTCCTTCAAAAGTTCAGAAAAAGAAGAAATTGAGTAAAATCTTGGATCTGTTTCGTCGGGGATTTTGAATGAATAAAATTTTGTAACCATCCACTTCATAAACAAAACACAAGAAAATAGAAGATTTCTTACGCAATTTTCTATTTTCTATCGGAGAAAAAGACAACCAATCGCTTTCGTACTGTGCTATAATAAGAATATTATGCTATGATGCTATACGCCTATAGCAGGCCACATGGGTCCGTTCTTTTAGTAGGAATGGGATGCTAGAAAAACCAACTAACAAGTGGTTTTCCTTCATCTTCTGAGATTGCGACACTTTCGAATCCGATGTGAACAGTGAACTACATCGAAATAGAGTCCAAAAGGAGCCTACCTCCTTGGCCTTCAATGGAAAGACAAAAGCACGGCTCCTGGATCAAAACCATTGCATCAAGGTCTTTATATTATTTACTATTAATTTTATAGAATTCAATTATTCTGAATAATCCTTGCCCGTTCGTTTTGATAAATGATAATATTCAATATGTCTTGTCACGAGAATTATTATTCTTGTGTGGGGTCAAGGATTCAGGTAGTGACGTGTGCATGCCACAAGGAATCTAGATTTACAATCTGCAGAATCAATGGTAGGTTTAAGTCGAGTTCGACTGAGCTAGATTTAATTTAAATTCAGTTTATGAAAATACAAGGTTAGTTGAATTGAGCTCGTTAAACATTTTGAGCTAAAAAATTTAGTTCAAACTCAGCTCATTACTATTTGAGATAGCTCACGAGCCAATATATATATATGTTGATTCGGTTTGATATTTAGATTTGATACATCACAAACTATAAGGTTGATATATCTATAAAACTAGCATAAGAGTATTAGTGTTAGTGCGATCTATAATCAATTATGTGATAATTATATTTTTAGTTTATGTATTATAATGATTATATATCATATATTATTTGTTACATGAGTTGTTTATTATTTGTATATTGAGTTGGACTCAATTGTAAAATATGTGCATTCATTAATAATAACTCTAAAATAACTATAATCTATTAATAATTTAGGAATAATTATTAACTAAGATTACTGTGTAAGTTGAGTGATGATCGTGTTTCACAAATTATGTGATAAGTGTTATCAGCTCAATTACACAAATGATATTTTGAACATGTTATTGAACTTGACCTACAATAAAATACTATAAAGATTGTGTTTATGTGATTAGTATTTCATTTACTTGCTAATTCTTAGGTATGAGATGAGTATTCTTTTTATAAAAATGATTTACATTTGTGAATATTATTTAACGTTGTCCGTAACTGACGACCATACAAATTTTATCTCAATATATGTCTTTTGTATGAAGAAAAAAGTATGAATCAAGAATATTAATATCCTTCTCGTTTAATGGCGTGAATGATGATATTCAAATTAGACACCCCAAAATAATAAAAAATGTAATGCAAGAATGATTTGTTCTTGTCTTACACCGTTCTTAAAATCATGTGACATGAAATGAATTCGGGACAATTATCATCGTCCAGGACCAAGATATTTATAACGTGCATTATATCTATATTGTTTAGGGATCACATTGCACATTGCTAGGTGACGCTTGTAATTTATGATAATTAAAATTATTTTAAACTCATTGCTAAGTGTATACAAATCCTAAATAGTCACATGTATAAGAATAAAGTCTATAAACATTTCTTGATCATTTAATATTTTTTTTGTTTTTCGGGTTCTGTGCGGACCCCATGCAACCAAAATCTGAAAACCAAAATTCCAGGACAAAGTTGTGATCCGCAACTTTGGTCTTCGGTCCACAATTTTGGCTTTAAGCTAGTTTTCTACGCGTGCGATTCTGCACACGGTTTTATTTTTGAGTCAGTTTGGGGGTTATCTTGCTTTAAATTGGCACAAATTTGGACATGACATGACCATTTAGACATGCACCAATGTTGAATTTCGGTTGCACCAGTTTTAATCATCTCATGTGTTGAAAACCATTTTCAGTACATATAAGAGTTATAATTAGTGGAGAATGACCAATGATCAAGGAGAGCACTCTCAATTGTCCTAACAAAGAGATTATGGATAGGGATGAAAATTTAGCACGCTGCTCGATAGACCCGTCCGAACCCGTCATGGCCCGATGTCAACCCGTCCGGCCCGATCAATGAACGGGTAGGGCCGGTACGGTTACAGATTTGGGGTTAGGCCCGTCCGGCTGGCCCGGAGTAGTTATATATATATTTTTTTAATTATATTTATACTTATATTTATATATATTGTGTTGGGCTATGGTGCTATGCATAGCACTAATTACCCATGTGCTATAGATCGATTCTTCATTTTAAAATTTTCAATGATCGATTCAACCGTACAAAATAATTTTCATATGAATATATCTAGATGTAAACTAAATTTTATATTTTTTTTAGAATTTTTTTACTATTTTTAAGATAGTTTAAAATCACTTGATTTAGTTATTATAAATCATTCAAAAAATATGATTTTCTAACTATCTTAAAAAATAATAAGTATTCTAAAAAATATAAAATTTGGTCTATATTTAGATATTCATATGAAAATTATTTTGTATGATTGGCTCGATCATTTACACTTTAATAATAAAGAACTGATCCATAGCACGAGAGCGATCTGTGTTATGCATAGCACCATAGCCCAACTCTATATATATTTATACATATTATATATCAATATATTATAAAAATTATGTATAATCTTAATATAATACTAATATCACTTAAATTATGTTAAGCATTTAGTTATGATATTGTTATATGAATAGAAGCACTAATATTTTTATAACATCTAAATATGAACAATAAAATTCAACAGACATCTTGGTACCTTTTTAGCCATATCTTTTAACTCAAAAATTCAATCAATATTAAATTAAATTTTCTAAAATCATGACAATGATATCTATCATTTTTATATTTTGAGCTCTTTCAAAAATAAAACATATTAATCTAAAAAATTCATATTTATGAAAGTTAACTGCTAAATTTTTTTAGACATCTAGATATATTTTTAATCATAACTTCATACTGAAAGACCATATTAAGATGACATAAACTTATAGATTCATAACAATAAAATCTATAATTTTGATATTTTAAGTTTTCTCAAATTCAAAACCTAATATGCTAAAAAAATATGTTTCTCAGTCAATTTTAAAAAACTGTACTGTAGGATGGACCAGAAAAAGTTAGCCCGTAGGCAGTATAGGCTAGGATTTTCAAGCTCGGAGGTATGGGCCAGGCAGAATGGGTATGTGATTTTGATGGACGGGCCGGAGCCATGAAATTGATTTTTATCCGTCTACCCGACCTATTATCATCCCTAGTTAAGGAGACATTTGTGGGTTGTTCTTGGTGGATGCCACTGGAGGAGAGTTTGGTTGGTTTCTCGTTGTCGTGTTTGTCTCCCGATCGTTTTTTGCCCTTTCGGTGACTTAAGCATGCTTTAAAGATATATTAATTTATTTATAATTTTTATTTGGTTCAGTTAAGTCACATACAATATCTTTTTAGTATTTTAGTTTAAAATTTTAAATTTATACATTGGTTACATCGATAAAACTCCAACAAATAGTTGGTACAAAATTGATAGGTCAAGAAACTATGTCTGTTGCTGCACTAATATGAGCGTGTGGACTGATAAAATACTATCGAGTTAAATATATGAGTTGAGTCAAGAGCGAATAAAAGACATCGTTAAGTCGCTCAGATGTCAGAGAAAATAAAAGAGGGGTTATCATATTAGAATTCAATAAAAAAACATTAAACTATTATTATTTGAGCCGAATCAAGTGACAGTATGAACCAACCTCAATTCAAATTTAACTTATTTAATTATCTAATCAAATTAGTTGAACCAAATTAGCTCCAACCGGAGTTCAGATTTTTTTTTATGCCGCACTACTCAATGGACCTGTCTCGGCTACAGACTGCAATCATTTTCTTACAACAGTATAATGGCATTACCCCTTTTTTCTTTGATTGAGACAATTTAAATAGTTTTTTTTTTTTGAAGTAGTCGGCAAAAACAGTTAAGTTGTATTAATACGAAGAAAATTATTTTCAATATCTGTCAGCCAAGTGGCGTTGAGCTAAACGTGTTTGTTTAATTTAAATAGTTGCTTTTACTTGAAATGGAATTTAATCAACTAATCAATTTCAGCGATGATATTTGTGTGCCAGGAATTTCTAGATTTCAATTTTGTATTCAATATTAAAGAAAGAATCTATAGAAAATCTTAATGAAAAATAAATAAAAATGGAGCTTGCTAGTCACTATTTTGCCTACCGCTGATATTTACATTTTAGTTAAAAGAATAATAATTATTATATTTTTAGTATTCATAATACAATCAAGTGTTTTTTTTCATTCAATTTCTTAAACACTTTAATTTCAGATAAATGTAAAGTTTATTTACAGTGTTCTACCAAGAATACTTATGTGTGTGGACACAACATATATGCGCGTTTAAGAATGTACACGAATACTACTTCAAAAAAAAGAATGTACACGAATTTGATGCACATGCTTGAACGTCTCGTTCTCAAGTATCATGCATGTTATTGAAAAATCAGCTCTAATAATAATAATAAAATATTTAATATTTATATATTATATTTAAAAAATAAAAATAGTGACTTAAAAAACTCAAAATACGTTAAATTTTTTAATCTCATAAGATTTTCATATGAAAAATTTACTGAGCATGATAAACCAAAATTTTGAGATGATTTGATGTACTTTTGAGTTAAGTTCATAGAAGACCTTTGTAAGTTTAAACTCACACTATCTTTACTTGATATTTATATATATATATATATATATATATATATCACATTAATATATCTGATTACTGTACTTAAATATTTATATATCATGTTTATAAGTAACTCAGTTATTTAGATAAAAATATGAAGTGTTTAGATGAGTAAACTATGTATTTAGATAAGTGACTCGGTATTTAAATATATATATATATATATATATTAGGTGTTTTGATATATGTATTAAGTATTTTGATAAGTAATTCAGATATTTAGATATATGAATCAGATATTTAGATAGGTGATACAGATACTTGGATGAAATAAATCACTTAAGACTCAAATCATATCTTTCCTTCTTAAAAATATTTTCATTTTTTTGAAGAAATGAAACAAATTAGCAGAAAGAGAAAATAAAACAAATCGCTGGAGAGACTATCAGGGAGGACGAATCGCCGAAGAGATTGTTAAATGTTGAGAACATATCTCCGGAGAGATCATTGAGAGATCGACAAAGGTGAGATATCAAATCTAGATTTATTCTAAGAGAGGGAAATAAATTTGAATAAGAAGAGAGAGAGAGCAATTTGAATGTGAGAGAGATCATATAGAAAAAGATTTAAATGGGGTTTTGATTGATTTCTAAATATGCGGAGGGAGAATTTCCTTAGGGATGGAGGAGTGTGGAGAGAAAATTTTCTCATCATTAAATTTATTAATTTATAAGAATTCAATTGAAATTATAGATTGAGTATTTCTTAAATTTCATGTATTTTAAGTATTATATGGTTGTTTGTCAAGAACCATCTAATTAAAATTGTTACAAAATAACATAATTATTTTTGTGTTTTTAATGAATGATTAAAAAACACTTAAATTATACGAATTTTAAAATACTATCAAACTAAGAATATATTTATATTTTTTAAAATTTTATAACTTTTGTTAAATTTATTTCAAAAATTTATAATTAAAATTGTCAAAATAAATATTCGTGTGTGTATATATAGGATAGAGTCTCTTAACAATTAATTATTTTGTCAATCAACTTAAGCTTACTTCACCGAAAATCTAAAAAAATAGAAAAATAATTATAAACATATTTTTAAATTTTTATATAATTTAAATGTAATTTAATATTCCATCAAAATATATCAAAATGATATATAATTTTAATAATATAAATACATAACACATGAACGTTTGATACGCAATCGACACAACATAATTCACTAATTCACCGTCACCGGTGCATGAGGTCTATATATTGTATGATATTCTATGAAAGAATTTTAGATGAGTATGACGCAGGAGACAATAGCCTCAATTATGACTGCACAGGTTGAATTTGTTGGTAAGTGCCACATGCCACGTCGCCATTTTGCTTTTCTTGCCACAACTCTTCTCGTCGTGTCTAGTCTGGATCAAAATCTGCTTTGTTTTTTAGAAGAAGAGGGTTCTACTATTTATTTAAAAAAAAAAAATTATAAATATATTATTTTACTTGTAAATTGATAGTCCACTAAATTTCATATAATTTCATTAATATTGATACTTCATTAAAAATTATCAAATTTAACGGTTTTTCATTAATATTTATAATGGTTTTAAATTAACGATATTTGATGAATTATTAAACATTAATGAAATTATATGAAATTTGATGAATTATCAATCTACAAGTAAAATAATATATGTATATTTTTTTCTATTTTTAAAATTTATTTATATTTTTTAAAATAAATAATAGGACCTCTTCTTCTGCAACAATAACAGCAGATTTGGATCGTCTCGTCTGACCTTTGATGGTCCCGTCACCCGTGTCCTCTGTACCATTCTCGACTCTGAGTCTGATGCCTCTCCTCGGCTTCGTCTTTGCTTGCTTTATTTGTTTCTTTAAATAAGATATTCTGCGGTGCCTTTTCTATGCCATGCCATGTAGGGAGTCAACGATAGGCACGACGATTTTCATTTCTGGTCGCTGTAGAACTGTCGATTTCTTTTTTTCTTCTCTTATTCATTTAAATAAGGTATATATAACAAGATAAGGAATAGCTTTGGAAGAGTGGTAATTTTAGAATAGTAATAGAATAGTAATTTTTTGGAAGAGTGGTATTCTTGACTATTTGGAAGAGCGAAAATATTGTTTGGCAGTTGTTACTCAGAATAGTTAAAATATGAATAATTATGATACTAATAATGATGATGATAATAATAATAGTAAAATAATAATCATAATAATAAGAAAATCATAATAATAAAGTAATAAAAAATAATCATAATAAATAATAATATTATAATAGTGATATAATAAAAATATAAACATAATCATAATATAGTAATATAATAATAAAAATTATAATTACAATCATAATTATAATAATATAATAATAAGTAATCATAATTTTAATAATATAATCATAATATAATTATAATATAATAATCATAATCATAATCATGATAATAATAATTATAGTCATAATCATAATAATATAACCATAATCATAATAATAATAATATAATAATAAAAATATAATCATAATCATAAAATAATTATAAATAATTATAATTATAATAATATAATAATAAATTAATCATAAATATAATAATATAATACAACATAATAAAATAATAATAAAGTAATAAAAAATAATCATAATAAATAATAATATTATAATAGTAATATAATAAAAATATAAACATAATCATAATATAGTAATAATAAAAAATTATAATTACAATCATAATTATAATAATATAATAATCATAAATAATCATAATTTTAATAATATAATCATAATCATAATCATAATTATAATCATGATAATAATAATTATAGTCATAATCATAATAATATAATCATAATCATAATCATAATAATAATAATAATAATAATAATAATAATAATAATAATTTTAACCATAATCATAAAAATAATTATAAATAATTATAAGTATAATAATATAATAATAAATTAATCATCACTATAATCAACATATAATAATATAATACAACATAATAAAATAATAATAACTAATAATAATCATAATCATCATAATATAATAATATAATAATAAACAATCTTTATCATAATAATATAATAATAAAATAATTATATATATATTCATAATATAATATAATATAGTATTAAAATTATATTTATAATAATAATAAATAATATAATAATACTAATGGTAACGATAATATAATAACAATAATGATGATAATAATAATAATAAATGATAATAATAATCATAATATTAATATAATAATAATATAATAATAATTATAATCATAAATATAATATAATAATATAATAATACTAAATCTTAATCATAATCATAATATAATAATATAATATAATATAATCAAACAATAATCGTTATTCCAACGAGAACTAATCTGGTATTCCACCTATAAATTGGTATATCGGATTAGCACTATTCCACACTCTTCTACTTAGTCTAAAATTCGTTTGACAAATTAATTCGTCGAAATAGCTATTCTATTCCAACTTTTTGCTATTCCATAGAGTGTCAAACACTCCCTTAAGATATATATAACAAGATATACCTTGATTGAAATACGAATGATTCAGATTATTTTTTAATGTACATACAATCGTTCAAAATCACTTGTTGTGATCTACATATGAATTTTGTTGGTAGGGACGGATGAGGATCAAATATATATATATTCATAGTATAAATCTGATAAAAAATAATAAATAAATATTCATAATTTTAATGTGTTTATACATATATCAAGTAATAAGTACAAAAGTTTCGAACCTTCTGATGGTCCAAAAGTACTCCAACTCAAAAAAAAAGTAAAAAGAAAATTCTACTGATAAACAACAAAATGGGTCATAATGCATTCCATTAGATATCAAAATTCACATTCATTTTCACTCAATTGTATTCTTCGATTTTTTTTATTTTCTGGAAATGACATAAGATTACATTACTACTAACTCTCTCAAATATCTCTTTCTCAACATAAATTATTAAGTAATCATTCATCTATTGATCGCATATTATATTTCCTAAATTGCCTTAAATGAAGTTCATTATAGAGAAAACTCTCTCTACAGAAACTGTAACTACAATAAAATCAATGCCAACTTTAGTAGAAGAAAAATCTGTGGATGTACTCTATACATGTGGGTTTGATCATAAACCTAGCTAGTTCACTTATTGGGGTCGACAATGTAAAATTTCAAGAAAAATATAGGGGTCAATTTTATGGCACTATAGAATTTTAATATAAAATATATAATAATATCTTTACTTTGTACAGAAATTTTGAAATTAAATGGGGTCAATTGACCCCCATTCCCTGTGAGTACCTTCGCCTATGCTTGTCGGATACTAAGTTTCCGAATTTTAAAAGAAGTTCTATGTGATATGTATTTGTATCCCCTTTTAGGGTTAATTTCTGAAATACCCATAAAATATTAAAATTATCAATATCCCATCAAAATATAATAATAGTTTATATCCCATTAACATTGTATATCCTTTCTTTTATAGGTGGGGATCACTTGACAATGGATTATTCTACAATCTTGATAATGAATTTTCAAATAAATACTAAAAAATCTTAAAAATAAAAAAATCTTATGATATGTTCTTCTATTCATAGATTGATGGTGATTTATATTTTATATAATTTTATTATTATTTGATATTCCATCAAGGATCATCAAAATTTTATATAATTTGCTATGATTATAATTTGATGGTCTTTGATGGACTAATATGATAATGAAATTGTGTAAAATTTGATCACCATCAATCTATAAGTTAGAAGAACATATTTATAAGATTTTTTCTATTTTTAATTTTTTTTCATATTTATTTGAAAATTCATTTTCAAGTGAGACCTTCCCTTCTTTTATCCCCTTCTTTATTTCACATATTATTAAATACCGAATTTCTTTTATTGTCCTTTCTACAAAATGGATTGGCTCTTCTTCTTCTAATTCATCTACCCTTACGAAATCTGGCTCCACTTGGTCTCATAATGTTCCTCCTCAATATCATTTGATTTTACTCCTCAGTAACTGTGCTAAATAGTAAAGCAAGATCTATTCCTTTTCTAGATCCTTAATAGGAGAGATATATAAAATCACATAATAAATCAACACAAAGAACGTTTCAGATACAAAAAAAAAACTTTCCAGTTTATACTGATAGAGAGGTCCTCAATACTTCAAACTATTCTGATTTTTAAACTAAAAAGAATGTATAACTTGAGAAAAAGTAAAAGACAAATAGTGTTGTAATTGTGGGCCGTATGAATACATATAGATGCAGTGAACATCTGTCAATGTATAACCAGACATATATAAACAATATTCATCAATACAAATGGCTGCAATATCAATATTAATATATTAAAATGGCATGCAAATAGATTAATTTTATGATAAAGCTCGTCAATTGAGGTTATCTTCACCATTTTGATATTGTCATAGCTTACAAAAGCTAATAGATTAATAATATATTAAAGATTTAAAAAACTAAAATTTGAAACTGGACTAGCTTGAACTGGCGTGTTTTCTTTTGGAAGTAAAAGATACAAGCTTATTAAGAAGTTTCAAATCAAGAGAGTGTTTCTAAGAGGGATTGAGATCAGCTACTTTTTAAATCTCTTATTTTTTTCTGTCTGATAGCGGGTCCTATTTGATTTTGATTTTAGTGCGGACCTGATAAAAATAGGGAAGAGAAAGAAATTTAAAAGTGATTGATGGGAACCCACCTAAGAGACGCATTTATTGGATGTGTTTAAAATTAAATGCAATGGCCATTAGGAACCAGGTACAAGGTATTAAATTGAAAAGGGCAACGCAAACCATTAGGAACCAGTACAAGGTATTAAATTGATAAGGGCAACGCACCATCCATAAAGTTCCTTTCCAGACATGATTTGGGATTTGGGATTTGGGATTTGGGGATGCATGCTGCCAGCCCCAGGCAGAAGATTATGGGTCGAATTGGTGCGCCACACAGATCGCAATATTCGTTGGAAACCGACAGCTGTCGCAGTATTTTGTGGAACTTTTTTTTTTTCTATCTCTGAGACTCTGACCATACTATCTATTTTCATTTTCTGGACACTCGCGTTCACAAGTTAATATTGAATACACACTCACAAACGCCTGCTTTCACGACCATTTTTATTAGGATATTAGTGTTTAAGTTGTGAACGCAAACATATTAGCTGTGACAGCACGTGTTTAGAAAATAAAAATATATTAGTATTTTGTCCGTACATTGTCATTTAAAATGATAAAAATTCATATTTTTATGTAAAAAATAAATAAATAAAAATGAAGATAATTTAGTAATTAATGTAAATTTTAATCACGAATGCATAATAATGTAAAATAAATGAGAGAAAAGTTGACATTCAAAATTTAAACAAAGTTAAAATTCATAATTGATGACAATCTAAGAAAAAAGAAAATAAATTAGACCAATTGTACTTCTAAATTATGTAGCATTTTGTGTAACAATCAAAATTGAGATAAAATTATATGTTCAACACGAATGATCATAGAGATAGTAATATTATTTGATAAATGACTTAATTCGATAATTAATATTAGCTCTAAAAATTTAACAAAAAAATTGGACGGTTACAGAATCAAAACACTTACGTACTTATTAAGGAGTAGAGATTTGCTAATTCTTTCATAATATGAACAATTTTATCAAAAAATTTAAAATCAGCAACTCAGCATAGACAAGAAAAAAAAATTCGTATGTTGTGAAAGCGTCCGTTCATTTTTTGGATTTCATTTTCCAATAATGTGGACTTATTAAGTGGCAGAACCAAAGATGGAATTAATAAATTTCTAAACATGAAATTTCGTGCTCAATATTTTTCCAACGTTATATTTAGTTCGCACTTTGTTATATTTATACATATAACATGATAGCAAGAATCAAGTATGAAATCATAAATATAACAATTCAAATGACAAGATTTTTTTTTGGAAGATTATGCTTTAATCAATTATCTTTAATTAATTGATGTATTTATTTATCATACAGTGAAAGTCAAGATCGTACATTTTTTCTCGAAAAAATAGTATATCCGGGAAAAATTCTAAAAAATATATAATTTTGAAATTAGTTAACCGCCATAAACTTGATTAATACTTGTCACAGTGAAAATCTCCGTCAGCCAGTTGGAATGGATTGACAAGGTTGATATGATATTTGCGATATTAGTTGTCAAAATGTGAAGCGTTTGTTAATTTAACAATGTTTCTATGATATTGGAATTTGTCTCAAAGTTTTGTCACCAATTTTTTTTTTTTTTTTTTTTTACAGTTATTTTGCAAGTGGTATATATGTGCATTTCTATTCTTATAATTGTAAAAATGCGCTCCCTAGACCAGACCCAGGTAAGTCCAGGGCCAGCGACTCCCCCTGAATTTTGAAAAATAGTGTTTTTAGATAGTGTTTTCGGTAATATGCCCCCTATGGAAAAAAAATTTGCCCCCTTGAATTGTCTGATTATTTTTATTGAGAAAAAAATATTTAATATCATGCATAATGAAATAATTATACAAAGATGCCAAAATATAATGTTCCGTAGAAGAAAATTTTATTCATCAACTTGATTATTTTATTACTTTGAGCTTTATTTTGTTGTTATTTTTAATATATAAAATTTTATTACTTTAATATTTTTTATTAGGTAAGAATATATATATTAAATTATTATTATTTTATTTAGTATCCGATTATGAATTTGAATTCGATAATTGTCCTCCTCTGACCAAAATCCTGCATCCGCCCGTCTCTATCTGTTAATTTGAAAACTAATTCTTTTTGTCACGCACAAAAATTGAAATTGCAAGAATCCAAATATTCTGAAATTGGATGGGAAGAGTTGCTAAATTAATGACGAGGTAATATTCATTTTTTCTTCATTTACGAGTATCCGCCCTTCTTAATTGTCACATTTTTATCATTAAAAAAAACCAACAAAAATGTGCAAGAGAGCAACCAGGTTATTGGATCCAGAATAATTATAACATGATGACTGATGAGATCATGAGACAAGCATAGCGCAAGAGTTACGCTGCACATGGTGCTTCTTGTCAGTTCATCTACATTGGAAGGACAGTTTGTGTCACCACCGTCTCACCGATTTTAATTCGTACAAACAATAAAGAACCTTCTGTGACTAGGCGTGGTCTTTCTGTACATCCTTGTTCCAACTTCCAAATATATATTATAAGCCTTCGTTGTTTTCAGTCGATATCTGAACTCCCTACATTTATTTTAATAAATTAGATATCATGTGAATTATGATGAAGTCAAATCTTATTCTTTTTCTTTTTCTTTGTCAAACAATTTATACTAGAAAAAGAATATTGCAACTGAATATGTTAGGACAGCAAAAGAAATTAAATAATGAACGTTTGTCCTAATTATAGTCACATACATATGCTTTGAACAATACTTTATCCTTAATTAAGCAATAATATATAGGCTTGATTCCACTAATCATATCTTAATATATATGAAGAGGGCTAAGCTTTCAAGCTTTTCAAGCATGTCATATCATCTTTTGAATCTAAGAATTTATATAAAATAATTTCTCTCTCCTCATTTAAAATAATATGAATAATATACGTAAGGTGGAATTTAACTATTAAAATGATCTAATTTTTTTATATAGAATATCATTTATAGATTATAATATATTTAATTATATTATTTATTATTATAATAATTATCATTATTAAGCATGCCATATCATCAATTTCCTTCACCATTGATTTTGTTTAAATCTTTTCTCTTCGTGAATCCAAAGTTTTATATAAAATATTTTTTCTCTCCTCATTTAAAATAATATGTGTAATGTACTTAAGATGAAACTTAATTCTTAAAATGATTCAATTTTTATATATTTAATTATATTATTTATTATAATAATTATTATTATTACTTAGCATTTATAAATATTATGTCTAAATTTTTTAATGTAAAATTTTATTAAAAATATTTAAAATTTTATATTATTAGTTATTTATTTGTGAACTATATTGTCAGAGTGAACCCAAGTTACAGCCTAGTTATCATAGAGATCAAAGCTTATTTTGTTTTAACGGAGATCCTTTCTTGTAGTTTGAAAATTTTGAAGTTCGCTTAATTTATCGTCAAATGATGTAAACAAAAAAAAAATCTGAGATGTGAATTCAACGTATTTTTATGGGTTTGCATTTTGCAACGTAACGTATTTTTGAGAATCGAGTATTCAACGCATTTTGTGCGTTTGGAATGCCAATCTGTTTTAAAGAGCTTATATCATATTCATCTGAACTCCTTTGTTTACATTCAAGTTAAAGTATTATTTTCTAATTTGATATGAATCTGTCAAAATGTCAAGCTTAATTACTGAAGAGTCTTCTTTTCTTTTTTAAAGAGTTGGACACGATCACGGATCTTTAGCAGAAGTTTCTAAGCAATGCTTTTATAATCAATAAGGAGAACATCAAATTGTGGATCACAGTGCCTCACAGCCTCAGCAGCCCATGAGGATAATTTCAATAATAATAATAATAATAATAGATTAATTTGCGTTCCAGATTTGGACTTCTTGTGAGGAACATCTTAAGTAAACAAGTTTGACCATCATGTCCTGATTAACATTAATAATACACTAACAATAAATGGTCGGATGTGCATGTGCAAACTTAATTAATACATGTAAGCAAGTTTTCAAAAATGCCCAAAGTTTCCTATCAAAATGTTAAATGTTTCCTTAAAATTGCCAACGAGATGCCTGAAGGGATCATACTTCAGGGCTTCAAGCAATAAGCAAAGCGTGCATTAGTCATTGAGATTTTACTAGGGAAAATGGAATGATCAGGGCACTGACAACATTTTATTTTGTTTCCCATATAATTCAAGGTTCTTCAATGAAAAACTCAAAAACTGAAAAGAAAGTCATTGTATCGTTACATCTGGATTGAAGTTTTTATCAAGAGCTAATTTGGGGTTTAAAATGAGTGAAAGGCCGAGATTTTGATCTTTGAGAGACTGCAGATAATTTACAAGATGTATGTGGTATGGATAGGATCAGTGCATCATATCCATGCTTATTCCTCTGTACTTAGATCAGACATGCTAATATATTACATTATTCCTGATATACTGATGAATCATCTTCTTTAATGAAGATAAATTTTGCTTTCGTTATTTATAAGAATGTTGTTTCAATTGAGAGAAGAAAATTATATATATTTTTAAGGAAGAATCATTAAAAGAGCCCTAAACTATGGAGTATTGGAATGCGCATCTTTAAATTTTAGAAACAAAAAATGAAGTTTCCGAAATAGAATTTAACAAGACAAAAAACAGTTTACTGCTTCTCCTTCAAAGCCTTTATTCTCAGACAAATTGGATAGGCTAGAAATGATATCTATGAGATATCACTTCCATAAGATCTGTATTTTTACAGTGGCTCATCACGTCCAACATAATCCACCTTCTTTTTCCTGAATTAGAAGAGGCTGTGTGAAAACCCACCACCATAATATTCCACATGCAACACAAATATTCTCTCTCTTTTTTAGGTAAATATGTAAGTGACTATTTCAAATCACGGAGAACCTCGTTTCTTTAGAAAACAATTCAGACACTACGCCAATGTGAAACTAGGATTGAAGAATATGGGACCGAGAGGAGATGTATGGAATCGTCAGGTGATTGGGAGGTCGGGACATTGAAAACCTTAAATTTTATTACTAAAATTATTCAATTACTACTCAATTTAACTATTTTTTTTTTTACGAATTTAGAGGTCAAGCCATTGCTGGTTCATCCCTGAGGCCAATCACGTGTTTGTTTTTTTAATAGAGAGTGGCCTTTAAATCCATTTCCTTTTAGATGTTTCTTAATAATCAAATCCATGTTTTCATAAAGAAATAAATTTCACCACGATTCGTGCTAGTTCCGTGATTGATGATGCAATCATGTAAATGTAACTCGCCACAGAGACGGAAATGAGGTTGGCAGTGCTGAAATGAAGGTGCACTTTTGTATGGCACGACAATAAAATTAATTTTAAGGAATGGAGCGCCTCTTGAAGACTTGAAATAAATTAAGTCGTTTGCATGGATACTCTTATTCACTAAGAAAACTTAACGGGTAGATTGTGATGTTATCACCAGCTTTAGCTGAATTTGTATTGAGCCTGAACATTTCTTCACAGACTTGGATTTATCCTCTTCCTCAGTGGATCAAGCTGGGTTTCGGACAAAACCTGCCCATTAGCAGGCAGGCCCAAGCAAATTGGCTGTGGTTTTCTATATTTCTGATTAATTTCGTTGTGTCGAATCTTTCGGAAAAATTGGGAGAAAGATCGTTAACAAATAAAACAAATAAAAGAACAAGAAGTTTTCGATCTCCTCTCAGAAGTTATGTGTTGGTTCAATAGTTTACCAGATTGATGATTGGTAAATGAAATACAAATTGTGTTGTTTCAGACATAAATTAACAGTAAATAATCATGTCAAGATGCCTCACACAAATTTGCGATGTAAACGCCTGAATTATACACTCATTCCCGCTAATCGAATTTATGCATATATTTCTTGTATTAAACATTCAATATATCTTGTGATAGCTACACTTGTACTTAGTCAGAACTAATTAGAACTCCTGTTATCGTACACAATTTGTTGGAAAATACAATTCATTCATCAACATGTTTGCATCAAATTTTAATTTTTACTATTTTTTCATTGTCAGATTCACTACCGTTACTTACATTTTTTTGCAGTGTTTTTGATAATTAAGCGACAAAATAAATTATTTTATCATAGTCATTTATTGAGCTGAGCAGATTAACTTTCTGAAAAGACATTTAGAATTTGCCGTGAAAATTGTGAATCTTTGTGATTGTTAACTTGTGTTAAAAGAATCTCGAAAAAGAGAAAAAAAAATTATAAATCACAATTATTACTCAAGAGATAATTTAGCAACATGTTTGGCATCAAATTAGAATTGCGCTGAAATATTTCGGATTGCAGCAGAAACGTGCTGCTTCTGTAGCATCTCTGAATTATATGCTAAACAGGCTCGACAAGGATCCAATCGTCTCGTTGAATAAATGATTTATGTAGCACAGATCACGCGAATCAAGGAACCATTACATATCCAGCAAACGAGAAGAAAGCAACGGCATAATAACCAAAGCTAAAGGAAAAGACTAAAATTAAATGCCTGATCAACAAGTTAAACAAATGATCATGACTTATCACATACTTGTACTTTGAACCATAAACCTAGTACTGATGCTGATCAATCTTGATTTTATAAAACATATTTGAAAAGAAATAAATAATGGGATTAATTGGAGCCCATATATATAATATATTAAAAGAAAAGATACATTTTCTTCAGAAATATTATCATAATATAGATTATAGGACTTGCCATTCAACATGCCAGAGAAAAAACTTTCTACAAACATTTTGTCATTTCTCTGTCACATGTTATAAGATAATGTTCACTTACAATAGCCAATCGACTTGCCTTTCAACTTAACCTGCTCTACTAATACTAGCACTAGCACATTTTTTTCCTGTGCTATATTTGTTCTGATGATAAGTTGGAGTTAACTTCATCATCCAATCATTATCTTCCCAAACAAAGCCCTTGGGACCAAAATATTTCTCCATAAGCAGTCGTAGATATTCTACTTGGACAGTCTGAGCATAGATTTTGTAGTAACCATTTCTAATAGTAGCTGTTTTGGGAACTAGATTCTGACAAATCTTCATAATGCTACAAGATAACAAAACCAAACAAATTTAGCTACTAATTAAAAGATATAAAATTAAATTTATATTACTTCAGTCAAGGTGTCAGTTATCCTTTATTGATATTTCCTGAAGGGGCCAATGCAACATATTTCCATTGGATGAAAAGGAAAAATGAATCACTACTAGTCTACATATTTCCTGAAGCACTACTACATAGTACAACATCACATACTCAACAACACTGATACCAAATAAACCCCTATAACAAATATTCGACATAACAAAATTGATCTTACATGAGAACCCAATCCGACAACAATCCAAATTATCAAAGCAGACCCCATAACTTAAAACAAATTATAAACTGCAACACATTAAAAATAGAGTACCTGACAACATTCATGTACATTTCTGTTGGCTGAACTTGCTTCATCATCTATGCTCTGAGATTATACAATAAAACATGTAGCAAGTGAGAGAGGTGAAATAATTCTAAGGAGATAAACAGGAGTCGGATATACTTCTATTACATGAAATCCTTTAGAACTCAAATCAGTAATGGATAATTGTGTTCCTACAATACATGAATATTTGCAGTGCAGTTTCAGTCATAAAGATGAAAAAACTTGAGATTTGAGAACATATTAATCAAATACCATGAAGCCTGAATTATGATCTGACACATCTATCAAGGTTAATTGATGAAATTTAAATATATCAACCAAGACTTGAAAGATTGAGATTTACCTTCCCAATTTCATCAACCTCCTGCAGTATTTTCTCATCAAAAGGGAAATTCACCTTTGAAGCTATAACGAAATACTCATTTCTTTCCTGAAATACAACTCTAAATTAACGTTTGGAGGTACAATGCTGATGGGTAATATGAACTTATGGAATATAAAATTACCTCGAATGACATATTCGTCCAGGTCTCAAATCCTTTTTGAGAAACCTCTATCAAAGTTTGTCCTTCAAAATTCTGACTAAATTCTTCCCTGAATATGTAAAAAATTAAAAATGAAACAACAAGCCCAAAATAGTATGTATAAACATGAACAAGTATGTGAAAGATGAACAATAAAATTAATATGAATCCAAGACAGAAATACATGAAGAAACAAAAAGGCGATCTAGGCTGATCTTTAAAATTAGTAGGTATCTCAATTGATTTTTTCTCGATAGTTAACAATCTCTTCCTCTCTTTGAGTTTCTCTGGAATCCCACGACAAATATCCTCAGTATTTCTTCTCCTCTTCACGTTGAACTCCTCACAATTGTGCATATCACCTAGAGCGATTGGCAGTGACACTCTACATAACTCACTACAGTAGACAAAAAGGATCATCGAATCATGCAATAAAAAGATGAAAAATCTGAGATCAAAAGAATAATAGTCTCACCATTTGGTAAAGGCACTTCCATCAGGGGCGCGGATAGGAGAATAAAGAGCATGAACACGCTTTCTCGCCATTTAGGCATTTACCAACACCTTTATCTATCTCGTGCAATATAATAGATAAGAATTGCTACAATATCGAAACCGAAAATTCCGGGTTATGGAGGGAGCCAGATCGGAAAAACGGCGGACAAAACGCGCAACTTAAAAAGTGAAAAAAAAAATAGAAACTAAAAGGAGGTTCGCCTCTTTTTTAATGCACGGGGAGGGGGAAGGATGGGAAGGTGAGCCAATTTGGGAAATTTTTCGCGCGAATTTTTCAATCGGTTTCGCGATTAGAAAATGCCTCAAAAGAGAATCTGAACCGATGGGACTTGATCGTACGGCGGTGTCTTATTAATTTAGTCTATTAATATGGGGACAGGTCGGAGCATGTCTGGCTAACCCGGACGGCTTAGATGGGTTTGGTCGGGACGGGTTAAGATGAGTTAGATTTGAGAGGATGCGACCACGATCAGTTCTAAGAATCTAAGACCATACGTTAATAGATTGGGACTGAGTTAAAGGGCGGAGCGGGTCGGGTCGGATATTTTGGAATGTCGGGTCTTTTTTCAAAATTCAAAAGTAACTCAAATAAATTGTCAAAAATTATGAAATCATAAAATAATTATTCAAAATATTCAAAATATATAACCATTAATATTTTTGACCAATTTTTATTTTTTATTTTTTCTGTTTTTTTTTTACAACTTAAAAAAATTTAGAAATTCAAATGAAATATTAAAAAATTTAAATAAAGAGATTTAGGTCGGGTTAGAACGAGTTAGGTGGGGCGGGTCGGGTACGGGATTTTCCGAGATGAATTTTAGATAGTTTTTTTTAAAAAAAATTATCCGCAATCCGTGGTAGAATCATGAGTTACCTGGGGGCACGAATTACTACAGGTTTGCCTCAGATCGGATCGAATTGAATGCGAATGCAGATTTGATGGATCGGATTTGACTCATCGGTGTTTTTTAAATACACTCTTAATGTGTCTTACGGTGATGATCTCTTTCACCCCAGAATAATTAAAGCGGATTAAGGGTGCTAAATCCCGTCACGTACGCACGATGAGATGTGCGTACGAAAGGCTAAATGAATAAAATAACTCAATCACAGAATAAACAAAAACAATAATAAATATAAATACATGACCATACAGCCCAGAATGAACAAAAGAGTATACAACGCCTGCATCGGCGGAGCTAGCTCCATCGGAATGGGTAGCAAAATATCTCAAATAAAAACACAAAAGAAGAAAATAAAACTCAAAACTCGATGGATCCTAATCAACTACCCGGCTCACATGTAAATGCAGCGACGCATCTTTGTCATCGCGCAGGACTGTCCCTAGCACTCGCTCCAAGAGAAATCCTGAACCGATAATACCTGGATCCCACAATCACCGTGGAAACATGAGTAATTTTGAAAATTACTCAGTACGGATTTAGATCCAGCCTTAAGATTTGATTTTCTTTCCTAGACTAGACCCAAATATCGATACTGACTTCCTAAATGCAATAAATATCTATTTGTAAATAAAATTATAGTTTAATGCATTCTCTTTAATAATTCGTTGTGATGCAATGACAGATAATCCCGAAATGTAAAAATCTATGAGAATAATATAATATATACTAAATATATATAAGGTACGAGATTTAAAGCTCCCGTATAGATATAACTCAGTTGCGGATCATCAGTCCATCCACAAGCGGACACGTGGTCGGGCCCTGGACTTGTGGCTTACCTAAGCGGGCACGTATTCGGGCCCAACTTACAAACTTAGGATTTTCGAGTAAGCGGGCGCCAATGCCCTGAATACCCTGGGAAAAATTCGGCCTCCCAGAGCGATAACGCTCTAGGAGAGTGACGGCTAAAAGCACGTACTCGGTATTCTGAATCTGATGATCCACCTCACAGAATAATAATAATATAATGGGCAAAGGGGATTAAGAATTTATGCTTTCAGTTGTCATATCACCAAAATGATATAACTACCCGTGAATTGACAAATCGGAAATAAATGGGAGCCTACATTGTACCAACCAAGGGTCAAAGGACCGCATCCCATAAAATAACAAAACGAGTATATACAAATGGGAGCCTACACCGTACCCACTAAGGCCAGAGGACCGCATCCCGACTTTCTCTGTACCAACCAAGGATCAAAGGAGAAAGCCCTTCGAACAATATCAGGATCCTAAATAAGACGGATAAATAAAATAATATAATATCTCGGTGTAGATTCCAGTCTCGAATATAGCCGTCCGCACTAAATACTGAAAGACATGGTATCTTAATCGCTCAAATTTGGATTAAAAATCTTAATCATATTAAGAGAAATAAAATATAATATTGATAAAAAAGAGAACACTTTGACACAGCCGAACCCGCCAAATGACGGCGTCGGTGGATAATCCGACAAACAAAGATGCGCAGTGCATATACAGACCGGTGGGTCCCACGGCTCTATGGGTCATCGTACGTAACCACAACGGTCTGGTCATGCAAGGCAATCTCAAACTGAGAATTACCCGGTCCGCCTCTCAGCACTCCCATACATTTAATGCATGATTAACTACTTAATTAAAGTAATATTTTAGTGATACTAATAATATTATCCTATTAATTATAATCTACAACTTGATTATTTAATTTTATCTAATCATATCTCGGGACTACTTCTCGAGTCCTACTCATATCATGTCTACATGCAATATGATATGTTATGACATGCAAATGCGGATAGGCCCCAAAAATACTGGTCAATTTATCGGATGCTATGGCAGTTCAATTTCGGTCTCTAAACAATGATTGGTTAGAAAATACCGCAGTTCAGTTTTATTTAAAAACATTTTTATTTACGGTTTGGGTTCCTAATTCTGAAGAAAGAAAATCAAATCCCAGAAAATCGTACCTGAGAGTGCTGGTGAGGATCGTGAGTCGCTCTGCTCCGGAGGTAGAACACCGACCTCGGGGTCGGCGTCCGCGTACATCGGGTCAGGAGTGACCTCGTACTCCTCGAGTGGATCCGAGTCGACTATATCACTAGTAAGTAGATTAGGGACTAAGCAGGCAGTACAACACAGGGCAAAAAATCGAGTCAACAACAGGGTCTGGGGTCACCTCCTCGCCAAGTCCGGCCACCACCACTTCTCCCCCCTCCGAAAAACTCACTTTTCTAGCACTGTCGGTTCTTATCAGTTTAATTTTCTAGATTTCAAATTCTCAGCACATGAGAGTAGCAGAAAAGGGGATGAGAAGGGCGCACACGCGAACCTTTTTATATATTAGCCAAGCCATAGAGTCGGGTTTAACCCGTTGAGAGTTGGTAGAGGAGGGGGTAGCGATCAGGTTGGGGAGAGAGAGTGCGACAACTGATAGGTGAAGGGTACAGAGAGGGTGAGAGCTCTCTCGTCGGAGAGAGTGAGAGAGGAGTGGTTAGCGGAGAGGACAACGAGAGGAAAACGCGAAGGGAAGTGACGAGAAGAGAAGAAGTCGTCGTCATAAATGAAGAGAGAGAGAGAGCGTGATCGGGTCAGAGAAGAGGGGAGAGGGAATGGGGAACCCGAGGGTTATGGGGACAAATGGAGAGAGAGAGAGAGTGGGAGAGAGAGTGAGTGGGATTTTAATGAGAGGGAGATGGGATAAAAATGAGATTTTTCGTGGCATTTTGATGTGGGTAATGGTATGGTTAAACGAATTTATTGAATAAATTATCTTATATGTTACCATTAGTTACTTATTCATTAGTTTTTAAGAATTTGTTCAAATTAAACATGTTATCTCATGATCGTTATCTTCATATTTTAATTCGATTTTTTATTATGTTTATTTTACATTGTCTCGTTAGATTTGACTTATATTTCTACATTTGTTCGTGCTAAGATATTTATCGAAATGGAGTTAAGTCATTTTTAATTAGTTTAATTTAATTATATATATTTATGTATGTATGTATATATTATTATTATTATTATTATTATTATCAAACTATGTCAGTTCATTTAGTTTCAAATTTGATTGATTTATTATTTATTTTCCAAATTAAATTTATCTTCATTTGACTATTAATTAATTTTTTTTTCGGTTTTTATTTGGGATTGATTTTCTGTTTACTTATTTAGTATATCATTCGTAAATAAAAAAATAATAATAATAATAAATTTATTATAATTTATTATAAGCTTTATATATCTATTTGTTTAATCATATATATATATTCTCTAAGTTATTGGTTTAAGTTATTTGTCAATTTACCTTAAATTATTTTAATTATTATCTTAATTATTATTATTTCTTAATTAAATTTTATGGTTTTACAGTTACAATATCAGAGAATATATAGACGGTTGCCGCACTTACACCGCCATGCCTCAGGGTAGTACTCGGCTGAGTCGGTCACACCGGGGGGCACTGACACTGGCACATGCACTGGACGACATGGTGTGCACAAACCACACTTCCTTGTACACGTTGGAGAGTGTGATCCTGGCCCCACCATGTTCCTCCATATCAACTCCTCCTCCATTGCTTTTATGTTATATGTGTGAGAATGATTATTCTGTAACATGCATTTAGTCCACAGAAATTTAAGTTAGCTAATGTTTATTCTTTGGTAATTTCAAAATATGAAAATGTATAGAGTTCAACTTCTGGACTAAGTGATTTTAGGACAATATTGTGAATTTCGACAGAGCTCTGATTAACTTAAACTGCTTGGCTAAGATTAATTAATCAAAAAAATATAGGAGCTTGGTGGAGTACTATTTGCTTAAGCTGAAGGAAAAGGAAAAATGAAATTTAAGCACATAAAATTGTCTACTCATCAGGCACATGTGGAGAGGAGAGGGCACACCACAAGCACACAAAGAAATTAAGGTCGCTGTTAAAATGTCAATAGCACCTACTTATCTTTTCATGCCAAACTAAATTAGTCTCTGAACGAAAAGTTGTCACTCGCAATTCGGACAACAGTAAATGAATCAAAAATCAGTAAAAAAGAGTGCAGCAATATTGTGTTCATGATAACCCAATGATAAAATATTGCCAAATTGATGGAAGTCCTGAAAATTGTGATATGCTGGATTATTGGTACGTACTTCTTTTTAAAATATGGAATGAATTAATTACACGGTCCGTATTAATTAATTCCACCTCCAAATTACATACTTGTCATTCAATCCTATCCTTGCATAGTTCCATACTTGACTTGTCTTGATTTCAATAGAGTAAATAATAAAATATACTCCGTAAATTCTTCTAACATCTCACATATATTCTATTTTTATTACATCTTTTTATCTATCTGAATCCAATTATTAATATACCTATTTTATATTTCTCCTCATTTAAAGTAATGTAATATACTTGAGATGAAACTCAATTCTTAAAATAATCCAACTTTTTTATGATTCTTTATAAATTATCATATGTCTAATTATATTATTTATAATAATGATTATTAATATATTTTTTGTATTTAGAAAATTGTATTTCAATTTTTCATGTGAAATTTTATTAAATGTATTTAAATTTTATATTTCTAATTATATATTTCAGTACTATATTGTCACGGCGAATCTCTAATTACAACCTAGTATATATAACTTTTCAAAATTGGACAAAACATATAATCAATGGTCCCAAATATATTACAGCTACATATGGCTCCAATAATTATCTCTCCTTATACGTTAACCATGATAATTAATGGAGAACTAATCTAGCTTTGCTGGTTAGTCAATTACTGATTGAAATGACCATCTTCGAAAATTAGTTTGTGGGTTATAGCTAATTGATTTTAGTCTCCTTGTTTTGCTACCTATATGCTTATTTCTGAGATATAATATCGCACAAAATCATAATATCAAGCATTCCGAACTGGTCATATGCTTTTCTAGCAGGGACACAGATTATTTATTCCTAGTGAAATTATTGGTTTATCAGACCATTTTTTTAAAAAGAAAAATATATATTTACATACAAAATGGACCAGAAAAATTAAAGAATCAGCAAATCATATTCATATGTGCATAATTTATTTAAAGTATTTTCTCATAATATTACTTGTGAGTGTCGATAATTAACTTCAATAAATTTTAAAAATAATTAAAAATCAGAAATTCACTTTTAGGATAATTCCCAGGCTTTTAAAAAACAGCGTTTAAATGGTTCAAGCAGTATTTATAAATTTTCTGAAAAAAAAATGTGAGTCTTTCATTCCAATCAAATGGTTAAAGTAAGATTCAATCGAATAGCTTTTCAAGTAGCAAAAATTATCTTTTGGGCGGATCTCTTAACAACTACTAGTTTTTGACAAATTTTGTCAATAAATTTTAAATAATTTCATAAAAATACTTTAAAAATTGATATTATTTCAAATTTCATATAACTTGAATTTTGTTTTGTTTTTTAAATATCATCAAAATTATATAATAATTATAATGATTTGAAGTTAATGAATTTTTTGGAAATATCAAATGATGCTGAAATTGCATGAAATTTGAAACAAAATTAATCTATAAATTTAAAAATATTTTTATTTCTCAGACCTTTAAAATTTTATTATCAAAATAAGTATTTATCAGGCTCCCACCTTATCATTTTGCCAGACCAGATATCAATAACAGATGAGATGTGGCGTCGACCGTCTGATCTAATTAAGCAGGCTACAATTAATTTACTGAGAGAAGCTCAACCTCATTTACTGCATTACATCACTTACCTTCTCGAGGCCTGGCTGAAACTTTTCTTTTATGATTTCATCTTTTTCAGAATTTCGTGTAAGCGCTGAAAAGTGAAATTATGGCCACTTTACTCGCTAGGTTTTGTTCTTTAGTCTTTGTTGGCATCCCTCCAACAGAACCTTGTCTATTTTTGTGGTCTTATCCCTGACCCCTATTTTCTTCTTGTCTTAGTTTTATTGGATTAAATAAAATTATTATGTATAGCAATGTCCAATGCGAGAAGGTCAACCACAAAGAAACAGAGTAAAAATAAAAGATGTATTCCTCATCTCATGAAACTTTCTATGAACCGAATTATATTTTTGATTTGGTATCATATTCAAGCAATAACCAAATTATAGTTCTTATTTGAGGATTTGCAGAAATTATGATTTTTCATTCAAGAAGAATTTTGCAATTTATAACTTTTTGTCACCTTTATTTATGAAATGGTTATTAATAAAAAAAATGCAATAAATGGAGATATGTGAGCGGGGAAATCGAAAAGACCCTTCATTAATGGTTGGTTGTCGCCTTGTCAATGGCACAAGGAAAATGACAAGGTTATACTTATAGCAATGAAGACTTATTTCTAGTGCATAAAAAAAAGGAATGGATGGGGAACAAGAAAGAATCCGCTACGTTAGATTTAGACTTTACTTTATGAAGACTTAAGAGGCATCATGCAACGTGTAATGTCAATCATATCAGAAAGGTTGCTTTCGGATATTTTGATCGCCAGGCAGTGCTCGTGTTTTTGTTTTTTTTTTTGTTTTTTAATCTTTTATTTCCCTTTCAATTTTCAATTTGATGTTTAGTGGAAATGGCTAGTAAGTAGTAATATATTTTGTCCCTGTAAAACAGCATATATAAATATGTCATACTGAGAATTTGAATGTGCTCGTTCATCTTTTAATAAAATTGCCTCAAATGTACTCTTCGAAACAAACCCACTTTTGAATTTTAGAAATAAATAATTTGTCATACTGACTAAAAGTATTGATGATTTTATAAGACACGAATAATTTAGTAAAAATCTAAATAGTGGAAGTGAATTTTAGGGAAATCATCTTTTGCATATCTTAAATCTTTAAAAAGTAAAATATTTAATATTTTGAAAATTTGGAAATCTTCAATATTGGAACTCAGTTTTAAATTACAAGGAATTTGGAAACGATACGAAAATTTGAAACCGAAAATCCTGAAATGTGGGACCTCTGAACTTACGAATTTTTTTTATCATTTATTACATGGTTTTAATAATGTAATATGATCATATGATCGTTTCATTTTGAAGGGAACATTAAATCTGGAGTTTACTATGCTAACGAGCATGTTGCCTTTAGAGTCTCACGGAAGATTAAAAGAAGAATTCGCTTTTATTGGTTACACTAAGCTTAACCAATAAAAATTAATGAAAGTTTTTAAAGTGTTAAAAAAAAATTTGTTAGTCAGTTCCAAAAAATCAGTTGATACTGGAAAGTCGAGTTTCATTCATTTAAGTTAACAAAAGTACAAAACTGTGTCACTTTGATTCCAGTCAACAACTTTTAATCATATACTGTAATTTAAAAGGCATTTCAGCAATGACACCTAATTCGTGTTTCTACAAACATCCAAGTTAGGGCTCTCCTCAAATCCGCAACTCCCATAAAAGGAGATGATTTTCACATAAACCCCCTAAACATTATTAATTTACAAAACGTATACCATTCCCACCTCGAGCAGAGAAGCTGGCGGCACTTTAAGCGCCACATCTGGCCCTCTACAATTCCTCCTCAAAAAGTTGTACCCAAAATCAATTGCCAATTTTCTGAACACTGATGAACCTGGTTTTGTTTGCACATGTGAATGCCCCAGAATAAATGCTATACCAGATTCTTTCGCTGTGTATAAATCTCCGAGTTCGTCCTGTACCAGTTTGTCCATTTCATAACCATTACCCTTCTCTATCAAGAACCTGACCTTTTTCTTTTTGACTGCTTGTTGTACTGGTTCTATTGAGTCCTCATCTGATTCTATCTCAACTGAGATGCTTGATCTTCTACAGGTACCAATTACTGTTAGCGTGGAGTCGTCTTCATTTAGTGGTTGATCTTGCTGGAGGCTTTTTTCCGACCCCTCCAGTCTTATGAAGTCAGATAAGCTTTCAAATAATTCTGACTCAAAAGAATCAACATCTTGGTGCACATCTCGGTAACCATACCTAACAATGCAGCGGTATGACCTGCGCATGGGTTGAAAGCCATAATTTAGTATCTGTGACAGCAGTCTGCATATGCTGATATTACTGGTGATGGCAGAGAGTTGCTTATTATTAAACTAGCAATGTTTTAACTCATTTCTTCAAAGGGGCAGGGAAATATTTATAATTTTAGAAAAAGTGCCAAATTGTGATTGTTCAGCACGTGCGTTGATATATCTGTTGTCACCAACTTTATGGCAGCTGATGCAGAGTCCATGCTAGTATGGTACAATGTTTTGGTAGAATCAATAGATTTTAGACAATTAGGCATGCTACCCTGATAAGCAAGGTAGATATCATTACCAGACTGAAAGCATGAGTACCATGGTGGCTGTAATGCATCAGTAACAGGTGGTTGGCCAGTTTAGTTACCAATCCAGCATAATGTTAGTCTTTTGATAAACACATTGACAATACTATTCAATGTACCTGTGATTAGGAGGACCGACCCGGCCCACCAAGAATCGCTCAGTAGGAGGCACATATGGCACTGGTACCCACTTGACACAGACGAAAACCAATATTTTATGGAAAGCTGGCAAGTTCGTGACAAATCTTGAAAAATTAGCTGGTACACCTGATATTATATCAGTATACACAAGGCCAATTCCAGGCACCCGCACAATCCCTAGTTTATCTCCCAATGCAAGCAACCAATCGAGTGTCACCTTATTCTGTATGTCATACTCGTACTTTTTTATGGTCGCATAATGCCAGGTGAACATGACAGTTACTAATATTAAAGCTAGCAAAATTGGGAGCCATGCTCCATCGAGAAATTTTATCAGAGATGCTGAGAAATAGAGAGCTTCGATTGAACCAAAAAAGAGAAGGAAGCTTAAGGCAAGGATAGGTGGTTTATGCCAGCAGAGAATTATTACGAGTGATGTCAAACACGTCGTGACAAGCATGACAGTTATTACAGCCAAGCCTGCAGTAAAAACAATAAATAAATTCCAGCAAAAATTAAAGTCAATTTATAAATATTTTTTAGGGAGAAACTTTTTGGTCCACTTTCTTGAAACCAATTTGGCCCCTAAACTCTTATTGTATCAAGTCGGTCCTTGAACTTTTTAAAAAATATCAAGCTGATCTTTAAAATTTTTCAAAAACCAAATCAGTCCTTTGACTTTATAAACTACACCAAATCCTTCAACCTTTGACATAATAAACTAATTTTGTCCCTAAACTTGAACAAAATAAATTAGTGCCTGAAATTTTTTTCCTCAAGGATATTTTCATTTTTTTATTTTCTAAGTCTAAATAAAATAGATATCAAAAATATTTTATTAAAAAATAAAATATTTATTAATGTAAGGGACAAATTGGTGATCAAATATTTTTAACAAAGTTTTCCCATAAGTTACTAAATACTTTTGTTTTTTCTTATGGAAATTTTTTTATTCTATTTTATTGAGACTTGGGCAATAAAGAAATAGAAATATCCTTGAATAAAAAAATTTCCAAGGACTAATTTAGTTTTTCTTTAAAAGTTTGGGTACCAAATTAGTTTTTATGACAAAAGTTCAAGGATTTATTTGGTGTAGTTTGAAGTTAAAGGACCAATTTGGTTTCTCTGAAAAAGTTCTTCAAGGACAAATTTGGTGTTTTTTAAAAAGTTCAAGGATCCAGTTGATACAAATGAAAGTTCAGCAACCAAATTGGTTCCTTCAGAAAGTTCAAGGACAGAAAGGTGAATTCTCCTCCCTTTTTTTAACACTAGAAGACTCATTCATTTTCCCTCTTTGTTCCTGAAGCTTTGGAGTAACATTTTAGCCGCTGAATTTCCAATTTCTATCATTTTGTTCCCAGCTATTTCAACTAAAAAAAACAGGTACAAACTTGGTTGACCTGATGAAATTCAACAGAATGTTGTCTACCAATGACATTCTTCTTTAGTCTCGTAGAATGATAAAATTTAGATATCTTATAAAATTGTGATGGTGAGAACCAGAATCAAGGATACCAGATCATTCAAGGCTGTTGTAGGACATATTTTAAGGTAGTGATACTTTCAGGGACTATTCTTTATTTATAAAAGAAATAAATCAAACCATTCCCCAAAATCCTATTATGTTGTTTTCATTGTTTTCTAACCAACTAATAAAAATATAAACAATTGAATGAGTAAGTCAAAATTTGTACAACACATATCTTGTGCTGTACCTTTAGAAGAGAAACTACACAATGGTTTCTTTCACTTGTTCTATTCCTTCTCTTATTTAAAAAGAAATTTCTCTGTTCTCTTGGTATATCCAATAATTTAGTTGGCAAAATGTCACCTCATGACAATACCCCATTGTACTTCATAACTATAAAATACAAATAATACCAAAGAAAAGCTTTTTTTAAAATAAAATTTACCACCAATATTTTAGGCATTGGTTTCTTTCTTTTGGGCTATATACACCTTTTTCTTTATTTACCTCATCACAATATACCACCATAGTTTGTAGCAATGGATCACAAAATAATACCAACAAAACTACATGCAATAGTGTTTGGTTTACCTTATTCTCTTCAAGATTTTTATATATATATATATTTTTAATTTACAGATAACTAGTCAGACACCTGGAACAGGGGGCTTTTTACTCTTGAATTGTGCATTAAATAAGCTACAAAAGAACGAAGGAATAGAGTAGAAAAGAACTGAAGTTGAAAACATTTTAAATAAGCTACAAAAGAACTGAAGTTGAAAACATCTTTCATTTGATATTGTAACTGTAATTTTTACAGTTCTTTACCTAACCATAAGAATTATGTAGGCTTTTTCCAATTATGAGAAAGTAAATGACCATCTCTTTGAATATTGAATAAATGAAGTAATTGATATAGTCTAGTACCTGAGGCATTGCTTATATGCTTGGTGTTTCTGAATCCGACAGTGACAGCTATGCAGAGAACCATAAGCATCCAGTTAATTTCTGGGATGTAAATCTGTCCATGAATTTTCTTAGAGGTGTGGACAACTTTGACCCTGGGGAAACAGCTCAATGACTGGCTCTGATTTATTATTGAAAAGGTCCCAGTTATTATTGCTTGGCTACCAACTACTGATGCTAATATGGCCACCATCAGTACTGGCCACCTCACACTCTCTACAAAAATTTTAATAGAACAAACCAAAAAGTTAAGAGAGTAACTTGGCACCACTGATATTATAAATGAATTTTTTGATGGAATCACTTTCAGGTTCAAGTTTTTTAAGTACATCAAGATAAGTAGAGATACATTATAAGAACAATGTTTCACTTTCTGTAAGGGAAGACTATTTGTTGCTATCAAACAAGCATGTAAATGCCACTGTTATGTCTAACCCTACAAAATTTCAAAATACCATGTCTACCCCTGAATACAGAGAACACATTTTATACTGTTATTATCTTTAGAAGACATAAAAAGAACTCGTTCTATTCACTTCTTCAGTTTTCCAAGAATAATCAAATTTCTTGTTCATTACAGAAGGAAGAACTGTTAGGAAAATTGGGTTAAGAATGATAAAAGACCACATTGTCCCTTTGACATGATAAAGACCTTTCAATCTAAGAGCTCATCAGGAGAGAACAGAAAGATACCTGGAACTGACACATAAAAGCCAATTTGGTAAGTTGAGTGGATTTGATGATGCCTTGACAAATAGGCAGCTTGGCCCATATATGCCAAAATAAGTGCCGGGTAAACAATTGATGTAAATGCTATCTGAATAATAAGAATGCCAGAAAAGTTGCCAAATATTATTTATCTTCTTAAACTTTGCATCACTTTAGCTGTATAAAATTGCAAAGGGATGTAAGCTGTCATTTGCTTTTGAGTTTCCTAAAGGATAAAAGAGCGATAAAACTTCAATTCTGATTCAAATTACCTGGATGGCAGAATATGAAAAATGCCCAAGATCAGCAAACATAGCCTCCGATCCTACAGTTGAGCGTTTACTATTAGTTTACACTTTACATAAACTCCTGGCAAAATAATTTTCCAGTATCTATTACTTAAATTTTGTTTCTACCTGTCATGCAAAGTAGAATTCCTCCAAGTGACATCCAGCCTGACTTCTTTGTTTTTTTCAAGAATCTGTACATATAATGCGGTGAAATTGCTTGATAGATTTTATGGTTCCAGTGGAGAATGTTATAAATTCCAAGGGCACTAATGCATATTAGCCATGCTAAAATTACTGGTGCGAAGAGAAATCCGATCCGATGACTACCACAGTGTTGTAGCGCAAAGAGACATACTATTATGAAGCATGTTATCGGAATAACTGCATCTGCAATTGGAAATGGAACAAGTCAGAAAAGCAGCAGAATAATGATAGATGGATGCTGTTGATTATCAAGTTGAGGGTAGTAGTTCAATAAAAAAAAAATTGGAAGTTGCATGTTGCATAATGATAACTCCGCTTGTGCAGCTTCTGCATAGCTTGTCCCAAGTCAGGAAAAATGAGGAGGGTTGTATTGGATATAATGAACCAACATAAAAATATAACTTTTCTTATAGAAATGAAATCCATTGGATTTCATTTCTAGCCTACCTCAACAGGTTTGGAGGCTTTGAAGAAGAAGATGTTGCATAATGATGCTTAATTACTGATAAATTTGGGCTCGCACCATAGTACGTAGAGAACACAGAATATTACAATGCCACAAAGACCAAAATATATATATAATCTTACACTCATGATGGTTCCTTGACATGGATAACTCAAGCCCCGACACAGCTGAAAAAACTACAAAAAAGAAGATAAAGGAAGAAGTTGATTGTAAAAGAAAGCAAAGCAAAAGAAATTTAGCTAACTTTCAGCATTATACTAATAAAACATGATAAAAGTGAATTTACCAGAGATAGCAGGGGTCAAAACACCGTCTCCAATGACCATACATGTACCAAGCATGACCACAACTAAAAGAGCTGTGTGCAGATTCTTGTGTTTCTCAATCCAAATCTTCATACGAGATGATTGTTTTGTTTCTTTTGGGTACTCTAATTTGTAAGTTGAGAGCTCTTCATCTGCCACCTGGCGGTTTGGCAGGAGACACACATTTGCATGCCTACATATTGATGAATAGAGTGCAAATGTACCACCTGCACAACATTAAAATACACCATCAAAAGATAATATTTCGCAACACAGGACATGAAAGAATGTTTCATCTATGTCCCCATTAATTAAGCACAGTAGTTAGTAGATGCTGGTATAAAAAAGGTCCTAATTTTTTCAGCAATTTCCCTAAACAGCACCATATGTTCCTTTTAATTCTCTCAACTAAGAAGATACAAGCAAACAATTAGATCCTGTGAAAGTGTATTCTGCACATGTTTTGAGTAAATCTGGATAGTTCACACAAATGGAAAATAACTGTATATTCACAAGTGATACATTTTTCAACAAGAAATTTACCTTCGCCATTGTCATCAGCACGAAGAACAATGAATACATACTTCAAGAGGGGTATTAGTGTTAGCGTCCAAAATATGAAGGAAAGAACGCCATAAACCTCTTCATTTGTCTCAGAATGTGTTATATCTTCAGCAAATGTACTCTTGTAGACATACAAAGGTGAAATACTCAAATCACCATATACTACTCCCAGGCTCTGGTACGCTAATAATAATGTCGTTCGCCATGAATCTTTCTAAAAAAATTAAGACGAAATGGTATTAAAGAAAACAATTTTTTAATTCAAAGAAATTGATATATAATAAAATCATGACATCTAAACTATATTGGACAAGTAATTTTGCTGCATTCATTTTTTTTCTTCTAGAACAAATTTATAGTAAATTTAAACCAAGGGGAGGCAATTTTAATTAATTTGAATGGACTATTATTTTGAGGGCATAGAAAAGATTAATGCTACTAGCAATATTGAAAATTTCTTCATAGGATTGAAGAGAAAAGGATAATTGAAAGTAAATAATTAGCTCACCGTTCGAGCTTTAGCAACATTTCCACATTCAGGGTCCATTTTGAAGCAATAGCTTTTATTTCAACCAACACATATCGTTTTGTACCGCGCCTCAAAACACTTCTACCTTCGAAGTTTCAACTGCAACTGCAAAAACAAAAAGGAAAAGGGAAAAATTCGCAAACCATAATCAAAGCCATATCAATGCAAGACCTCTGAGTTTTCACTTAGTTCAGTAATTAATAGAATAAAAAGACAAAACAAGAGATGAAATCAAAAGAAAGAGATTGTGAGCATACAAGCTAGAACTCTTCTGCAAATGGCAATGTAAAGTTGTAAACTGAAGAGAGAAGGGAAGGGGGGATGTGAGATAGGAGAGTCATAAAAGAGAGGGGGCCCTTTTGTACTGGGAAATAATTAATGAGATGCAAAGGAAGCAAAGCCACCTTAGCCACGTGAGAGAGTCTCTCTCTCTCTCTCTCTCTCTCTCTCAATCCCATCAGGCTGCGCCAACCACTAAATACTTGTACTCATTGTCATACACATTCAATATTTAACCAACGGTTAAAATGTAAAAACAAAAAGTCGGTACTTCGCACCGAAAAACAAAAAAGAAAAGAGAAAAAAAAAGAACAGAACTCTCTTCCCTGGATAAGACACGAGAACAGAGATCAGAGATAAAGAGAAGCCAACTTGGAATAACACCAAACTCACCGAACCGTGAAAGAATGAAAAGAGCGGGTCCCAAGTCCCATTTCATTGAAAAAGGCGCAAAATTTGTGATGGCTGGGGGAGGCTGAACTCGCATTGGAGGCCAACTGCCTAACTCCACTAATAAACAAATAATAACCATGAAATCCACCGACTGGTGTAATCATTTCTGATGTCTTCTTCAAATCAAAATCTTTTGCTTTTTTTGTGAAGAATTTGATAGAATTGAAATTGTGGAGGAGCAAGTTCCTGAATTTTTTTATGGTAATTAAAAAAATAATAAAATAATAAAATAATTCTATTTTTGTCACTATTTAGTTTGGACAGAGTTTCAGATTTTTTATTTTTTTTCTTCTGATATTTTTTTCTTTAGAATGTTGCCCCATTTTTTTTTCTGATATTTATATTATAATATTATTTCTTTCAAAATATTGTATAGTATGTTGTTGTATCTATAATATTAAGAATTTTGGTTGACATAATTAAATAAATATTTTAAAGTAGGCTAATATAACTAAATAAAAAATAAATATTTAAACATAGTATACAAACTAATACAATTTATAAACAGAAAAAAATATCTCAAACCGAGTTTGACTGAGATAAGGTTTGAAATTCGTTTCATACTAGATGGTGATAAAAATAAAACAATCTTATCATTTTATTATTATTTTTAATACCGTAAAAAAATCTGAACAATATCTCAACTAGGGGTCTAGGACTACTCTGGGACGATAGGAACCTTAAAAATCGAATCTTTATAAATAAATAAAGACAATTGTTAATTTATGAAAACAGTGGGAACCGATCAACTGAACGTCGAATCTCTTAGGTTGCCTAAAATTTAATGGTCGAAGCTTCTACAATATCTTATAGATTATCTCCCTGTACTTTATGATCGGTGCCTGATGGTGGTGGAGAAGGAGAACCAATTTGATGAGACAATACCTCTTTTGTCATAATAAATTTAATGTGCCTACTGCCAACTGAAGAAGGATTAGTTGGCTTGCATCAATAAATCTTAAGATGCGAAATAAATAACGAAATGAGGAAGAGGAGGCAGGGAAAAATCAGGTGCACCGTGAACAGGCGGGAATGCGTCAATAAATAAATATATAATTGTACGAATTTTGTTGGATATTGGAGAATATTTTGTTAAGATTGTGGAGATTGAGAAACGAATCCGTTAACATATTCAAACCATTTGAACAGTTACAGCCCGTTACATCAAGATTTCAAGTTTGAAATTCTCAACTGTCCGTTATCAAGTACATCAAAATAGTGTCTAAACGTAATTATACGTATGACTAAATATTTTTCATTTTATTCATACCATGAAGGTTTTTCTTACATGATAATTGGGTGTTTAGTTAAAATACTAAAATATTTTTTTTCAAAATCAAATAAAAAAGCTTAAATTAAACAAAACTTTCGTACAAACGATATTAATTAGTTTTATTAATTGATGGTGTATAAAATTACATGCGGACATTTAGTGCATTGTAGAATTTCAATTTCATGTGACATTATTTTCTTATTTGAATTAAAACATTTGATGTACTTTCTTTTTCGTATATAAAATAAGTTTAGCTAATGACTTGTCTCCTATGGATGCTAAACTGAATAAATCAGTGGGCAGAACACGTTTTTAATTATCTACTATCACAAAAAGGAGAAAAAACAGGGCAGCACAATTTGTTTAATGAGCAAGCGTATGGTGTTTTATGAAATACAATTTTTTTTGTGTTTTTGTGTCCGTATCTCGAATTTGTAAGATGACCGATTCAAGCGCTTAAATCTGATCTTCATATTAAAATATTATTGGAGATTAAAATTTATTTATTTATTAATTATTTGCTATTTTTTAAATGTGTATAAAGTTTGTTGAACTAATGATTTATGCATCATTCAATACTAGTGATTTTTCATCAATCTAAAAATTAATAAAATTTTTGAAAAAAAAATATAAAATTTAATTTTCAGAGATATTTCACTATGAAGATCATGTTTAACGTTTGAATCAATCATTTGGATTTTTAAATTTTTAAGACACGGATGTGAAGCAACATTGATTCACTCTTTGTTTAATTATCTAAATACACTGATGCGAAGATCCATAATGTTAGGATGAATTTTTTTTTCTTTGAGTTAAATAAGCACGCAAGTCAAGTTTAATCGTTTTGAAACAAAGAAAAGCACTCACAAGAGTTCGTAATCTTAGGATGAAGTTTATGGATTCGTACTTAGAATTTCAATACCCCAAAATTAATTACGATAGGTTATTATGACTTTTGAGAAGTGCAAGTATTTATGAAATGGTTTCGATTTATACAAATCCCCCCGGGTGTCTAACCATCTACAGACACTTGCAGTCAATTAGTCAAAAGTAATTAGTTAGGGTACTGGGACGTAATTGAGACTAAAATCACTGTCATATATCACGTAATTGAGACTACTTTTTTCATATTTTTTAGGTTGTTATTACAAATTGTTCCTATGATGAGATGAGCAGGGGCAGATGTAGTAACGTTTAATTTGTGCCAGCAATATGGCAAAAGTCACGAAAGGGAACTCGCACAGTGGCGAGTGGGAAACAACCAAACGGGGCCTAAAAGTGTGGCGGTGCGGGAGAAACGTTGTAATTATTTTCTGATGCGTTGTCGTGAATTTGAAGTCCTACCTGTCATTATCGATATCCACATCATTATCGTCATTTTTTACTTTTATTGTATTTGTTTTTAAATCAATATTGCATCAGCACGTTATTTAATAATTATTTATTTTCATTATTTTAATAGAGTTATCCTACCGTCACCAGCGTTATTAGAGTTCTTCGAATTCCAAAATTATACAAAGATATGATCTCATAAAAGGATTTGTATGTAATTAAAGGGAAGGGATTTTTTATCACAATGAATTTTTAAATAAATATAAAACTTCAAAAATAAAAATAAAATAGTTATACTATTTTACTTATAAATTGATAGTGATTTTAATTTTATGTAATTTTATTATCATGTGATATTTTTCAAATATCACCAAATTTTTACATAATTTATAATGATTCTAAATTAATGATTTTTGATAGACTATCAAATATTTATGAAATTATATGAAATTTGAATCGTTATCAATCTATAAACTTTTTTATTTTTTTAAATTTTTTAAATTTATTTCAAAATATATTGTCAAGATCATCAAAATAGCCATTATCAAGTATAATTGCGTAGTAACGCAGATGAAATGGAAAATTATAATTCTTTACAAGAGAAAGCGTTGGACCTTACCAACTTACTAATCGATTTTAAATAAAAAAATAATTACAACGACAATAAGTCTTTTATCAAAATAAATGAATTAAAAAGAAAACTGGAAATATAAAAAGCGTAAATAATGTGACCCTATTATAAAATTTTGAAGATTTTACTCAATTTATATTTTATAAATTAGGGGTAGTCTAGACAAAATTATCGTTATTTATTGATCTCACATGCGAATAATACAAATATACTCTAAAATATATTTAGAAGTCAGATTTATAAATGTATAAATTAAATCAAATTATAGTATAAGAAGGGTTGATCCACAGACACAGCTACTGATATTATGTTATTCAAATTTTAATTATTTAAACTACAACAATTGAAGTTGATGGATTAAACTTAAATTACATCAAAATAAAATAATGAAAATCCTAAATTAATTTAATGTAGATAAAGTAAGTTCAGAAATGAAAAATATCTAGAATTTTCGAGCTATAAATGGATACATATTCTAATTTAATTCAAATTCACTTGCTATTTTTTTCATCTTATTGCAATTGAGAATGTCTTAATTCTATAGGATATGTCTACTTCCGTGGTGCAATTTCCTATCAAAATTAAATTCCATTTTGACATATCTTAATTCATTAAAATTTATGATTAGACAAACTATATATTCAAGTTATCAATTTCCCTAATGGATTCAATAAAAAGGTTCAAATCTGGATGCCCAAAAGTATCAAGGCATCTCACGCAAAGACCATTTTTCTCATTCCAAATTTAACGTCTCGGAATCAAACACACTTTTTAGTCCATAATCAAATCTAGAATTTTGCATACAAATTCTGATTTGGTCAATTTTTACACAAAATTCAGACATTTGCAACTATTATTTTCTTTAGGAGTCTAGTATTAAATTCTAACCACAATAAAATTAAAAAAATAAGATAAGATAAGGAAGAGATGATACAATATTTAATAAAGTTCGGTTATAAAGAGTCTACGTCTTCGGGACCCATAATCACTAACTATTGGATTATGCCGAAGCACTAAAAAGAATGATTTGTACAACTTCGAACCCCCGATCCTTTACACCAAGTAATTGACAGACGTCAACTAATTCAACAAACAAGAAAGACAAGAGTGATCTCACATAGAAAAATTCTCAAACTAGTAACTAATTTCACTTGATTCAAGATCTAGCAAAATGTTCTTGAGATTAGGTAATAAGATTATTATGATTTTAAGCAATGGAATAGTGACAACTAGGTTAGGTTTAGATCTAGAAGAAAAAAATCACGAAAATCACTAACCAGATAAAAGGAGAAATCATCTTCTTATATAGCCGTCACACAAATCTAGCAAGAAATCACCCTATCCATTACAAAGGTTGTCCACTTATTCTAACGGTAGCTGATTCTAACTCTAATCGAGATTAACCATTACAACGGATCTGAGTTCCGTTATAACGGTTGTGTACAAATTATAATAATCAATTTATTGATATTTCATTAGAATTAACTTGTAATAACAGAATAATGTTCCATTACAACGATTGTGAAGCAATATGCTCTGGTAGCTTTTGGACCGTTTTTGTACACAAAATGATTTATTCCGTTACAATGGTTATGACAATGGTTATAGTCTGTACACAATATAATTTATCTCAAAATAATCTATTATAACGGTTATGAATCTGGTGCAACGGTTGTGAACTGATCATGCTCAAAAATCTTTTGGCTCATATTTGTATTGAAATCGATTTAATCTGTTACAATGGTTATGATAACTCGTTGACGGTTAGAGTATGATATCTTCATTTTAATTATTTTAATCTGAAGAATAATTTGGTTAATTTTGTATATTACAAATCTAACCTAAATCTTCTTGAATTCTCTAAGACGGTATAACCCTCAAAATTATTCTTCTATGTTAGCTTTACCCTACATTTATTAATCTCAAGAAAACTGCTAAAGTTATATGAAATTATTTTATAAATCAAGAAATATTAAATCTGAGAATTATTCACAACAACAATAATCTCTCCATTTTGACGATTTGCAAAATAACAATATATTTTATAATAATTCAGATCAAATGCATGAGCCCATTTTGAATTTCACAAATTAATATCATTTCAAATAATTTATCCTTCTTTGTTTGAAATTAGAGAAAGGAAAAGAAAAAAATTGATGGAGCACCGCCTCAAAACATGCATTTGTTCCCATGAGAAAGACAAAAATACAAGTACACAAATGAAAAACAAATATCACAGATACAAAAAGATAAATATATAACATAGCATATAATCAAGAACATGCAAGGACATAACTGAAAGTAAACATGAAGTCAGAATATGTAATTTAGTATCATATAATATGCAAATCCATAGTCACTCAGCCTAAACCGAAAAGAAAGAAAAGATAAAAGCTTAAAGCAGCTACTCATCCATGGCATCATCACCGTCACCGCCGTCAATCTGACTAGGATCCTTATCACCTTTGTCTTCATTTGTGCCACTCGCAGAGGTGGAAGATGTCTGTGGGATTTATCCACCATTGGTGAGTCGGTGACAAGATATACTGACAGAGATTTCTCGGTATACATCCGTCAGTTATTTGGACAGGATGATATATCGGCATTCTACAAGGATGTGAGGTAATTGATTAAACTATACATGAACTTTAGTATTTTTTTATTCATAAATTATGATTAAACTAAATATAAAATTTGACTGACGTTCTATTTCCCTTCGAGAGTTACGGTCCCACTTTGATCACACTCCAGAGGCTGACGATCATCAGGGTCTTGATCGATATGCAGTCGATTTTGCCCTGGAGTTGGCGGGGTCTATCATGTTCCCCAACAACAGTGGAGACTTTGTACCAGCGTTTCTTCTACTGCACCATAGTATTGGACTCAACGAACCATCAGATCCTGCTGGGTGTTCTTAATCGAATCAAGGTAAATGTACGTCGTCGGTCTTGAACCCATGATAATCTATAGTGAATGTTGAGAACTGTGTGTAGAGCCAATGAAACTGGGCATTGGTATCAGTGAACGGGGAAGATCACCAAAGATGCCATAAGAGAAGTCATGAAACTATTATTATGGAGGAACAAAAGATGCCTCAGGAAGCGGGCCAATAGGATCTCGATATTGATTAGGGAGTGCATTGGACAGAAAGATCCAATCATTTACGAAGGTTCTTGAGATTAAGTAAAAATATTATGAAGGTTTTAAGCAATGGAGTAATGACGACTAGGTTAGGTTTAGATCTGAAAGAAGAAATTCATGAAAATCACCAACAAAAGAAAGGAGAGATCATATCCTTATATAGTTATCACATAAATCTTATAAGAAATCACCATATCCGTTGCAACGGTTATCTGATTTTAATCCTATCGAGACTAATTATTTCAACGGATGTGAGTTCCATTATAATAATTGTGTACAAATTATAACAATCAATTTATCTATATTTCATTGGAATTAATCCATTAAAGGAATAATAATCCGTTACAGCGTTGTGAGGAAATACGCTCTGGTAACTTTGGATCGTTTTTCTATAGAAAATGATTTATTCTGTTATAATGGTTATGATAACCGTTATAACGGTTGTAGTTTGCACACAATAAAATTTATCTCCACATAATATGTTACAACGATTATGAATTTGTTGCAATGGTTGTAAACTGATCAGGCTCTAGAAAGTTTTGGCTCAAATTTGTATTGAAATCGATTTAATCTGTTACAATAGTTGTGATAACCATTACAACAGTTAGAACATGATACCTTCATTTTAATTGTTTTAATCTCAAGAATAATTTGATTACTTTTGTATATTACAAACTAAACCTAAATCTTCTTGAATTTTCTAAGGCAATATAACCCTTAAAATTATTCTTTTGTGTTAGTTTTAACTTGCATTTATCAATCTCAATGAAAATGTTAATTTTATATAAAAATATTTTATAAATTGATAAATATTAAATATGAGAATTGTTTACAACAACAACTATCTAATAAGTTCAATGCATATTTGTTCAAGCTATATGGCAATGAATTTCTCAATTTAATAATTTCACATTTCTAGGAAACTCTTTAGAGGACATATGGTTATTAGATGCTCTAATACCTCTTAAAGATCAACAATTGGTAGAAATAATTAGGGAAGTTGTTTTATGGACAATATAGTTAGAGAGGAATTGTATTTGCTTTCAAAATGGAGTCTCAAAATCAATTAGACGCATATGACTTATTATTATTAGTTTATTATAATTTTGGTGTAAAAATCTCAATACATATTTAGTGCTTAAGTTGAATTGTTTGATACCACATGATGTGCAAATTCTATCCTTGCAGGTTGGAGACATGATGATGGGTTAGGCTCCGGTGGAGATGGATCAGGATCTAGATCCTTCGTCTGACTTAGAGAAGAGTAATTTTATAAAAAAAAATAGCAAAATTCTGCTTCTGTTAAAAAACTTGGATATTTTTGTTTTTTCTGATGGATTGTTATTTTGTGATGGTTGTAATCTGCTATTGAATGATACCTCATTTTTGCTTGGTTAGTCTTAGTTTAAAATTTAGTAGCTTTTGGTTAGGCTTTGGTAGTAGTAAGAGGTTTTAAGGTTTTCTTGCAAAAAAATTCAGGGGCAACATATATATCGTATTATGGTTAGATATTAGAAGAAAAAGAATCAAAGATCTAGATAGAGAAATAAAAAGAGAGAGGATTGAAGAAGAAAGAGATGAAGTGCTCGCCTCTATTCTAAATTGCCTCCTTTCTTTTTTATTTTTCTGTCTCTTAAATATATTTCTAACAATGTGTTCTCTCAAGAAATTTATTCTCTTCTTTCTTTGAATCAAAATGATCCAAAGAACGCTAAAGTTTAAAAAAAAAAACTACCAATTGCCATAAATTCAGTGCAAGTCTGCATCACTGCATGGTAGGTACTCGGGGCCTCGGGCTGGTGAGCTGGTCCATGGCTCCATGCTGTTTTGTCTCGACTCCAGCACGCTGCGCTTGAGTCTTGAGTCTTGAGTCTTGACCCATGAACCATGACAGCAGAGGCCAGAGAGTGTTTTGATCATTTACGAATCATCTTTTACCCATGAAATCCGGTAGGAATCACGGATCAATATGCCCTCGTTACATGTACCGCCACGTAATTGACCACGCCATTAAGATGCTATACGACAAAAGATGGCCTATTGTTTATATATATATAATTTATCTAACATATTTCCGTTAACATTTCAACTGAAATACTAATGAGTTAAATTTTAACTTTTTATGTTCATAATTTTAATTTAAGTATCTCAATAAATTTTCTATATCATAATATTGTAGAATAATAATTTTCATGGTATTTGGAGTCAGTTTATTATACTTAATGATTTTTGAAAGATAGTCTAAAATAATAAAAATTATATGTCAAAAAAACTTACTTTTTAAAAATTATTAAGTATAGTAAACTAACTTCAAACACAATAAAAATTAATATACTATAAGATTATCATATAAAGATTTTATTGACCTACCTAAATTAAAATTTCGAACATAAAAAATTAAAATTTAACTGATTAGCATTTCAAGTTGAAATACTAACGAAAATATTCTAGACAAACTATATATATATAGAGAGAGAGAGTAAAGATACAGTGAACTTAAGCTCACGGAAGTCTTCCGTGAGCTTAACTCAAAAAGTATATCAAATTATATCCAAATTTTAATTTATCATACTCATTAAATTCTTTATATGAAAATCTTGTGGGATGCAAAAATTTGGAGTGTTTTAAGTTTTTTAAGTCACCGTTTTTTAATTTTTAAAAATGATATTGAAAGATTGAATATATAAATATTATTTTTAGAGCTCATTTTGAAAAATTAAAACCGGTGACTTAAAAATCTCAAAACACTCCATATTTTTTCATCTCATAAGATTTTCATATAAATAATTTAATGAGCATGATAAATTAAAATTTAAAGATGATTTGATGTATTTTTTGAATTAAACTCTACGTACCAGAGACACTGATGGGTCAAAATTGAACTAGTGGTCCGATGCATTTAATATTTCCCTAATTTTCGCTTCTCATTGTTGCATAGTGTGAAGGAATGTAAATATGTAACGCTTTTGGGATTGTTGAAGGAAATTATGCTTGGTCTCTTTTCTAAATTCATCGGATGATCGGAGTATCAGATTCGAAATACTTTCCAGCTTTTTATCTTCCTCTCTAGTGCTATCATATGGGCTGTAGATAATCCAAAAGAAAATCTTTATTTGGGTTTCGGTCAGAAGCCTATTTTTGAGTGGAGGTGACAAACTGGCAATTTACAATTCATTTGCAAAAAAATATCAGAATTCCGTCTTTATTGTTCATCCGATAACGTAATGACTTTATATATTATATGTATGAAAGATATTTATTATGGTAATTTTTTTAAAAAATATCTATTATAATGAATGAGTTAGGTTACGCTACTACATGTAGTATGAATGTCTCATATGCTACAGATTATTTCTTCATTTTCTTCGACCAATCAAAATATTTTTTATATGAAAATCTTATTGTAGATTAAATTTTATACTTTTATTTTTTTATAATTTTTTAGATAGTTAAAAAATCACTTAATTTAATTATTATGAGTCATTCAAATGAAATGATTTCCTAACTATCTAAAAAATAATAAAAAAATCTAATAAATATAAAATTTGATCTACAGCTAGTTTTCATATGAAAACATATTGACTGGTTGGTTGATCATTTTAGCTTTAAAAATGAAAAAATAATCCGTAGCACATGAGTTGACCGTACTATGCATAGCACCATAGCCTAATTCTATAATGAATTGTATATTAAATTAAAATGTATATTATCAAAGTTTTATATATATGTAAAAACTAAAATACATGTTATTCTGTGAGAGCTTTGTTTGTTAAATGAAGTAAAGATTCGTCAGAGTACATTAACTAAACAAATTTAAAAGAATGGTATAGAAAAAAAAAGAGTGAAAAAACAAACCAATTGACACGGTCACGTGACTTCATAAAGTACTTATTATTTAAATTTTTTATTGTAATTTATTATATATATATATATATATATATATAGTCCGACTACGGTGCTTTACAAAGCACAGAGGCGTTGTGTGATTTGCGCTTTATTTTTAATTTTAAGTCAGAAATAATCGATCCGAACCATTCAATCTAATCTTCATATCAAAATCTATTAGTAAATCAAATTTTATAATTTTTAAATTTTTTTTTGCTATTTTTTTTGGTGAGGAGAAAATGACTTGATCTGAGAATTCTGGTTCATCCAAAAATGACGGTTTTCCCTCTATCCAAAAAATAGCAAATGAGTTCCAAAAATATAAAATTTGATTTACTAATAGATTTTGATATGGATATTAGATTGAGCAGTTTGGATCGATCATTTCTGACTTAAAATTAATAATAGAGCTCAAAGCACACAACGCTCTTGTGCTTTGCAAAACACCATAGCCTAGTTATATATATATATATATATATATATATATATATATATGAAAATAAAATTATTATCTCTATTTCTTGTAGTATTCTGATCCTGTAACGGTCAAGATTGACTGAAATTTATTAATCATTTTTTGGAGAGAAAAAGAATCGTTAGATATATTAGAAAATTTTTCTGACGTGATAGATTGTAACAAAAATATTAAAGTCTTTATTAAATTCATAATACATCCGCTTACATTAAAAGTTATAGAATTGGGGATATCTTTTTCTTAAAAGACATCATTTTCCTGTTAAATTTAATTATATATTTCTTTAGAAAAGTTATGATTAATGCATAAAAATAATTAATTAATTGTATTTGCTTCTTACTTTGTTTATTACCATATTTTATATTGAAATAGAATGACACTTTTAGATTTTGATATAAAAAATTATAATATTATAGAAACCATCCGTAACATAGTATGAACAATGTACTAGTATATTAATATTTATGTATATTTATTAATAATGTAAATTTATGAATTGATGCAGATACAACTTTTGAAAGGTGAACTCAACTCTCACTTAATATGTAATTCATTTCGAAATAAAACAAGAAATCAAATATGTTATCTACATATATGAAACAAAGCGTACGCATATCTGTACCAAACTACCAAAGTCTCTTTAAATGTAAAATGCAAGTCCAACGGTAACATAAGAATAAGTAATTACAAAATTATATCTCCATCGATATCCTCACAACTGAGACTGCTTTTGTATCAATCCCTAATGCACCAGCCGCTTCCTATCTTCTTCAAGACTTCAACCAATAACACACAAATAATCAACTATACAAAATTCAAAAAATGTAAAATATGGCAATAGAGATTATAATGTATCATGTGAGCGCATCTTCAAAAACAGAATTCAATAGTGTTAGGATTTTCCTCAATTAAAACATGCATGATCAACAATGGCACACAACCCGTCATTTCAATCAGATATCATTAATTAGTGAAGAACCGTTAATAATGGCCACCAGCTTCGAGCACTGATTGATCGCCTTTATTTGAGAACAAATCCATGCAAAGCTCGCCATAGAAGGTGCAAACCAATCCAATAAAAGCAGGGGACTTCAAGTTGTCAACACAATATATAAGCTCCTCTACATCCAACAAATCTCTAACCTTTCTCTCTTCCAGAAGCATCTCCAGTATGTACTTTTCAAAACTTCTACATGCTTTCTGCACCTCAAAATCTTCTTCTGTTTCCTTGTCTCTAATGTCCTTCAGCTGAGTAGCCATTTTTATGTATGATGAGGCGAAAGGGGGATTCGGATCAACCTTTGTGTAAGAGGAGGCGAGATGAGGATGACTTGGTTCCTCTTTTGTGTAAGAAGCAGTTACCGGAGGATGATCCGGTTCTGCATTTGCAGTAGAAGAGTTGAGAGAAGGAACCAGTTCGACTTTCGTGGAGGATGAGGAGGCAGGAGGAGCTGATTCAATTTGTGGGTATGAGGAAGTGAGAGCAGTTGATTCAAGTGGTAGCCGTCGAAGAACGGTCTCAGTATTTGTCCCGGTCCCGGTCAAGGACAAGCTAGGGTTATCAGCTGTTCGTTCTCTCTCATCTGACCTCATGGACATCAGTGGCCAGAAAACAGCATGTACCGATCGAAATCTTCTAGAAGACGTCCTTCTTTGGGCACTTCGGCGCAAGTACTTGACAACCTTCGAAAAGGGTCGGCATTTGAAGAGGTCAATCAATCCTTTGCATTTACATGGCTTCATTTTAGTGCAATTGAAGCAATGCTGTGAGTTCGGCATCTTGGTGCAACGATTATTTAAGATCAGTGGGGAGGTAGCTTGAAGGATACTTGAGACCGTTATTGGAAGTTTGGTAGCTAGCGAGAGAGAGGTAGCTTCAAGGTTACTTGAAGGGCCGTTAATGGAAGATTGTTGCGGGGTAGAGAGAGAGAGAGAGGTCTTATGGCTTACGCGTTGTTTTGGTGGGATCCACCGTCCACGTAGTATAAGTGGGTGGTCACCTATGGTAGCTAGCTATATTGGATAATAATCAAACAATGATATATCTATCATAAAAAAATACACCCTATTGTCTAGTTAATTAACGGGGGAGAATTAAATGATAGCTAGCGAAAGTATAACCACACATTTATATATATTCTGAGTTATTTGTCGACGTACATCTTGATACATCCTAATCTACATTAGACACTAATATGCACTTTTGGCCAAATCTAATTTGTGCTTTGGAGGGTTGGGGGGCTAAATTATTCGTGCCTTCAATGCTGAGATTGAAACAAATACATACAATAGATCATTTATTTTGTTGATAGTTGATAATTGAATTTGAGCCATGTACCTTGAGTATTGGACCAGTAAGGCCCTGATTTTTGTTAATATAGGATAGGAGGCCACCTATATTTGTGATTAGTGCACATAGCTAAAACAGGGCCTGATGAGGCCCTGATTTTTGTCTCTTCCATCCAAAAGTCCAAAACCCAAATCAGAGCTCCTCGCTGTATTGATTTGATTGGTGTCCTTTGCGTTGCGCTCAGCACTCTAACTCAGTTTCCAAAACCCTGAACCCTAGCCAGGCAATGGGAAAGAAGCGCGCGGCCGCCATCGCCGCCGATCAAACCGTCATCACATCTCCTCTCGACTTGAAGTCTCTAATCCACGAGCACTCACTCTTCTTCGACCAGCTCGTGGGGCTTATCCCTGCGCGTTTCTTCCTCCCGTACTCCTCCGACGACAAGCCATGGTTCCCCGGCCTTTCCAAAAAGGAGAAGGAGAAGTTCAAGGAGCAAACGCGAGAGAACATCATCAAATCTCGCCGCGACCGCCTTGACCCTACCCGATCCGTCTCTTCCACCCTCGATTTGTTGAAGAAATCTTTAGACGAAGAGAAAGAATTGTCTTGTGATGAAAATGAAGAAGAAGACGCCCGAGACAGAGAAGAGGAAGAGGAGGAGGAAGAAGAAGTAGAAGCAGAGAAGGAAGTGGAAAGGGCTCAGAGTAACGCCTTGTTGACTGACGAGCGGCTTGTGACATATGAAGAGCTACAGAGGCGTCTGCGGAAGAGAATAGCTGAGCTCTCAGCAGGCCGTAACACTCGACCTGAGGCCCAGTTGAAGCAGGAAAGAAGGAAGGAGGTGAAGAACAAGAAGAAGCCCAAGATTCAGACAAAGAAGAACAAAGAGAATGAAACAGTTTCTGCTGGTAATGCTGATAAGAGGAAGAGAGAGGATGGAAAAGATGAGATTTTTATGAAGAAGAATAAAAAGAACAAGGTCGGTGAACCTACCGATGTTATATTCGGTCAGGTTAGAATTGATGGGAAAGAAAATAAGAGAAAGAAGAGGCTCTCCAAGGAGAATGAATTGAAAAGAGCAAAGAGGCTTGAAGAGTTAAAAAAAGATCCTGAAAAGGGAAAGAAGGTTTCTTGGAAAGCAGCAGTTACTAAGGCTGCAGGAGAGAAGGTACATGATGACCCCAAATTGTTGAAACAGAGTATCAAGAAAGAGAAGAAGAGGCAGGTGAAGAGTAAGATAAAATGGAGAGAGAGGGAGGAGACCGTGGCAAAGGCAAAGGCTGAGAAACAGAGCAAGAGAGCTGGGAATATAAAGGAAAGAATTCATCAGAGAAAGATGAGTAAGATTGAGAAGAGGGAGAAGAAGCTCATGAGCCCGGGGTTTGAAGGAAAGAAGGTTAATTTAATGAATAAGTTGCGAGATTAATGTTTTTGATAGGTTTCCTTATCATGATTTTTAATTGTACGTCTCTTTTGTTTTGTTATTCTGTATTTCCCAATTTCTAGGGCGTTGTTAAATGGAACAAGATATTTCATTTTTATATCTTGAAAAAAATGCTTCGTTTGTTATGTTATGTGTTATTAATGGCACAAAAGTCAACAAGGCTTAGAATTTTTTAAACTTATGCGCTATATCTTATTTTTAATGGAACAAAAGATTTGATTTCATTTAATGGTCCATTTTGTTTGAAGCCTTTGATATAGACACTAACTACAAACACACAGAAATTGTTAATATTGTGACTTCAAAGTTCAAATACAAGAAATATTTTTCTTTGAATGCAGATGTTGGTTATTGTAAAAAGCACTAAAAATATTTTGTACCCCGTTATAGATTTGGTTCCGGTACTGATTATGACTGCTAGTTCTACTTGGTTTTGTAGCAAGATTGGGAATCATGATCCACTACGCTGCATTGTGTTGCGTAGCACGTAGATCATTGAATGTCCTTATATGTGCAGAATTGCAAAGTGATCCAATGTATCATGTGTGCTGTGGAGCACAGCAATGGATTAAAATCCCAAAATTGGAGATTCCTCTCCATTTTATCCCTTGGGGTCCGTTCAGCAACAAGGAATAGAGGAATTATGATGAAATTGTGTTGAAATAGATGCCAAACATGATTTGAATTGAATGAACTTGTGAAAAAATGAAAAAAATGAAATTGAAGGAAATATTTACGGTCAAATCTCTTCTTTTGCAATTTAGTCTCTCTATTTCATAGAATTAGCTCTTTTCAATTCCATGGGTTGATGGAATAGAGGAAGAGTATTATTTTATGGGCCGGAATGAATTCATTTCCTCTTTTCCGCTATTTCTTTCTTACCGAACATATTTAGAATAATGACAAAATGGCACAAATTTCAAGACAACTATTCTCTATTCTTCTTGGTGCCAAACAAGCTCTTAGGGTTCGTTTGGCAAATTAAGGAATATCTTTAGAAGAGTGATAATTTTGAAAGAGTGATAGAATATTGTTCTTTTCGAAGAGTGGTAGAAGAGTGATATTCTTGACTATTCGGAAGAGCGAAAATATAGTTTGACAGTTGTTAATCAAAATAGTTAAAATATGAATAATTATGATACAAACAATGATGATGATAATAAAAATAATAGTAAAATAATAATAATAATAATAATAATAATAATAATAATAAATAATCATAATCATAATATATAATAATATTCAAAGTTGTAATCATAATAATATAATAAAAATAAAAATAAAAATATAATCATAATATAATAATATAATAATAAATTATAATTATACTCATAATCATAATTTTAATAATATAATCATAATATAATATAAGAATATAACATAATTAAATAATAATCATAATCATAGTCGTAATCAAAATAATATAATATAATATAATAATAATATCATAATAATAAATAATAATAATTATAATAATATAATCATAAAATAATCATAATAATAATATCATAATAATAAATAATCATAATTATAAAAATATAATCATAAATAATAATAATAATAATAATAAATAATAATAATAATTATAATAATAAATTTATATAATACTAAAATTATATTATTAAAATATAATGATAATAAATAATATTATTATACTAACACTTTAGTGATAAAAAAATAATAATCATAATATTATATAATGAATTATAATATAATATAATATATTAATAATATTAAATCATAATCATAATATAATATAATAAGATAATACAACATAATCAAATAATAATCGCTATTCCGACGAGAACTAATCCAGTATACCACCTATAACTTGGTATACCGGATTAGCACTCTTCTACTTAGTCTAAAATTCATTTGACAAATTAATTTGTGGGAATAACAATTCTATTCCAAATTTTTACTATTCCATTGAATGCAAACAAACCTAATGTTTTGTTAGCATGAGCCCCTTTCCTCTTCTTGGATTTAGAGCTTTTTTGTATATAATTTGATTGTGCAAATTTTTATCAGCAATAATATTTTCTGACCGAATTATCCGTATATAAATTTTTATCAATAAATTGATTGTACAAATTTTTATCAGCAACAATATTCCCTGACCGAACTGATCGTATATATTTTTTTACCGGTAAATTAATTATATAATTTTTTTACCAGTAAATTATTTATATAAAGTTTTACCAATAAATTATTTATATAAATTTTTACCAATAAATTAATTATATAAATTTTTACCAATAATAATATTTCCTGATCGAATTGCCCGCAATAAATTTTTACCATCTCAATTTTTCTCTAATATAGTAATTATATAAAATATAATTTATTTTTTTTACTAAAATCTAACTCATCCATAATTCTAAAGGCAAAACCTGAGACATAGTATCACCGTCCTGAAAAAAAAATAATTTGCCTTGCGATCTGGTCTATGAATGTACAGGCCTGAACCATGCTCGACTCATCCAGCTCGTTGAAAAACAGTATCAGTACTTTTGAGTGCTGTTATCTAAAAATCATACCGAACAATGCTATGGCAAAACACAATGGATAAGGGCCCAAGATAGGATTAAGAATCATTCGTTGATTCCCTCTCTGATTCTGAGTGATCTTTACGCCACAATGGATAATTCATTGCTGAACTCTTTTCCGAGATTTGACAACTACAGATAAAAAAAATTGTGAACAAAATTGCACATATTAGTTAGCTTTTAATTTAATGGCCGTGAAGGCTGATTACTAGAATTATTTACTTTGTAGTTTTGAAAGGTATTGCTATCACCAATTCATCATCTCTTTTGAAAGGTATTGCACTGAGTCAGTAACCCTCATCCCCTGACCCCTGACAAAATGGAAGTTGAAAATTGAGAGAGCAAATTTATGAATTGGAGAAAAAATAAGTGCAATCCTGACTCCTGAGATTTTTGCATTGATCAACAATTCTATGGGCTAATTATGGGTCTTTCTTGTGTTCATACCGCTCCTATTATTGGGCCCAAGTGACTATGTGTTCTGTGTGTGCTATGAATGTGTGAAGCCCATGACTTGGGGAAAGTTTTAAGCCTAATAAGCATGCAATGACAAAGTTTAAGCCTATCATTATGTTTTAGCGCAAAAAAATTCAAAGTACAAGACAAAATATTAGAGGAAGCATTTCGGTGATTTCAATACTCATAATTCTTAAATGTTGGTCCAATTAATGTTTGAATGGTCAGAAGCAAAATACTGTAAATTTCATTCCAACAAATTTGCAAATATAACATGTGATGTATTTGCTGATCTTTTCATGAATATGTATGTGATAATATAAAATATATCAGTTTTGATTATTTAATGATTTGAAACGTAGTCTTCATTGAATGATTATAAACATGATGAAGTTCAATTGGTTATATCGGGAAAATACCCCAAAAGAAATACTATAATGGCGTTGGACTTGATTTACAAGCGCAGCTGCGCAGATTTATCAATTCTGGTTTCTTACTCCTGAAAAAATGATAATCCTACTGTTTTTCTTCTAATCATGTTGAGTTAAAAGAAACAAGTTAAGTTACAATAAAAAGCGTAAAGCAAAATGCCAAAATGTACTTATGGTGAGGCCAACAACCAACATATATTAGAGATTGATCATCTCTCTCTTTCCATGGAGAAGAAGTGGACTGACAAGGAGGCATAGATCAGATGTGGTTGTAAATTATGTAATTGATTTCGTTTGGCTAAAGAGCCTTTGTGGAGTAACTTTTATGGCTCCTTCACACTGCATCAATCATCATGCATGAAGAGATCAGATGTGTCATGCCTTTTCAATAAAAGAAAGAAATGTTGGAATTAATTATTATTAATTACAATATGTATGGGCTTATATGTAATAAATATATTATATAATGGACTGTCAAATTATACCCATAATGAAGTGATCAAATTATGTATCGGGTTTATTATATGTCATGAGAAGTGGGACCTTTAATGTGTAGAATGCGTATTAATGACTTTATGATTTAGTGATGGTCTGAATTATATAAAGTCTCATAATAATACAATTATGCTATTGGTCCCTGGAGAACACAACTATAGACAGCTTTCTGATTAAGCAGCGAACCCGTTAAGAGAGAATCGGATCCGATATGGATCCGTTAAGGTATAATCGCACTATGTTATATGGACGTCCATATATATGATATCTTTTCGTTTCCCCACTTTCTCGGCACCTTTCATTTCCAACAGATCCCTCTCTCTTAACACTGTTCCGAAAGAAAGAACTGTCGACGCCGGTCCTCTCAATCACTCCATCGGATTAGAGGAAGATCGCCGGAAGGCTAAAGGAGTCTCAGTGATCAACGGGGTTGTGTCTCTGGAAGACCGACAAAGATGGATCAAGGTAACTTAATTTATGTTTAGGGTTCACTAGAGGATCATGGCCATAACAGTAAATATTCTAACAAGAAATAATAAAGATTATGCCATTCGTACAGTACTGGACTGAGGTGAGGTCAAATCCACATGTTGGTTGGTCAAAAAGTAGTCTCTTTTTATGCCTCTCATTTCCTCTGTCTAATCTATCGATCACTTGACTTTATCCATTAACAAATTTAATTTCAACAATCTACCCCGCTAATTTTCAGGGAAAAAAGAAAAAAAAATTGCCCCGTCCAAATCTACCAGGTAAATGAGTCACAATTGTATGTTCTGGATTACAAATTAACAGTAGCTCTTGTTACAAGCTAGTAAGTTACTGGGCATTCACATAGGCAATGAAGAACAACAAAGAAAAATCTGAGAAAATTATCCATTCTTTCAGCATCAATTATGTTAGAGAAAGTTTAGATAGAGAACTTAACTCCTAATAAATAATTGAGTCGCAATAAATCTCATTATTGTGACAACCTTTGACATCATTATTAAATTCGTACATTTCAATCCCATCCGACTTATTTTGAAAGTTTGGATACGTGCTGTGTTGTAATTGAAAAAAAAATATCCATCTACAATTTTCAGTTCCAATCACAGGGCTTAAAAAAGTTTATAAATAAGTACTGCATAATTATAATACGAATTTTGAAAAATAGTACTTTTACCTAAGTTTTTGTTAATTTGATCCTCCAAATCTTATTTATGACCCCTTGGATTAATCAATTACTTTGAGTGAGAAAAAAATTAATATCATGAATAATGAAAGAAATATGTAAATATTTCAAAATATGAAGTCTCATAGTGGAAAATATTTTCATCGACTTAATTATCTATTATTTTGAGTTTTAAATTTTTATTATTTTTAATATGTACAAGGATATTATTTTGATAATTTTTTTTATTAGATAAGAATGTTGATTGAATTGTTGATTTTTTTTAGTATGTGATTAGCTAACGGATTTGAACATAATAAGTTATTGTAATCCGATAAATGAGTCCCCTGTCAAAATCTTACATCTGCCCGCCAAAGATTTTTTTTTGTTTATGTCCCTCTAGCACCATGCACCTCTCTCTCTTACTCTCATTTTTCATCTTTTTTGTTTTTTTTTTCTGTCCTCTTTTTTCCCCAATTCTATCCCATATAAATCATTTTTTTTTTCATTTTACATGCTTCATTTCGTGTTAAGAGCTTTATTATTTTTATTAATATTTTTTATTATTTGTGCTAAGAGCTAGATTCATTACTCGAAATTAAGAGCTTTATGAATTCTCTCATTTTTTTTCTCCCTCTCTAGCATTACACTTATTTCTCTCTTACACGCTATCATGTCTTTTTTCTCGTTTTATCACTTTGAATCTATCATTTTTATTTTTATTATCACTTTTACATTATTATTCAACTTGTTGTTTTTATTTTTGAAGTAATGATGACTTTTCTTTTTTTTTTATTCTCAAATTTTCGATACTTGACGCATCAAAAAATAATAATAAAATAATTATATTGTCCGGATATGCAAATCAACCCAGTGTGTACAATAGGCACCATACAAATTTAGTTTTACTCAGTTTCCTAGCTTATGCTGCTGTTACTTGGAGTCCCGGTGGGTCCGATATTTAAGCTTTAAATTCACACAATTAATCATCTTATCACAGCACTAGAATTCTTGGACCATTTATGATTCATATCCAACTCGATCTTTGTTTTTAATATTAAAATTTTTGTGGTGGACTGTGCAAAAATAAAATAAAATAAAATAAAATGGCCATGACCGGTTCATGATTCACTAGAGATCAGAGAGGTGGTGCGAATTCATGCACATTCCTTGTGCAAATTTCACTTTTTTGCTTTTAACCATTCAAAAAAAAAGTTGAGGTAAGAATCAATCTTTAGTACGATGGCAAAGATAATATCCTCCTCGCAGGTTTGAAATTTAAAAAGGTCGATAAGTAAAAATTAGATCACGAGTTTGAGTTTGGGTAGGTTTACAGATTTTAGAACCCAAAAATTAATTCAAAGCTCCTCTCGTCCGTTAATATTACATCGAGATTTATAAAAGAGGTGAGAGTAAACTTTGAACTAATAAAAAGTATGAATGTCATTGCAAAATCAATGGATGAGAAAGATTTTAAATCAATTTTTTAGTTCAAAACCTTTTGAATTTACCCCCACCTTAGATCACTTGACTCTCATCTTTTACTCAATTTTTTTTTGAGGTGTATTATGAAAATTGATGCACGCCTAGGCCACATATTTAATTTGAAGAAAAAGACTAAAAAACGTTTGGATCATAAAAGGCTCAGAGAGAAAAGAAGAGAAGGGAGAGTGGTCCATGACCGGTGCATGCGGTTCATAGGACAATGAATTCTTCATCTCTTCTCTGTGGGATCTTCTCCAATTGTCCGGACGAACTTAAAGCATAGAGACAGATCTAAGTCGTTTAAATCAGATCAGACGGTCGGCTGGATTTCTGCATGTTTTGGGATCAGACATAAATTAAAACAGACATTGAAATTTCCGTCAAATTTTGATTGATTTCTTTGAAATCAAGAGAATGAAAATACTACATGAGATAACAGAACTTTGTATAAGGTAAATGAAATAACTTTGGCAATGACGAAATGTTAAAAATGACCAAAAAAAATGACAAATTTAGACGATTTGATGTGCAGAGAAGTGCATGAATTTGCACAAATGATCTCTCTGATCTCTAGTGTATAAAAGGTAATTGGTCGGATCTCTTTTCCCTTCATGCACGACTTATTTCGAAAGCAACATCCACCCTTTTTCTCATTGTTCATGAAAAGTAAAAAGGGAGAAAAGTGGCGAATTCAGAAATCTAGTGACATTGCTGCTGTAATTCTGTAAAGCTGCTTGGTTTCCAGGCCAACTACGCCAGCTTCCAAGTTTAAAAAGAAACCAATGATTTTGATGCCTCTTATTTAATTGCTCGGCAAAGCAATCTTTATCGTCTAAAAACGTGAAATTGGTGACAGTTTGTAGCAAATGAAACAGAACATATTGGTTTTAAACTTTTAATTAAGCAAATGAAGGTGCGGTTACTGTAGCATCGCGTCTAGTTAATTTGATCAGAGAGCTGATAATGATAGACAACAATTTGTATATATATCAAAAGGATAGTTGCACTGTGCATTTCATCTTTTATGATACATTCCGTTTGATATTTTAAAATATTATTTTAACTAAATCACTAAAATTGAATATGTATAATTAAAAAAATTAATTGTTGGATATTTTGATGATTTCTTTATCGATGATTACGTACTAGTAATCTATGCATTATGCACATCAAACGAAAATTGATGAAATTTGGTGCAAGTTTTTTATCATTCATAAAAATGACTTAAGAGTTTAAAATACTTTATTTAAATAGCATGTGATCAAGGATCAAATAGCATCTAAATTATATAAAATGATAGACAAAACCAATCTACAAGGGTTTTTAAAAACGCATCCATAATACTCAGATTTTTTTTATTTTAGTAAATGAAAAAAGAAAAGAAAAATAGGGAACTGGTAAGATTAGCCCGTTTTTTAGTTTTACTGGCTTGGACCGAGTTTCAAACTCGCTCGGTCCCAATTTTTTTTACGTTTGTGTGTTATATTAAAAACAAAACACGACAATCAGTAGATTGTTCTAAATATTACAACAAAAATTAAAATAAAGTTTTACAAAGTTAAATATAAGCACGATTAATACATTATTCTAAAATAGTGTCAAACAAATTGAAATATTACAACAACAATTAAAATCTAATTGTTCTGATAAATATAATAATAAAATATAAATACGCTGCTAATCTAAATCATGTTCTGCTGAAATGAGCTCGACCTCGAGTTGGTAGTTTGTTGATACGACCCTCCATTTTATCCATAACCATTGGAATGCGTATCTTTCTTCTCCTTCCTTTGTTAATTTTTGGACCGTTGTACATTGGTCAATCTCGTTTATTACCATAACTACACCAATAATCAGACCATATGTTTATGTAGTACTGGATGGTATACTATGGGCTAACGTCCTGATTGTAATCCAGGCTTATGAATGAGCAAACGATAAACAACTTGGTTGCATGGGATGCCGGTCAATTATGGTTTCTGACACCAATAATTATCAATTCTCATCATCGCTAATTCAACATCATATTTCATTTCACCCTTTGTCTCTATTATTTCAAATAGAAATTATAAATTATTACTTAAATTTTGAATTGAAATAAAAATTATATAAGTATAGAATATTATTGTCTCGATAAGTCCATTTATGTTGTAAATATCGAAGTTGTTAATACCCCCAATCCAGTGGTATGACATCATAAGTTATCCCCTTATCACCGTGATATTTTATCAATTCGGTAACCTTTTGGGAGAATACCAGACCTAAACTTTTCAAGCCGCTACAACTTCTCGACGATTATGGAACCATTCAACACATTTATGCTACATGTTATCGATGATAACACATATAAAAAGTTATCTAGCAATCTTGAACATATTGTTCAGTGATTCTGAACCGTTGCTTGTCATTATTCCCCATCGATTGAGACTTACGTCTAGATGTTGTGTCCATCTTTCTTGATGCAATGCAGCCACTTGATCTGGGGTTAACTCCTCATAATGGAAGAAACAAATATTTGTCACTCTTTAACTATTTTTTCGGCATCTATCGCATCCTCAATTTCATCTATATTTATATCTGTTGCATTCTGGATGTCATCCTCCTCGACATTCAGGTGTCACTCTTCCTCTTCTTCATCCTCATCCACAACCATATTTTGTACCGGAACACGGGATGGTCGCTGCTCCCGAGCTCGGGATTGAGTTCTTTCCTTAGCCATGACTGGGTTACTACTTTCAGGAATACTAGTCGGATCATAATAATCAGAACTGGATATTGGTTCAGATTCAACTATTATCTCTAGTGTTTTATACCCGAGTAATTGGTACGGAGCTGTTATTTTAATTATTCCTCAAATTTCATCAGAAATAATCTCAAATAAGCTATAAAAAAATCACCTGAACCTGCTTGGACAGTGTTGATCCATCTACTAATGCTGATGTTGAATTGGCTAGGGAGCAGCTCCAAACCAGCATGAATCTGCCTCTTCAAGTCACGAAGATTGATTGTCTCGTCGGCAGAAAATGTGCACGCGACACGAATGTCGTAACCCACGTCGGTTGAAGTGTTCAGGATTTGACCTCCGTAATTTACATTGATTAATAATATTTTCGTCTCTACAGTATGAACAATTAACCCTACTGTTAGTGTATTTAATTTTACAATAAAAATTAATAGTTCAAATAGAAGAAAAAAATTACAATGTTGATGAGACGAGAGTGGTGAATACGGATCGGCTCTGGATCTGTCGAAAAATAAATTTTTAGTTGGAAACACTTGCAACAGTAACAATGGCGATTTTAAAAAATGGTTGGCTGAAAGAAGATGAAGGAGAAAGGTGTTGGGTGTGTATATAATAGCCGGAAGCTGGGACTGAGTTTAAAACTCAGTCTCAGCTTTCTGTAATTTTCAAATAGACACAAACGTAAAAAAAAATCTGGGACCGAGTTTCAAACTCGGTCCAGACACTGAACCGAGTTTGAAACTCAGTCCAAACCAGTAAGGCTCAAAAAGGATTAATCTTACCTGTTTCGTATTTTTTCTTTTTTTCATTTACTAAAATAAAAAAATTAAAAAAAATACTTGTATTTGAATTTTAAAACTTTCTAACTTAATTAGTAGTTTAATAGCGCGTTAGGCAAGTAATTAATAAATGGTCTTAGAACACAGAAACTCACTTAAAATCAATTATGCTTGGACCAGTATATGCAAGACCACTAAAAAGTATCCTTTTGTGTTTGGTAGGTTAGGGCCGTTAGGCACACAATAATTTAGGCTCATAAGCTCGTTTCTTTCTTCCTGATGGCCAAAGCTATGATATAAGCTACCCTATAGTCTCCATTTATAAACTAACCATGCTGAAAAAAAAAAATTATTTTTGCTATAAAAGCCCTAGTACATGCATGTTGCCACTTGCTAGCATTTGCTTCGGTATCTCTCTTGTACCTTTCTCCTGCATGATCTGCACTCTACATTGATCTCCAAATTTTTCTCTCAACAAATTGTTCTACTTGTATAATTCTAGAATATCTCTTATATATACGAGTTGGTAGCTCGAATTCAAGTCTATCGAGAGAAACTACCCTCTATCTCATGGAGAAGAACAGGTTTAGGCTGTGTGACATGATGCCAAACTCATGGCTGTACAAACTAAGAGATATGGCAAAACCTGGAAGAATCAGAAACAGCTCAAAAACTTCCAAGAAATCAGAAGATGACATTTCCAAATTACCAAAACTCGAAATTTCTCAACCATTTCAACCAAATTTACAGAATTATGTCCCAAATAGAGCATCTCAATACCTCCCGAGCAGAGAACGACTCGACAAGTCATGTAAATTGCTGCCTCGGCCAATCAAACTCAAACCTAAATCAAAACCCACGTCCCTTGTTTCAGTTCACAAGAAATCACCAGGAGATATAGTATTTGAAATAGGACCGAGAAGCCCAGAACTTAAGCTAAGGCCAATTCTGACAAAACCAAGATGCGGAGCTAGCAGGATCAAGGTGAGGCCGATTTCGCCTAGGTGCAATTCAAGAGTCAAGCAGAGGAGATGGATGTCGGACAGCTATTTAGTGGTGAAGCATTCTAGAAATCCAGAAAAGGATTTTATGGAAAGCATGGTTGAGATGGTTGTAGAGAAAAACATTGTGAGTTTGAAAGATTTGGAGGAGCTTTTGGCATGCTATCTCTCTCTCAATTCAAGAGAATATCAAGATGTTATTGTTAAAGTGTTTCAGAAAATTTGGCTTCTTTTCTTTCAAGCCAATTTAAATAGATGAGTTTAAGCTTTAGCATATATATCGATCTACGAGTGCACGTGTTTCTTGTAACCTATATACATAAAAGTAGTTATATTTCTATTCTCAAATGAATATAATTAAATATATAACATCATCTGTGTTCTTTTTAGCAAAGTATAACATCATTTTTTTGCTTATGAAAGGCTCCTAGCGATAAAGGCACGTCAAGAATCGAATTGAAATTAAAACAACACGTATACGTACACAACATTTAGATTATATATACTATTCTTTCACAACGATCGAATATTTTGTTTTTCAATTATTAAATTCAGTACCTCGGCCTCCCGGGCATTCAAACCTTCCTTCTTTTAACTGAGGGGGAGGCCGAGTGTGTTCATCAAAGGCAATTATATATAGTGTAAATTCAAATTTTAGGGTACATATTTTTTTAAAATATATTATTAAAAATAAAAAACTAAAATAATGGATATGAGCCAATTTGAAAGAGATTTTGTCTCTCATCATATATATAATTTAACATTTTAATGATGAAAGATTCAATGACTTTGTGATGAATAGGACTGGCAAAAAAAACTCCTTGCTCGTGACTCATTCAGGATCGACTTGCTCGTTAGTGGATCGAGCCATTAACGAACCGTCTCGTTAAGCTCGTTAAGTTAATGAGTCGAACTTGAGTTTTGGATGGCTCGACTCATTTGGCTCAATAAACTATTAATATTTATAATTTATATTATTTTCTTATGAATTTAGTATAGTAATTAGATTTGTAATATGACATGCATTTAAATTATTATATCAAATTTGTGTGAAATATATTATCATTAGTTATTTTATTAATTTTTAAATAAATTTTGATATAAAACATTATTAACTATTAAATGAAACTTAATGAGCCTTAATGAGCTAATCTCAAACCAAAACTTTTGGCTCGAAAATAATTAACGAGCCAGCTCCACTCGGCTCGTTAAGCTAATGAGACGAGGACAAGCTTGACTAAACTCAGCTCGGCTCGGCTCGGCTCATTTATAGCCCTAGTGATGAATGATCAATTAAACTCTAGCTTATTCCAAATTTATTACACATTCTATTTAAATCATTAGTAATATATCTATGATTTTAATTTTTCAATTTGAGTAATATTTAAAAAATATATATAACCTAAGAGTTAGGATTTACCATAAAGTGCCCAAACCATGAGGTTGGATGTAAACTAAAATCACTCTTATGTGTAAAAAGAAAAAGAAAAATAAACTATATTAATGTTTGCCCGCTACAAGCCTATAAGTCTGCTTTAGTAATTTTTTTTTTATAAACAAACCTTAGTGGCACCCATCATTTTCACCTTTTGCAAAAAAATATGCTAAATATAATGCGCAACAGTCATTTTCAGTCCTACGTAACACTTATACTATAGTAGATAGAGGGCATGGTGATAAGGTGTTCCGTCTCCATCTTCTTTGATGACATTCAGCATAAAAAGATGCTCAGAATGTAAATTGTAATGATTATACATGATGCATGAGAAGTCGAATACATATATATAGCATAGGTACGCTGATATGTAGGATTTGCGTCTGACAATCAATACTTAAATTGAAAACAGGTAAAGGTTACAAAGCCTGACTGATTTGATAAAATACAACAAATTAATATATATCTTACTTTTCAATAGCAACCTAAAAAATGAAAAATAATACTCTACCCATATTAATTAGCTAGATACATCTAGTTAAAAAATAGTCTAATAGCGCCATAGATAATAACAAGAGCAGCTAACTAGGGGTCACAATGATGGTAATTCGGAACGAATGATACTAAAAATTAATCGTATACCTATACGGGTATATATGCTGCACTTCGTTTAATACAGCAACGTATATAATTATTATATATGTGTCAATTTCTAAAAATGTGCCTGTATCATTGTGGAAATGTAACAAATATATATATATATATATATATATATATATATATATATATATATATATATATATATATATATGTTGATCTCAATATTAGGAGTAAATTAATCAAAATTAATTGTTTGTTGATAATATGCATATAATAAAGATACGTACACAACAGATACAATTTATAAATAATATTTTATAATTCAAGCAATTTTTAGAACCTGATATATTGTATTTTTTTATTGTGAAATAATTATATATCAGGAATTAAAATTAGACGGGAATTTGGCTTTTATGACAGGTTAATAGGTATTCAAACTAATATTCACATGCATTATACAAAACTCTAAAAATTTATATTTTTAATAAAAATATTTTACATACTAGAGATATAAGCACTTTAAATAAAAACTCTTTGAGTAGTGGTGTGCAACGGATCGTTTAATTGGATTTCAACTAAATCATTAAAATTTGAACTATTTGATTTGATTTTTTTGGTTCAAAATTTTCAGTTCGGTTGAAAATATTAGCTAATTTTATTTTTAGTCTCTCGTTTGGTTTATGTTTTTTAAATTTGATAAACTGAATAAACAGGATAGTCTAAACTTTAACTAAGTAAATTAAATTTACTTGATATAAATAATGATTATATTAAGAATTAATATTCTGAATATATTTATTTTATTTGTTTATTTTATTTAGTTTTTTTTAACTATTTATTTATTCCATCATTACATTGAAACTATTGATATTTTCATAACTCTTCAAATAATATAATTTTAATTTAACCAGATAAAATTTTGATTTATTCGATTGATATTTTTAAAATTTTAATTCGATTTATAATTTGACAAACTAAATAAAACTTCAGTTCTATATATTTATTTCCCAATTGCACACTCCGAACTTTGAGTGCAGATAAGAGATTAACGCGCGCAAACCATTTTTATATATAAAAAAAATTCTTCTAACTTATATATATATAGTTGAAAAACAAAAGGATGTTGGCGCGAAGGAAGTCCTAATTATATATGATGGAAAATGTTTTGGCCCGCTAATCGATTAAAATGTCATATTGAATTAATCGGAAAGTTATAATTATTTTAATTTGGGAGAGTTAATTAAATCTATCGTCAGAAATATTAAAGTTACTTTATATATAAATGTTAGCAGTTTAGCACAATATTTTTTTTTAGAAAAGGAATGTTAATGTAGCATCATCTATACTATTATATAAAGCATCTAAGAATTGAAGGGTCCATTTTTTGTCATGGTAAATTTTTATTATACCCATTTTATCCCTCAATTAAACGGATAATATTTATTGTTGGTTGATCGAACGTATGTGATCGCATCCATTGATCCCCTCTTTCTCTCCATTTCTTTCCCTTATATACTATTATTTCCATAATTTTTGTTTTTTATTTAGCAACTTTGTGCATATTTGGTAAGAAATTAATGGTGATAATATATGTTAGAATAATTTACTTTTCTTGCCATAATTAAATATAGTCTTTATTATATGTTTTCTCTATAATTTGGTGAATTTATAATTTAATATTAGATAAATGTGATTTTTTTTATCTTATAATATTTTAATGTTTAAATAAAAAATTCTGCTGCAACGCGTGGGTATATAGCTAGTTTGTATAAATTAAGGAAAAATAATAGTATCGAGGACGACAGAAATGAAACAAAAATTAACGTTGCCCTTCTCGAATTAGCTACAATGCTACATCATATCCTCAACAAGATGTACTCTCTAGCAGCAGTTTAGTTAACGATCTACGTTCTTTTCCATTTGCTTTAATTGCATTGGCTTAATTAATTAATTAATTGTGTAGTGTGTAATTGTTGCTTTGTCGTGTTTTGTTCTGGTTTGTTTAATAACAAGCGAATGAGGCGTTTTGTTGTTGACCAATAAAAATAAAGTTAGCCATCACGCATGAACTGAGAAGACACTTTTCAAGGAATATAATAATGAAAAAGTCGTAAGTAAATCCAAGAGTTCATGATTCAATACCTCAACGAGTCAGACACTTCCAAAGAGCCAAAGGCTTAAGTTTTTTTTTTTTTTTTTTTTTTCTGTTTATGCATATATGATCCAGGTTAACTCTCTTATAAGCTTTTACCCCAAAAAACGAACGAAAAGAAAAGATTACTCTTATGAGCATATATGGCATCACAACATCATAGCATATGTATGCACCATACCATACAAGTAGATGCATCCAAATAGTCAATTTCGCGTGTCAAAATCCTACAAACATGTTATCTGTTGCAAAGGGCCTACTTTATGACTAGAGGAGAGTAGTCCAGGCATTTAATTTTTGTAGATATGCGCCAGGCTATGAAGCAGGGTCTGAAAGAGAGTAATGACGAGAACATTTTGGGAAAATATGTCTCTATCTGTAATTAATTTCATTTGACAAGTATGGAAGAATGTCGGTTGGTTGTGCTCCTTTCATGTCTGAAATGATTCTTATCATCTTATGTGGTACGCACTAATCGGAAGCCTGATTATTATTTGTTCTGACATGATTACATACTAAAAGAGAATTAGAGAGGATGGCTCAAACGAATACTCCAATTTTTCCTTTGGGCCCAATCAATTAACACATGGATTCGGCCTGAAAATATTTGTGTAATTTTATAAGTTTCTGCAATAAAATTTTGTAAATTTGTCAGTGGATCTTAAGGTGCAAAAAGATCGGATAGCGGTCAAACTATCCCTAATTTGTTATGAAGAAACTTCTTTCCCAGTACTACCATCTATGAAATAAAATATGAAGATTTTACAAGAACTAAATTTCATACTATTTTTTTAATTACACTGCTGGTAAACACAAGTTTTCTCAACCCTGCTCAATATTTAATATTTACAAATCCTTTTCCACCCTTAAATTTATATATATAGAGTTATCCTTCAGGCTTCATCGTGAAAAAGCATTCATAGATGTCTAAATTGTGAGAAATATGAAATTTAAAAATATTTTCAATAAATGTTCTATATTAAGCAAAATTTAAACACAATTTTTTTAATACTAAAGATGTGTACAACAATAATAGTAATAAATAATATAACTAAACACATGATAATTTTTAAATGACAGCACAAAAGTTTTAGATTATTATAATACTTAAATTTTATATTAGATATATTACGCCCATCAATAATAAAATTGTTGATGTGCATGCTTGAAAATCTACAAACTTAACCCTATAATTTAACTTATTTATTATTATTAGGGTTGTAACTCGAGCTTCTCCACGACAAGACAGTTCCCAAATAAATAATTAAAAATATAAAAATTTAAATATATTCAATAAAGTTTTAAATTAAGAAAAAATTGAACACACTTTTTAAAATGTTAAAAATGTATATTATTATTATTATTATTAAATGTGATAATTTGTAAAGAATAATACTAAAAAGTTTGTTTATTTTAAGAGTTAAATTTTATCTATATTATACACATCTATTTTAATTTTTAAATGAGGAGAGAGAAATATATATAGAGAGAGTAAAGATACCGTGAGCTTAAACTCACGGAGGCCTTCCGTGAACTTAACTCAAAAAGTACATTAAATTATCTCCAAATTTTAATTTATCACGCTCATTAAATTCTTTATATGAAAATCTTATGGGATGCAAAAAATTGGAGTGTTTTGAGATTTTTAAATCATGATTTTTAATTTTTGAAAATCATCTCTAAAAATAATAATAAAATATTCAATACTTGAATATCATTTGAAAAAATTAAAAACGGTGATTTAAAAATCTCAAAACACTTCAAATTTTTGCATCCTATAAGATTTTCCTATAAAGAATTTAATGAGGATGATAAATTAAAATTTGGAGATGATTTGTTGTACTTTTTGAATTAACCTCACAGTATCTTTACTCTCTCTCTCTCTCTCTATATATATATATATATATTTGGATCGGTCGTTTGGACTTTCAAATTTGAGATACAGACGCGAAACACGAGAGATTTTGTGCTTCACGAAGCACCATATATATATACTACGGTGCTACGCGTAACATGGAGGCTTGTATGCTACAGACTGTTTCTTCGTATTCAAGTTAAAAATGGTCGATTCGACCGGTCAAAATATTTTTCACATAAAAAACTAGTTTGGACCAAAATTTATATTTTTGTAGAAATTTTTATTATTTTTTAAGATAGTTAGAAAAGTACTTGATTTAATTATTATGAGTCATTCAAAAGAAGTAATTTTCTAACTTTCTTAAAAAATAGTAAAAAAAATTCTAAAAAATATAAAATTTGATCCACAACTAGATTTTTATATGTAAAATATTTTGACCAGTCGGATCGATCATTTAAACTTTGAAGATGGAAAAACAATCGTAGCACACGGACCATCCGTGCTACGTGTAGTACCGTAGCCTAACTCATATATATATATATATATATATATATATATATATATATATGAGTAATGCTATGGTGCTTCGCGAAAAAAAAAATTTTGTGCTTCGCGTTCGTATCTCGAATTTAAAAGTTCAAACGGCCGATCCAAACCGTTGAGCATCATCTTCATATTGAAATATCCTTGGAGATCAAATTTTATATTTTTTTGAATTTTTTTGATATTTTTTAGATGGGTACAAAGTCGCTTGTTTTGGATGGTGCAGAAATCTTTAGATCAACAAACTTTGTACCCATCTAAAAAATATCAAAAAATTCAAAAAAATATAAAATTTGATCTCCAAGGATATTTCAATATGAAGATGATGTTCAACGGTTTGGATCGGCCGTTTAAACTTTTAAATTCGAGATACTGACGCGAAACACAAAAAAAATTTTGCTTCGCGAAGCACCATAGCATTACTCTATATATATATATATATTTAGGCTACGATGCTATGCATAGTTAATGATCCAATTTACTACGCACTAAAAAATATAGTTACATTAAGTAGCTCTGTGCTTCGCAAATCATGCATAGGCATGTGCAAAAATGCCGTACTTCTGAAAGGAGCGTAACATTGATAAATTTGGAATATTTCAAATACATATTCTAGTTGTAGTCAGGGACGGAACTATGGGCTTGGCACCCCCTTGGCCTAGCAAAAATCCTCATCCCCTCTCTTATCTAAATTGATTTGGCCCAACTTTGATCCCCTCTAGTCCAGGCTTCTCTCTTCCATGCACCAGCGATAGATGATCCAGCCTTATGGGCTGGAAATGTTGGAAATAGCTGGCGGACAACAGATGATATTTCTGATACATGGGAAAGGTAACCATTTCTTAATTTGTGACATCAAATTTAAATGGAAATTTCCATCTCATCTACTACATATACATTTAATTATTTATTGACTTATTTATTTATTTGTTGTTTACTTTTACATTGATTAGCGTGACTTCAATTGCTGATCAAAATGACAAGTGGGCAACGTATGCAGGACCTGGTGGATGGAATGGTACTTTTTGTTCACAATTCCGATTGTACAGATATTTATTGGATCGTCCCAGGAATGCTATGTTGTACTGTTGTACTGTTGTCTGTTTCACATTGAGGGTCCTGATCTTAATCATTTGATGTGAACAGACAGCCTAGAGTTGTTTGGCATGGCCTAATGAAATCTGTACTTGCGGAATATCGTTCTCATTTTAGCATATGGGCTCTGATGAAGGTGACACTTTTCAGTAAATTATAAATTTTTCAAACATAGAGAAATAAGAAAGTAAATAAATACTCTTTTACATGATGTCAGTCTTACATCCAAAACATGTGTTTTCAGGCCCCTCTTTTGATTGGATGTGATGTGAGAAATATGACTTCTCAAACATTTGAAATTTTGAGCAATGAGGAGGTTATTTCTGTAAACCAAGGTATCTTGTGTTCTTTTAGTTTTAGTTAAGATTCTCTGTGCTGTTGTTAGTAAGGCATCATTGATTTTTCAAAATAACTTATTAAACAATATCCATTTGATTAATGAAGATCCTCTTGGAGTACAAGGAAGAAAAACCTATGCTGAAGGGACAAATAATTGCAGCCAGGTTTTTATTTTGTCCATTTTTATCTCTGTGCTCAGCCACATGAACTATAATCAGGATCAGAACTAAGGTGGAAAATAGGCTGGACCTAACTAATAACAAAATGTCTTACTTCTTTTGCATATGTTTCGATCAACAGGTATGGGCAGGTCCTCTGTCAGGAAAACGAGTAGCTGTTGTGCTATGGGATCGCTGTTCTGAAGCCATCAACATTACAGCTGATCTAGGATTACTGGGGCTTGGCACGTTTGCCCAACACTCTGTCAGAGATCTATTTGTTTTTGTTTGTTTGTTGCCGCTAAGGTCGCATGTGTTGTATTTAAAATGTTTATAAAAGAATTTATTTGTCTTTATTTTAAGATTTTTTTTAATAATTTTTAAAATAAATAAAGGTATTCTCTTCTTCTATAAAAATAACAGCAGATTTTGGAGTCGGCAAAAAGTATATCCCAGTCCACAGCTTTTGTGGGTATTGTTAGTCCCGTTTTAGTAGGTCTGCAGGAAAATCTTAGCCTTGAGCGGCATTGAGGAGCTTTTCCATGGTACTATTGGTGTTTTGTTCTCTAACTCCTAGCTTGATAAGAAAATAGTATGCTGGTTTTTCAGGTGGTAAGTGTTTGTCGTTCATTGCCGAATAGTTTTTTGTCCATATTGTTGCTTAAGGGAGTGGTACGGCTATGCTAGCTGAGATGGTGAATGTTGGAACTTGGATAGCAGTACTGGGGAAGTCCGGGTGCCAGTTTTGTTGGTCTTCTTTGGAGGAATAAGGATGGAAGTGCGTGAACTTTAGAAGGAAGGGTGCAAATTGAATGACTACTTCATTTGCCTACAAAAACAACTGCTTCCAAGTTCAGTGATTTTGTATATAATATTATCATGTGTTATAATGAGAATTCATGGATCGGCTTATTGTCCTTTTATTCATAAGCGATGGCACATCCAAATTTAGCAATTTACGGCCACCTAAATAAAAGATCAAAACGCCAAAAGAGGGTACCGAAAATGATTTACTCGAAAGTTTACTTCATGACATCTCTTGATTTTGTACAAAAACACATTGAGACATTAACATATTTTGTGTACGTCTTATTTGCATACAATATTAAGTATACATTTCAAAATTTGAGTTAGAAATTATGTATGTTTGAAAAATATTAATATCTAACTTAGGTGCGAATAAGGGTTAAATTATCATTCTTTAAAATATAATAAAAAACGGCAATTTTCTGTTAAGTGTTAACTGACCAATTCTCCTCGGGTATTTGTTGGATTGGGAGAAGAATTAATATTAACGTGCTTACCCAACTGTTTAGAATAGTTGTTGACTTGATTTCGGTGGACAAATGAAACAAAGGTGTTACCAGCTATTTCGAACAACTTGCTCAAAGCCAAATGTGGAACAACATCGTAATAACTCACAAACAATAGAAAGTGTTATTTTTCACCTATTTAAGCATACCCCTCAAGGAAACCATAGCCAGAAGCGATCACATGGTCCAAAATACATCTTTTGTTATTTTGCCTTCTTCTTTTTTTATATAACTAAGGAAAAATATAATATAGCACTGCATCAACTTAAATTACCACCAAAATAAAGTTTGAGCACAAACTTCACTAGAAGAACTGGGTTAGAGAGACAATAATATAAAAAAATTCAAATCTACAAAACCAGAATAACCCTACGGCAAACAGCCCATCTTATCCCCCACCTTGTTATATTTAAGACCAAGGAAAACAATAAATAGGGACCATTTGGTAAGACAACCATACACTAGAAACCATCTTCACAATCTCCTGGCTTGCCGCTCGCAGAATGATCATCTGAACCATCCAACACTTGCCACCAGTTAGTTTCTTATTCCTGTCTTTTTAAACTCTATACTATGTTGTTCCTCTCTTTCTGTTATAAATCTACTTTATTAGTTTGATTCCTCCGTCACTATCACCACACCTCAACTGGACAATGGAGGGAAGTCGAAATCATCCTTCAAATAATAAGGTAGTGCTCCCCTGCATAATTGATAAAATGAAAAAGGAATTTAAATACACGCACTCTGAAATATTCTGTCTAAAATTAAAGTAGATTATCTTGTTAGTGTTCATGATCTAAAGTAGATTATATTGTTTGGATTGTCATGTTTTGTCAAATTCTCAACCTTACTTCCCATCTTTCCTTAAACTAGGTTGAAGTAGATAAACCAGTACCTGTAGTAATAAACAAAGAATCAACTTACCTTTTAGAAACCTCGGCCCAGCTTCGATGATGCAAATCAGGCAGGACTTTGCAATCACCCTGGTGAGTACGAGACCATGTTTTTTTTGCATTCACCTTAATATTTTCTTTGCACGGATGAGGTGCTTCAGATACCTTGACATTTTCCTTGCTGCAAGGAGATGGAACCTCCATCAGCGGTAAGTTCACCTTCTCCTGGCTGTTGCTGGTACTTGTAAGAGAAGATGATTCAGGCAGTACCTTAGAGGATCCTTTCATACTCCATGGAAAATCTTCCACCGGTGTGTTAACAATTTCCTGACAGGCACTGATCTGGGAAGAGAATTCCGATGGTGCCATCAAAGTAACTTTTCTGCTCCACTTGAATGATTCTTCTGGAGCCTGTTTCTCCTCCTTAACAGTAACCGTGCTTCCATAACTCTTGCAAATGCATGAGCTTCCTTCCAATGCAACAGGTCCCAATGACCCAAATTTGACACTCTTGTCATGTTTGATGGAAGAAGAGGCTGGTGAAGCAGGCACAGGTTGTGGGTCTGTTCCTACTGACGGAGGCACTTGTTCAGAATTCACTTTATTCGTAGCAGCAGTATATGGCGGGTTGCTGGAATGGTTTCCTCTCCTAGATAAGTTCCCTCATTGGATTTTATATTTGGACCCCTGTACCAACTGCTGTTGTTATTATTACGGTTTTGCCTTTGCAGGTGATACACAGTGGCTTGCTTCCGCAACCTTCCATTCCCACCACGCCGATCCCTTTGGGTATTTGTACAACTCTACAAAACCATACAAGAAAATAATATTGCTTTGCATTCATGGAACCTTTTATATGAAAAGAAAAGGTAGGAAAAAAAAAGAGCCCAATTACCATTGAAGGAAGGTAAGTGCCAGTACCCCGTTGCATATTCACATCGTCTAGACCAACCCTCGGGGACAAGTGAAGCCCATTGACACCTGCATTCATGTACATGCCAGTACCACATGACCGATAAGGACTGTTGCTGCCTCCCGGGTATGTCATTTCCCATTCCTGCGACTGTTTCCACATTGTCTCCTCGATACCATACTGCATACTTCTTTGGTGGTATGCAATCTCCCAGCTGGCATTTTGCATCCCAATGTTAGCATATGGGTCATAAGAGTATTGTGGGCTAACCGATCCTTGTAACACCCCTGGTACCATTTCCTGTACCATACCTCCATTGTTCATGTTCATATACATAAACGCTTGTTGCTGCAGAGATTGTGATTCCCACATGCAGTTATTGTGGAGGTATTGGCCCTGACTCTGCTCCTCTGTCGTACTGCATGAACCAGAGATGGGGGAGGAGGAAGTCCCTGCTGATGGATCAGATGCTGAACCATTTGTCTCCCACCTTGTCAGGGTGGTACTCTGGAAAACTGGCTCCTGCTGGTTCTCCTCAGTTGACACATTCAAGGCTCCAATGCCCTGTATACTGTCCTGGTGCTGAATGGAAATGTCCTCCATATGCAGTTGTATACGTCTGAGCGAGGTCATGTGAACCTCTAGGTTTCCTGTGAGATCTAAAACACCAGATGCCGATTCGGATCCGTCTGTTACAGGCACATTCTCATCATCGACAATATTCAGTTGGGAGATGTCCTTATCAATTAGAATTTCAATGTCTGGTAGTCTCACAATATTGTTTCTTTGAAGGGTGTTAGCAAAAAATAGCGCAATATTGTCAGGAATTACATAAAAAGGAGCCACAAGAATGCGACCGAGTTTGCGTGCTCCATAGGAAAAAGCACTTTTGATACGATAGTAACTGCCTGTAAGATTTAAAATGAACGACGCATGTTAGGCGAGCAAAGAAGAATGTAAATGGAATTCCTTTTTTTTCTTTGACTTAGGTACAGAAAAGTTATACTTCTGCTGACACTTCGGCCAAGATTGTTATTCTCCTTGATAGGATCTATGATGTTCAAGTGCTTAGTGATGAATTCTTTACTGCACTGCTCTTGAGGAGGGAAACAAAAGCTTGTCAGTATGTTTGTGACCATTTCTCGAGTAAAGAGCAACTCATCACAGTCTGCATCTATCATCTCAACTGCACATGGTAAAGAAGAAACAAACAAACAAACAAACAAGTATTAGCAACGTATTGAGAGAAATAAGATGAGCATCTGAGTTAAAAATGTACTAACCATCCAAGTTAGGCAATGATGATAATCTAACTGGACCATAAAGACTAATGCAGTATTTCTCCCAATCAAATTTGCTATAATACTCCAAAAATTTGTATAAAACCTGCAAAAACAAATAAAATAAAAAGAAGGTACATGTCAGACCATATTTAATGATAGCTGCCAATGAAAGTACAATATTTAACTGAAAATAGCAGAAACAAATAGAGACTCACAGACAGGGGACCAACGAGAGATCTGTGGAAGAGGTTAAATACATAAAGAATGAGCATCTCAAGTGCATAAGTTGAGAATAGGCCATGGTGAGCACCTAAAATTCGGCTCTCATAATAGCACCATGACTTAATGAGTATTATGCTCCTTTTAAATAGGTGATCCTTTCCTATATAATCATCCACCTACATACAATGATAAACATCAATTTATTTGACTTTTTAAGTATTTCTTCCTCTTTTGAATAAGCCCTTCATAATTCTGAGTGCATCAATATATCCACAATCTTGGTGGCATACCCTTTTAAAAAGAGACTTTCCAAATAGGTGGTCTTTCTATGGTGATATTATGCAAAGATTAACAGTAACAATAGAAATGTTAACATACCAGCTCAAGGAAGCAGAGAGTACAGAGTCCCCCAATTTGGTTGAATGAGACATCCACTATGACATTCTCAACTAGGCACTTAACAAGTCGAACCTGGAAAAAATGTCAGTTGTTTTATTGGGAGTACCAATACCAAGACCGAAATTATTGGCCTTGCAGCCGCAACCAAAGTGGCGATACAATACATATTACAACTTACCGAAAATAAAATGAAAAATTAAGAAATATGAGTTCAGAGAAGGCAAATAAGAAAAAGTAGACGGATGCAAAAAAATTAAAAAATAATATAGAAAGGACATATACCTCGGCTTCAATAAACTTGACATCCTTGACCTCAAGCTCAGCATCAATGTTAGATTCCTCAGACTCAAGTATACGCCGTACATCATTTACAAGTGTATCTCCCACCACAGAGTCGACCACAGCTGTCAGATCCACATCACCATCTGGTAGGAATGTCTTCAATGGCACTGAACCAAATGCAACAACCTAGAAAAGATGACATAAAGATACTACTATTAGGATACTAAACAAAGACTGTGGTAAAGACCTGCTACTATCAATTTAGCAATATTGTACCTATTCTATACTTTATCAAGACTAAAGCTCTAACTAATGACACCCACAATTACCATTTCCAATGGTGACATTAAGTCATTTAAGGATGTGAAAGCTATGATGATATTGACTATAGAGATATGTATCCTGATATCAGTGGTAAAGGTTAATTGTACAAAAAAAAAAGAAGTATGAAATTTAATGAGTTTCTATTGCAGACAATCAGCTCCAGAAAGAATACAATAGTTTACCAGCATGTATAAACTAAATAATTTTCAGTATGACAAAAGTGAAAGGCATCATATCTAAATTATGCAAGTATCATAAAAGTACCTGACTTGAAGGTTACTTGGAATTATCTAGGACAGTAACTTATTTCTCATCAAAATCTTCAAAACAATTTTAACCCCGAAAAAATATTTTGCGAAAGGCCAATATAAGAAATGGAAATGCATTAATAAGGGCCTTAGCTGCCAAAAAAAAAGAAAATAATTCTCTGTATACTTGAATGTCTGATGAATAGTATGACAATTTAACTATAGAATACTTATTGTCCTGGACAATTCCAAGTTTCTTAACAGTAGCTATGGATTAGAAAAGAACGTGATTGTTATGTAATGTAAATAGTCAATTAAGCTTTCTCCTTCAACCTCAAATTCTTATCCAAGGTTTTGTCACCAAATTTCTGTTTTGATGCAGTTGAATAGTGTAATCATACCTGAATAGAAAGAATAATATTGAATTTATCAGAAGTTCACTTGCAGTAGTAATACAATGGGTTTCTTTGTTTAATCTGAACAATAAATTATTTCCCCGTTCATCTCCAAAAAAAAAATCGAAAAAATAGTTTGCGGGAGGCATTTATAACACTTTTAGCTACCAAACAAAACAAAATTAATGTTCATAGATACTTAAACATCTGATGAATAGTATGATAATTTTAATAGTCAGATATCATTAAACTTACTGAACCGAGAAAGAATACTTAGTAAAGAAAACCATGTATAGAAATATTAAAGTTAAAGACGAAAACTTCAAAAAAAGTTGCTATTTAATCAACAATCACTCTCCTTTTTTATGTCAGTGCTTACTGTTAAAAAATTACGAACTATCCCAACAGTAAGGATTGGATCTTCTAATGTGCCTTGCAAGTTAATTTTTGTCATACTATTTGACAGACATTCAACTATCAAGAGCATCAACTTTTTTGTTGAATAGCTAATAGCTTATTAATGCAAATCTATGGCTTCTGTTGTCCTTTCGCAAAATATTGTTTCGGGACAAAATTCTTTTGGAGATTTGACTGAGGAGATAATATATTCGTCAGATCAAAAAAATATTTTCATCAATACTTGGTTGCAAGTGAACTTCAGATAAATTCAACGTTGTATCATCACCCTATCAACTGCATAAAGAGAGAATGATCAGTGAATAGAACCAGGATTGGAAATATAAACTCAAGGGGAAAGGGCTTCCATACAAACTATTCAATCAGCAATCACTTCTCTCTCTCCTTTTTATTTATTAATTTTTTTTTTGGTATCCATAGATACTTGCTGACAGTTGCTGTTAAGAGGCTGCTCGTAGGCAAGGCCATCACAGAGAATTGCATGCACGTGTACCCTAGGTACCAATTTATATAGAATTCTCACTGATCCTACCTCAATCGACCTTGGTTTCTCAAAACTAAAGTTTGGAGTTTAGAAGTTACACTGTAAAGAAATTTGCTCTTAAAAAATCACCAAAATTCTCCTTCTCCAGATAGAATTTGCAGTCAAATCAGTCAAAAGTCCCACAAATCCTCGAAAAGATGACTCTAATCAAATTCCCCAATTGTTTAATCAGCCCCAATCCCACTTTAAACAAGCCCCACGCACATGCAATGTCTGAATAAAATACTAACCATGTCAACCTCTAAACAATTCCCTTGTCAGATCAAAAGCACAAAACCAACAAAGATTAAAAAATTTCAAAGCAAAATCGGAGATTAAAGAACTCACCTCAGTGCCAATAGAAGTACCAATCAGTTTCTGAACATACGCAATCACTTGCGTACGCTTAGTATTAGACTCCACGGTGGGTTGCACCAAGCGTACGATCTGCCTTGCGCGTCTCTCGGCCAGGTACCACGCCTCTTGCCCGATCGTACTGAGTTGAGGCAGATTTTGTGCCACTGGCACGGTGAATAACGAGCGGGGCCCGCTCCTCGGTCTCATATAAGCTCCTCTCTCCCACACGTCCCCCATTCTCTAAATCGTTACAGCATAAGAGAAATGGAGTCCCGGCAAACGGAGGTGCGAGCAAGACGAGTTACCCGGGTTCGGTTTTGTCAAAATTTTCCCTGATCTGGATTTCCAATTTAAGAAACCCCCCTCTAAATAAACCCACTAAATATCTCTTTCCTTCTCCTTGGTATTCGTTTCTGTTTGTGTCTCTTTCGCCTTATTTCTAGTTTTATATTTCTTTATTTCTCTCTCTGTTTTTTTCGGACGAGGAGGAAGTGCGGAGGCCAAAGAGCTGGTTTTATAGGAGGTGAGGAGGGCGAGGGAAGGAGGAGACAAATGGGGGTCTATATCAATATCAATATGGTAAAAAAAGCTCTTTTTGACATTGCTTAAGTGTCTGCCACGTCAGCTTTTGTTACTGAACTAGCCTGCCCCATCTGGAGCTTTGGGTCTCCTAACATGTTACCTTTGTAAATCTCAATTCTCGAGGGGCCTTTATACATTTATCATTAGGTAATTTCCAAAATCTTTTTTTTTCTAGAAAGAATACTGAGGCTGCAATGGGTAAATTCTATTTAATAAAAAAAATTTATTCCATTTTTTAAATATTAGGTGAAATTTTGTTCTTTTAGGTAAGTATAAGCCTAAGCACTTACTTTAATCTTTCATTAAGCTAGAAGAAGACCCATTCATTGTGCGAATTTTTTTAATTTATGTCTAAATCAATTATAAAAAATATTTAATAGAAAAATATTTATAAAACAACAAAATTTATAGTTTAAATAAAGTTTTATAGTAGATGGTTTTTTTTAAGTATAAAATAGTTAAATATTAATTTATTTAATGAATATATATTCTTTTTAGACTTCCAATTAATGCGTGGTAAAAAAAATAAAAAATAAAATGGAGAGAAAAAAATGACATTGGCTAATATGTAAACAATTAGTTTTTAAAAAATATCAATTTGCACCATTCGATTAGGTGTGTTTTGATCATTAAGAAAAGACTGAAATAATGAATAAATCTAGTGTGTACGCTCTTTATAATTATATAGATATAGATATAAAAAAAATTACATAGAGTTAAAAGAAAATATGAAAAAATGGAAATACAAACATAATCCTAAAAATAAAGTATAAATATAAAAAATTAAGGACGGTGTATTTCGAAGAAACAAAGAACTGGCTTGGGTACAATTTTTGGTGATAGGAAGAAATATTTTAGTACGAAAATTTAGTAAGCTCAAAGTGATTTACCACTGTAAAAATCTTGATCGAAGATGGATCTGAAGTTGAAGTTAATTGTAAAAATCATGAAAAACTTATGTCGTGCATAGAGTAATTCATTTTACCTACAAACCTAATTTAAAATGTCATTAATATAAATTGTCTATGCTACTTAGTAAACAAGTTTTTGTTATTTTTTAACTTCAAGTTTCATGATTCCATGATACTTTTTTTGGTTGTCAGATGTCAAAATATTTGCATTCTTTCGAAACTTCCTTTTTAGAGTTTCTTTCAAAACTAAAAATTTAAAATAAGGTATAGTGCCGCTTGTGTATATCTTCAAATTGAGATCATTTTTTAGAGATTTCAGTTTTCCACATTGGGTTTTGCGAGTATTTATTTCACGGCATTAATTGAGAAAGTTAATGGTTTGGGTAATAGAACAATTTAAATGTCAACTCATATAAATTCACAAATCACAACTATATACCAACATAACCTTCCATTTTTACACTCCGCTGAGAATAATTCTCCCTTAATGATTTCCTTCTATTAATTCGTGCCCTCAAAAGTATACAATCATTCTTTCCACTTCTAGACCCCAAAATAGTTTATCATTTTATTGTTAAAATTGCGTAAAATGTGACAGCAAAATCTTGTAGCGGACAAAAACACCGTGAGTCCCTGATTAAGTGACTGTATCAATTTTATTATTTTTTTATAAAAAAACTACATGAATTTCCCTGATTAAGTGATTAAGTGACTGTATCAATTTTATTTATTTTTTTAAGAAAAAAAAACTACATCGATTTCGTACATACGCTAAGATATTCTCAATTTGTTTAAGGGAACGGAGATGACAATCTTCCGATTGTGCCATTTTCTATTTTTGTTTTTGTTTTTTTGGAGGAAATATTGTACCATATTAAACGGTGGTTCTGGCAAATGCATGAATTGGTTAGGTGGATGCCATGGCAAGTAAGGTGATGATAGAAGAGAATACATCCTTATCTTGTGGGTAAACTCCAAAAATTGGAAACCTTTATTTTTAGAAACTGTAGAGAGGATAAAATACTTTATTATTATTCTCCTAACCACCGTCTCACAAATGTATTACAATTTACAACGGCCAAAAAGGCATAAACGAGGTGAAAATGAAATATCTAAAATTTACCGCGCGGTAATATATATTAATTAATTAAATTTTAAACCCCGTAACTAATTGAAGCAATGGGTCAAATGCAGCCAAAGATATGGGATACATAATACATTTTCATCAAAAAGAAAAAGAGATGGGATATAAATATAATACATGATACATCAACATAAAAAATAAAAATAAAAATGTTAATGCAAGTACGACCAGTCCGGGTGTTGTCACGTCTAGTAACTGGTTTTCTCCTGAGACTGCGTCTTCTGTTGCTTATTTGATGTTGATATTAGTGTGCTGAATTATTGGTACACTGTAATTGTTGAAGCTGTACAGCGACATATCAATATAGACGGTGTCATGAAATAATATGTACAGAGAATATGTTAGTTGCTTATAGTAGTGCATTTATTGCTGAAGAATAATTTCAATTTTGAAATCTCCTGAAGATATATTAGTATATTAGAAGATATACCACTTTATTACGAAAGATTCACTTCACAGATTGAGGTAGCATATAGTTTTCATGATCAGAAATAAAATAAAAAATTATAAGAATAAAAATGCACTTAAACAGCCTTTAAATGATCAATTAAGTTAGATTATTATATAAATTGGTCGAAACAATGATACTGACTTGTGTTGCAAAAAAATGTAGAAAAATGAAGCATAACATTTTATAATATTGTAGAGATCGCCTTGGCACCGTAGCTTTTGTGTGTCCTTTTACAGGTACATGGTTGTTGGGTGAAAGAAGTTTCTGTTTTGGATGGATAGCAACATGCCAGAGAAGGTTAAAAAATCATTTATTAAGCAAAGAAGAGGAGTTAGTGTCTATTTATCTTGATAAACATGATAAGAGCTCAAAAGTAAAAAATAAAAATAAAAATTTGAGATATAATTTATATGGTGCAAACGTTATTACTATGAAAAATGGCGAAGTTTTGTAGTTTCCGTAAAAAAAAATTCAATAATTTCGAAACTAACATTATTTGATCTATTTTTAAAAAATATTCAAAATGTATGAAATTTTAATAATATATTATTCACAAGTTCAACAGTCCATCTAAAGTCCTACTTCTGATTTATAATTGAATTTAAAGATTTAAAAAATTATTAAGTTGCATGGTCAATTTTGATTTTTGAGCCGCACGCCTCTTCCTCGTTTCATAAACAAGAAAATAGTGAAAAAAGGGACTTCAGAGATGAAAAGCAGCAACTGTTTGTCCAGTCGATCAAAACCGTTATTTGCCTTGGCGCAACGGATCAGATTACTGCTAGGACTATAAACGAGTCTAATTGAATTAAATTCAGATTGAATCAAATCAAATTTGAGCTAAAAACCGAGCTGAATTGGCTCGATTTCTAATTGAGGTTAAACTTCAAATGCGCTCAATTGTTATAATTATTAAAAAAATATATATAATTATAAATAATTAAAATTAAAATAATTATTTTTTATTACTTTATAATGAAATTTAAAAATAACTAATATTTTCACATTATCAAACATAATTATATAATTATGGCGTAAATATTTTTTTATTTTTTATATTATATTAATTAATTTATCTATATTTTTACTATTTTATAACTAAAATATATTAAAATAATTAATATCAACCTATTTATGCGTTGTACTAAGTCGAGCTATTAAAAAATAATAATTTTAAATTCGAACCAGACAAAAATAAAATTATTAACAAAAATAAAATTATTAACAAAAATGAGTCGAACTTGAACGAGCCATGAACCTCGATTCTTTCTTACGGTCCTACTCCCGGCATCCTCAGGGTGAAGTGCCCCGAAAATGTGCAGCCGGTAGACATCATCCTCAAGGGTCGAGCTAGACTTCTCGAGGACCGGGCCTAGCAGGTCTACAAGAGAGCCAGGTAAGGGTCGAATTTGATAAGGACTTTTAGAGAATTGGGTTCAAAGTGCTTGTTTTTTAAGGGGTAAGTCTTACCCTTACTAATCCCTCTGGGCTCTAAGGACAGGGTAAGGGCTTAATAAAGGTCGACGGTAAGGTCCTGATATATATATAGAGAGAGAGTACAATTAATATGCTCCTAGAAGCACGAAGCCTTTTCGTGATCCTAACTCAAAAAATATATCAATTGATTTTCAAATCTTGATTTATCATTCTCATTAAATTGTTCATATTGAAATCTTATAGGGTATAAAAATTTGGGGTGTTTCGAGTTTTCTAAATCACTCTTTTTAATTTTTGAAAATCAACTCTAAAAATAATAATAATATATTCAATATTTGTATATTATTTTCAAAAATTAAAAAGAGCGATTTAGAAAACTCGAAACACCTCAATTTTTTGAACCCCATAATATTTCAATATGAAGAATTTAATGAGAGTGATAAATCAAAATTTAAAAATCATTTAATATACTTTTTGAGTTAGTATCACGAAGATGTGCGTGCTTCTAGGAGCACCCTAGTCTTACTCTATTTTGTTGATTAATTTTTTAATATTAATTTATATTAAGTTTTTTTAATATTAAAGAAAATATTTGAGAAAGACTGGGTAAAGATCGAAAAGGTTTGGATTTGATAAGAATCGAGTTAGAAGGTTTGTTTTTTAAAAATTGAGTCTAACGTTTAAGAAATATGACTCTTAGAATTAAAAAAGCTCAGACCCAATTATAAAAACTGAATAAGAACTGAGTTTTTTAAAGTATCGGTTAAATCGGATTCAGGACTAAGCGTTTATGAGCTGTGACCAGCGGCCGGGATGGAGTTGATTTTCACAAGGTAGACAAACAGAAAATAAAATAAAAAAAAAATAAAAATAAAATGGACTAATATTCAGGGGCAATTTGGGAATAACAAAAGCTGCTTACAAAGAAACGTCCGGCGTGGTGTTTGTTCAGTTGAGTCTGCACTCTGCACTCTGCACTGTCAAAAAAGAAAAAAAAAAAAAAAAAAAAAAAAAAGAAAGAAGAAGATAAGTCTGCACGCGTTTTGGACTGGCGCTGGTGCCACTCCGTTACACACTTCCTTTCTGACAGTCTCGTTCCACGAGTTTCACAGTTGTTAGACCTGGTCTTAAACCGGTGATAGTCATTGACCCGGGACAGATTCATCACATGGCTGCAACACCTTATTGAATAATTTACTGAACCATGTCTATTCGGAACTTGACTAGAAAAGACCTCCACATTTTTGACAATACTTGAAAAGACTTTCAGCTAAAATCCATGACCCTATCCCTATGCTTGTACTTGTAGATCTGTTCAAGTTTAAACTAATATGCTTCTTCCCTCTTATCGATTTTTTTATTTTAATATAATCGGATCGGAATTAAATTATATTAAAAAAATAATATGATTTGATTCGATCCGATCCTTTAACACGCCTACTCTCAGGCTCTCAGACTCCGGATAAGAGTTATCCCCCCCCCCCGGCAAACAAGCGTGTCTCGATTTTTTCGTGCGGAGATCACAACAGGGGAAATCACAACGGCTCAAGAAAATCACAACGGTGTGGGGAAGTCTAAACACGAATTTTGATGCACGGGGTTTGTTTATTACTAAATGTATTGATAAATTATCGGCTCGATCGAACCGCACTGCGGGTTTTTCGGGTCGGGACGTAAATTAATTGAACATGTGATGTGATGTTAGTATAAACTAGTGTATTAAAATCGGGACGGGTTTTGACGGGACGGGTTATGGCGGGTCGGGGACGGGTCGGGACGGGTCAACGGTTACGGCGGGGGCGGGTTAGCACGGGTCCAATTCGGGGGTTTGGCGCGACCCGTCCTAGACCCGTCGGGTTGGACGGGTCGGCGGGTCGGGACGGGCGGGTCCAACGCCGGGCGGGTCGGGACGGGGGACGGGTCGGCGGGTCAAAAATTTTTTTTTTTTTTTAAATTCTGAAAAATCCAAATAAATTCTAAAAAAATCCGAAAAAATCAAAAATAAACACTAAAAATATTAAAAAAAATAAAACTTATATTCTTGACCAATAAATTTTATTTTATTTATTTTGTCTTTTTTTTCAAAATTCAAAAATAATCAAATAAATTATAAAAAATTATAAAAACCGAAAATAATTATTGAAAAATTAAATGATATGACTTAAAATAAATTGAAATAAAATTTTAAATGATATAAATAAATTATTTTATTTTGTTGTCATTTTTTTTCAAAGTTTGAAAATAATCAACAAAAATTAAAATAAATTATAAAAAATCGAAAATAATTATTGAAAAATTAAATAAAATCTTAAATGATATGACTTAAAATAATTGAAATAAAATTTTAAATGATATAATAAAATTATTTTATTTTTTTGTCATTTTTTTTCAAAGTTCAAAAATAATCAAATAAAATTAAATAAATTAAAGAAAATCGAAAATAATTATAAATAAAGTTACCCTCCTCCTTTATTCCGGGCTTGGGACCGGCTATGTAATACATAGGCGGAGTTCTAACTTTTTATTCGTTAGTAAAGTTTATTGAAAAAAATCAAATAAGGATTGTAAATGTTAGAAAAAATTTAAAAATAGGGAAAAAATATAAAATATAAGTGTTTAAAAATACCATCTAAATATTCGAGTTCATATACCATAGCTCATTTTCGGGCATACCATCCGAGTCTCCATCTCGCTTCATCATAAATTCACCGGATGATTGTTCTACGGTGCATGTTGATTACGTTGTTCGCATCAAACCAATCTTTCAAGCATACGAGTCGTTCGAATGTCTTTGCACCCAATCTGCTGCGTTTATCTCGTTAGTATCCCGTTTGCTGAACTAAAACAGATTCGGAAGGACGGTTGACACGGCACGGCAAATATATCACGTGCCATCATGGCGAGAGTTGGATATGCATTTTCATTCCTCTTCCAATAACCGAGGATGTCAATACCGTCATGTTCCATACTTTCTAAACAATAGCTAACTAATTCATTCATATTAGTTTGCATTTGTGAGTCGTCATCTTCCTCCAAGTCTCGCAATAATGCAGACGACTATTGCTCCTAACATATTTAAAAAAAATATTAGTCTCACAATATTATAATAATATAATGAATTTGAATATTGTAAATATGTTAGAATTTAGTACCTAATATTACGAGGATTCGAAGAAGATGGATGATTCGTTTGGTTTGAATGAAGTTGGGTGTTGTATAGTTGAAACATTTCTTCCAATGCGGATGTCACACGTTGTTCCTCCCCGATATGTGGTAAATTTAAATTCTTCTTATACCGTTCAAGCAATCTTATAGTATACTTCTTCTTGAATGAAGGATGGAGACAGTTTGCAAGAATTGTAACGAGAGGAACTTCATCCCAATATTTTAAGAATTGTAATTAGGATCAACATGTGGTTGTGATGGATAATATTGTTGTGATGGAATTTGTTGATAATAAGGATGCGGAGGGTTAGGATTTTGTTGATAGTATGGGTTCGGAGGGTTAGAACGTGGCATTTCTTCACCAAAAATTTCAACGCTCAATCGATGTGCCATTTCTTCGGCTTGAGAGGGATTGGGAGATGCCATTTGATATTGCTAAAAAAATATTAAAAAAAATATAATGAATGCTAAATTGACAAAAAAAATGATAAAAAACAATGTAACAAAAAAAAGAATATAATAGAAAAACAATGATAAATAAATAATGTAACAAAAAAAAAAGAATATAACTAATTAAAATAAACTAATGATAAAAAAATTAAAGAATGTAAATATTTATTTAAAAAACTTAATCATTAAATAATATTTTATAAAAAATAACTAATTATTATAAATTAAAAATATAAGTAATTACAAAAAAATAAAGAATGTAATAAAAACGAATTAAAAGAAACGAATGACAAAAAAAGAGTGCAAATATTTATTTAAAAAACTAATTACTAAAAAATATAAACTAATTATAAATTACTAATTATAAAATATAATATATACTAATAAGTAATAACTAACCTTTTTTTTGTCGGAATCGAAAGATTGTCGAAAGCCCGAAACTTTAAGACGAATTAACGATAAATAATATAACGAATTGCTAAATTGACAATAATAACTAAATAACACTAATATAAATATTTTTAATTTTTTTCTGGATAATGTAACAAAATTACTATAATAATATAATTAGAGAATTGCTAATATCAAAAGATTAACGAATTAACGAGAGAGAGTTTGGTTTGGAGAATTGAGAAGAGAGATAGAGTGAAGTTGTTTGTGTGAGGATATGAGATGAAATGGGGTGGTATTTATAGGAAAAAAATTTGAATTATGATTTTTTATTTTTTTCTGATTTTTTCCGATTTTTTTTGAATTTTTTTTTTTTGAATTTTTTTGAATTTTTTTGAATTACAAATGGGTTTAACGGGTCGGACGGGTCGGGTTGGACGGGTAAAGTGGGTCGGGTCGGACGGGTTTTATTCCCGGGTTTCCCCTGGCCTCGGGTCGGGGCGGGTCGGGCACGGGTTATCCCGGGTTTGGCGGGTCGGGTCGGGTCGGGACGGGTCTAAAACGGGTCGGGTCTAAGACGGGTTTTTTTCAAATTTTTTTGCCCGCGCCCGTGCTAGACCCGTCGGTTCTAACGGGTCACGGGTCCGACGGGTTTGAGCACGGGACGGGTCGGGACGGGTCGCGGCCACGGGTCGGACGGGTCGGGTCTGACCCGGTCGGGTATTTTTAATACACTAGTATAAACTTGAACTTGAATCGTTCGGACCTTTTTTTCTTTCTTTTTTTAACTTCTAGGTCCGTGGCCAGTTTTATTCAAAGCGCCCACTAGCTATTATTTATGAGAAGGGATCACATGATAATGATTGTTCTGATAATGATTTTTAAATAAATAAAAATAAATAAATATTTTTTTTATTTATAAATTGATTGTGATTCAAATGTCATATTGTTTTATTTTCATTTTATAGTTCGTCAAAGACATTTAAATTAAAATCATTATAAATTGCATAATATTTTGTTGGACTATCAAATGATAATGAAATTAAATAAAATTTAAATCATCATCAATCTATAAGTAGAATAACGTATCTATATTTTTTTCAAGATATTTTTCATATTTATTTGAAAATCCATTATCAATTTTTTTAAAATAAACTATTGTGAAGGGATCCCTTCTCATTATTTACATGGAAAAAAACAAACTAGCAAATAGGAGCTGGTGGGGATGGGGTGTCAAACAGACTAAGATAATGCGATTTCAAATAGAAAATTTATTGAATTGATTTTGAAGTACGAATTCAAACTATTTACACAATCCACCGTCCAGGACATACTTTTATATTTTACATTATTTTTTAGTAAAAGGCAAGTAATTAAAAACGTATGCATTAATTTAATTTATAACCTTCATTTTTTACTACTTGTATTGGTACTAAAAAATATTTGTTTTCTTATATACGGTCCGGATAATAACTCTCCATAAAAACCGTCCTTAAAAATCTCCCAGAACCTTATTATTATGGTTAGACTAGAGTCAAATTGATTCAGAGTCTCAGACAGAGTCGCTCTTTTATTAATAGACCACTTTGTCTTTAATTAATTATCTTCTTAGGGGTGTCAAAATAAACAAGTATCAATTTTGTGTTCGGCTTATTAGATTATCGAGACGAATCGGGCTACCGCGTTAACTACTTCTGAGTCACCAAAGTCAAACTCAGCTTTCATTAACTTAATAAACTTAACAAAGCGGCTCATTAACGGCTCGATCCTCTAACGAGCGAGCCAATAACAAGTCAATTTCAAACGAGTCACGAACGAACCACAAGCCATAAGCTTTTTATCAGTCAGAACTTATATGTGAATTTATAATATAAACAAAAGAACGAGAAATAAAGAGAAAAATATGCAGGTAATTCATTTTCTTTGACCTCTGGTCTGAAGAAATTCTATGAATATTTTAACTACAAAGCATATGTATTTTGTCTGTTATATAATCAGTGAAAGTTTTTAGGAAATTCGCTTTTATTTGTTTGATATATGGTTTGAGTTAATTCATATCTTATTTCGTTCAATTAAATTAATGAAAGCGCCTTATCAACTAATGACTTACATAAATTTAAAATTTCAATTATTTTATCGGCCTCATTTGATGAGTCGGAGTGGAGGAACCACATCGAATGATAATGGAGAAATCCCAATCATTGAGAAGTAATTTATAAATGAAAGGAATTCGGTGGTACCACAAGAAGATTATTAATTAGAGGCAAACTGGTCTGTTAATAAAGGCGCGACTCTGTCCGAATTAATTGAACTTATTATATTAAAGATAGGTACTCATTATATCACATAAAAAAATGTTATATTGAATATTAGTATTGATTATATCAGGCTAAAAATGTTATAATATTAATGATAGATGTTTCACCTCATGTCCATGCTCTTCTCATTCCTCCACCTCCTCCCATAATAATAGAAGTTTTTCATTCTCTTCACCTTCTCCTTAACTCTAGATTTAATTTTGTATTAATTTTCTCTTTTATTACATGATGTTTCTCTAGCCTATAAATAGAGGCTTGTATGTTGTTGATGGTAATATAAAAAAATATTAATGATCTTTAGATGAGATAATATAGAAATAAGATTTTAGCCTCTCACAACTTTTGTCTTCTATCTTTATTTTATAACACGTTATCGGCACGACTTCGCTTCGCTCTAATCGAGTTGTGACGGAAGTTTGTTTTATAGTAGAAGCACGAGATCGACATAAGCAGTTATCGTAAGATTGTCTCTAAAAAGAGGTACACTTTATATTATATTTTATCATTTTACCATTAATTATAATATTTATTTTCTTTATGAAATTATTCTTATATTGGATGAGACTAATATTTTCATTCCCCGAAGAGAATGATAAAATAAGTAAATACCGAGAAATTGTTCTTATATTGGATGAGACTAATATTTTCATTCCCGAAGAGAATGATAAAATAAGTATATACCAGAAATATTTTTTTTATTTATTAAATAACCGAAGTTATTGATATTTTTAATGGCGAGAAGTCATTGTATTTGATAATTAAAAGTTTTATCAAAATGAGTTACAATTGATAACCGAAGTTATCGATATACTTAATAACCGAAGTTATTATTTTATTCAACTAAAATGATAACCGAAGTTATCAAATTAGATAAATAAACAAATAAATGTAATGTCTCTAATCTTTTCTCTTAATGACACTGAAGTTATTAATATTCTTTTTCTTTAGTAATTTTCATAAATGGATGTTCGATTAAATTTATTAATATTAGTAGTACTTTTATTTTTCTTTATGGTAAATCTTAATAAACTTGAATTCGTTGCCCTTGATATATCGGGCAAGAACTATCTCCCATGGACTCTCGATCTTTGAGATTCATCTTACGCAAATAATCTTGGAGATACAATAAAAGATGAAAATAAGGCCTCCCCGCGAGGAGAAAGCCAAAGCAATGATATTCCTCCGTCATCATCTCCATGAGGATTTAAAAGCTGAATATTTAACGGTGAAAGATCCGTTAGAATTATGGAAAAATTTAAAAGAAAGATATGACCATCAAAAACAAGTGCTCCTCCCAAAAGCTCGTTATGAATGGATTCATTTAAGGTTGCAAGATTTTAAATCGTGGGTGAATATAATTCCGCAATGTTTCGCATAACTTCGAGTTAAAATTATGCGGAGAAAAAATTAACGATGAAGACATGTTAGAAAAAATATTTTCCATATTTCATGCTTCGAATTTGCTCTATGACGGCAATATCGGGAGCGTGTTTTTAAAAAATATTCGAAATTGATATCATGTCTTTTTGTTGCGGAACAAAATAATGAGGTTCTCATGAAAAATCATCAATCACGGCCCACTTGCTCTAGTCCATTTCTGAAGCAAATGCGACATCATTCCTTGAAGCGAATGCAACATCATTTAAAGGAAATCGTGGTCGAGTACGTGGTCGCGGCCCCGAAGGAGGTCGTGGACATGGTCGCAATAATGTTTGGCGACGTGAAGGTCATAATTTCAAATAAAATGACAACAATGTGGGGAGATATGAAAAGAAAAAGAATTAAACATCTTGGTTTATTTTAGTTCGGTTTATGTTGTAAGTTTATGTTTCTCATGAATACAATTAGTTTCTTTAAATTTGATCTTGTATATTTTTTTTGTTCAAAGGAAAAAGAATATGATTGAAGGCTCCAGAGAGCAATGACAAGTATTAGAGATGAATGTCTAGTAGACGGTGGAACAACAAACACAATATTAAAAAGCAAAAAATATTTTTCTCAATTGTCTCTGTAGAGACACATGTTAATACAATTTACGTATTAGTAAACTTAATTGAAGGCTCGGAAGAGCTTGTATTTTGTTATCAAAAGGAACAAAATTAATTATAAATGACGCATTATACTCTAGTAAATCCGAGAAGAAATTTACTAAGTTTTAAAGATATTCGGTGTAATGGTTATCATATCGAAACCATGACTAGAAAATAACATTGAATATCTTCAAATTACAACGATTAAATATGGTCGGAAGATCATATTGGAAAAGATAAAGCTTTATCATCTGGACTATATTGTATGAACATAAGTTCAATAGAATCAAATATGGTCGGTAACCGAAGTTGCATGACACAAAAATGTTTACTCTGTGGCATGACGGGTTAGGTCATCCGGGTAACATTATGATGAGGAGAATAATTGAAAGTGCAAATAGGCATCCTCTAAAGGACACGAAGATCCTATTATCAAAAGATTTATCATGTGCGGCATGCTCTCTTGGAAAATTGATAATTAGGTCATTTAAAAATAAAATTAAAAATGAATCTCCTTTATTTTTAGAGAGAATTCAAGGAGATATTTGTGGGCTATTTCTCCTCCATGTGGACCATTTAGATATTTTATGGTTTTAATTGATGCATCAACTCGATGGTCACATGTTTGCTATTAGCTACAAGAAATATTACATCTTCTTTGCACTTATTAGATTAAGACCAAGCTTGCATCTCATAAATTTTCTCCATTACAATTGGTCTGCGGAAGAGAACCAAACTTGTCCCATCTTAAAATTTTTGGTTGTCTTGTATATGTTCCAATTTCTCCTCCACAACGCACAAAAATGGGACCACGAGAGGAGATTAGGAATTTATATTGGTTTTCACTCTCCATCAATTATTAAATATTTAGAACCATTAGCGGAGATGTTTTTACGGCTCGTTTCTTGATTGTCAATTTGATGAGACAATATTCCCAATCTTAGGGGAGAAAAAAAAAGGCTTGGAAAAACAAGTAACTTGGAATGCATCATCAATATCTTATCTTGATTCCGGAGTGGTCAATGTGAGCTGGAAGTTCAAAAGATTATACATTTGCAAAGAATAGCAAATGAGTTACCGGATGCATTTACGAGATACAAAAAGAGTGACTAAATCACATATACCGACTTTAAATGCACACTGCTCGAATTGAAATAACCCCGGCGAGAGGTTACTATACAAAGAAAACGTGGAAGACCAATCGGTTCCAAAGACAAAAATCCACGAAAAATGAAAGAGCGAGAATAATGCGGTTGGTGTAACTTGACAAAAAGTTACTGATAAAATCCCGAAAGAGATTGTCGGTAAAATCCCGAGAAGAGATTGAAAGTAGAACCCCGAGAAGAGGTCGTTGATAAAGTTCCGAGAAGAAACTCGAGCCTTAGAATGATTATGAGATCTCAATAAATTATGTACGAGAATGGTATAATATGGAACAAAATGAAACACGTGTTGATGAAATTTTTGCATATGCTATAGCAATTGAAGTGATAAATGAGAAAGATTATGTGCCAAAAAACTCCGGAAGAGTGTATGCACAAAAATGATTGGCCAAAATGGAAAGATGCCACGAAGAAATTTGAATTAGATTCGCTTGAAAAGCGAAATGTTTTTGGATCTATAATTATAACCCCTAAAAATGTTAACCACTGTAGGTTACAAGTGGGTTTTTGCAATAAAAAGAAATGAGATTGTGAGATATAAAGCAAGGCTTGGTGACACGAGGTTTTACACAAATACCGGGAGTTGATTATGAAGAAACGTATTCACACATGTAGTGGATGCAATAACTCTTTGATTTTTAATCGGTCTCACAATCAACGAGAACCTTCAAATGCGTCTCATGGATGTTGTCATAGCCTATTTGTATGGATCACTCGATAATGATATCTATATGAAAGTCCACGAAGGATTAAAAATGCACGAAGCATTTACATTAAAATCTCGAGAAATGTATTCTATAAAGTTAAAACGATCATTGTATGGACTAAAACAATCGGGTCGAATGTGGTATAATCGACTCGGTGAATATCTCATAAAAGAAGGATATAAATCTAATATAATTAGTCCATGTGTTTTTATTAAACGATCAATCTCGAGTTTTATAATTATTGCGATATATGTTGATGACACGAATATCATTGGGTCTCTGAAGAGATCGAAAAAGCTGCAAAATTATTAAATAATGAATTTGAAATGAAAGATCTTGGTGTAACAAAGTTGTGTCTCGGCTGCGGATCGAGCATTTGCATAATGGTATATTTGTCCATCAATCAAACTACATCCGAGAAGATGTTGAAACGTTTTAATATGGACAAAGCTCATCCTCTAAGTACACCGATGGTTGTCCGATCACTTGATATGAAAAAAGATCCTTATCGGTCCCGAGAAAATAATGAAAAAGCTCTTGGTCTGAAGTACCATACTTAAGTGCAATTGGGGCTTTGATGTATCTTGCTAATAATACGAGACTGATATTGCTTTTTACGTAAATGTATTAGCGAGATATAGTTCGATCCAACACGCCGACATTGGAACGGAATCAAACATGTATTACGTTACCTTTGTGGGACGCGTGATATGGGACTATTTTATCGAAAAAATACAAAGTCCAAACTAGTTGGATATGCGGATGCGGGATATTTATCGGATCCGCATAAAGCTCGGTCACAATCCGGATATGTGTTTACATATGGCGGCACTTTGCAATTTCATGACGATCGACAAAGCAAACATTGACAACATCATCAAATCATCTTGAATTAATTGCTCTTTATGATCTTTGGATGGGAATGTGTATGGTTAAGATCCATGATCCAACACATCCAAGAGAAATGTGGTCTCGAGACGATCGGAGAAAACCGACGGTGATATACGAAGATAATCTTTGCATGCATTGCTCAAATCAAAGAAGGATATATCAAAGGTGACGAACCAAACACATCTCGCCGAAGTTCTTCTCAACACATGACTTACGAGAAGAATGGTTTGATAAATATTTGTCAAATCGGATCAAGCGATAATTTGGCGGACTTATTCACAAAATCATTGCCAAGAAATATTTTTGAGCGACTTTCACATAAAATTGGCATTCGTCACTTAAAAGATGTACGTTAAAATGAGGGGAGTATTATACACGTTGCACTCTTTTTCCCTTCACTAAGTTTTGTCCCATTGGGTTTTCTTAGTAAGGTTTTTAATGAGGCAACATAAGCGATCCGAAGTATCGGTTAAATCAAGTTGGTCTGGAGTACCAAAATTTAATATTTGTCCGGTAGTACAATATTAATAGTGTATAATATAAGGCGAAACATCTAAGGGGAGTGTTATAATATTAATGATAGATGTTTCACCTCCTCCACCTCTTCTCATTCCTCACCTCCTCCCATAATAATAGAAGTTTTTCATTCTCTTCACCTTCTCCTTAACTCTAGATTTAATTTTGTATTAATTTTCTCTTTTATTACATGATGTTTCTCTAGCCTATAAATAGAGGCTTGTATGTTGTTGATGGTAATATAAAAAATCTTTAGATGAGATAATATAGAAATAAGATTTTAGCCTCTCACAACTTTTGTCTTCTATCTTTATTTTATAACAGCGCCGTTAATTAGAATACACAGGTCAAATTATTTTTATTTTTTTATTTTTTGGAATGTTATATAATTCTAACAGTATGATCTTGATTGGATGGCACCCGCAAAAATGTGTAGAGATATCTAACATGAAGCAATTTGTGTGGTCATTATTTTTCATCGAGAAATTAAGAATGAGGTTACGGTGCTTTATAAAGCGCAAGTTAGATATTTTAGACTAAAATCTCAAAAAATCAAAACTATATGGTTGGTCCAAAGGGTTCACCTTAATTTGTATATTGAAAATTTGTAGAATATGAACTTTTATTATTTTCAGAGTTTTCTTATTATTTATTCAGTTTTTTTTTATATTATCCTTTTTTTTTAATAAAAAAATGATCCTACTTCCGGAATCTGAAAAAAAAAAAGATAAAAAACCTCCAAAATAATAATTTTTTTTATTAATAAGATTTTAATATATAATTATAATGAGCAATTTAAACAAACTGTTTCAATTTTAATTTTCAAAATTTAAGACCAAAATATCAACCCTCCTACTTTGCTTTTGCAAATGACGTAGCTATCACTAAAAAAATAAGAGGGACAAAGGATACTTAACAATGAGTTATTTTGGCGATCTTAAAAATTGAATAAAGTTTACATATATATTATTTTATTTATATATTAATAAATTTTTAAATTTTATATAATTTCATTATTATTTGATAGTCCATGAGAGACCATCAAAATTTTATATAATTTACAATGATTTAAATTTAATGATCTTTGATGAATTATTAAATAATAATAAAATCATATAAAATTTAAAATATTATCAAATATCTATAATTTTTTTATTTTTAATTTTATTTAAAAAATATTATCAAAATTATTAAAATAGCCATTATAATGAAACAAGATCTTTTTGCCTATAATGAAACAAAATTAAATTGTCCTTACAATGAAACAAGATCTTTTTGCTTCGGTAAAGCCCATACTTTTCGTCGGTCGACTTTATTACTTTCGATAGAGAATGCACATGAGTAGCTTCTTGCAATAGTCAAATAAAATCTTGAATATCAAGATCTATTAATTTTGTTTGGATAATATATGATATATCATGGATTCACATACTGGTTTATATCATGGATTCACATACTGGTTTTTCAATCTAATAATATTAAAATTAATAATTATAACAATAATAATAATTAAATTTTAATACTAAAGATGATAGCGTGTCACTGCGGATTGCACATAAGAAAGACGTTATTTCTACTGACGCATTTAGAGATATTTTTTTAAAAAACTTTGTACTTGTGTTGTTATGCAAGTTATATACTTAAAAATTTAAAATTATGCGTTATTATAACAGTGCGCCACTCCCGCTGACATACATGCATATTTTTTTATGAAAAAATTAAAAAGAAAAAATATCACTGAAAGTGACACGTTGTTATTTTTAATATAAAATTTAGTTTATTATTATTAATAATAATATGATTTATAATTTGTTTATATTAAAAAAGTAGGTGTTACTGTACTAGTTGCGATGACAGCAATGCGCTTTTATTTTATCCTCCGATTGATTGAAGGGCCGCAATTTCTCGTCTATTTCTTGACATTATTTGACTTATTAATGTTGCGGCTGCGCGCTGCTTTTTTGCTCATACAAATACAAATACATGGACTTATCTGTCAGAATCTTCTCCTTAGACGCGGCAGAATTTGTTTCGATCTGAAAAACTCGTTCAAAATTTCTGAATTCGATACTACTCAAAATTTTAAATAACTCAGATACTAAATACTTATCTCCATATAGGATTCAAAACTCAAAATGATCTGATACTAAATAATTTGATACATGACCCGACCTGAAATGACTTGGAATGACTCAAAATCAAAATGATTTGATACTAGATTACTCGATAACCGACCCGATCTGATACCACCCGAAATCCAAAATGACCCGACACTAAATGATATAATACTTAACCCGACCCGATATGATCCGAAACCCGAGATAATCCGATATAATACTTAACCCGACCCGAGATGATCCGATATAATACTTAACCCGACCCGATACTCAGCCATCCAGGATAATTAACGTTCAGATCAGCATTTTTCTGGCCCATGCCGTCATTTATGCGCTCAAATGATATCGGAATATATATTTTACAGGGTATTCAGCACATACAATGTTTAATTGCTTATCAAAATACAAATATTTAGTATAATAGTCTATTAGTTTTCATACATTTTCAAAATCAATGAAAAAAATACTAATTATCTATATCATATTACAAAGAGTATATGTCTAGATTTGTCCATTAATATTACAATATAATGTGTAATGACCGAAATATTTATATTCAATTTATGATTAAGATTATTTTTTTAAAAGCAACAGTTCAACTATTATTAACTAAATTAAATATTAATTATTATTAAGTTTTATTATAAAAAAGCTATGTATTGTATAATTTTACTCAAAAAAGAAAACTATTATATTTTTATACATTATCTTTTATTAAGTAATGAATTAATTTAAATTTAATTTTAAGAAATTTGTAATTGATTTAGATATAAATTATATCTAAGTAAAATATATTATTTTTTATAATAAAAATTAATGTCAAATGTAATTATTTTGTAAGAAGAAGTTATATATTACACATTGTACAACCTTACTTAGAAAAGAAAATTATTATATTTTACACACCATCTTTCATTAAATAATGTATTAAATTTATTTAATTTTTTAAGAGTCTTTATAATTTATTAATACATTAATTATACTTAAATAAAATATATTATTTAATTATAATAAAATTTGTATTATATATAAATATTTTTAAAATTAAAAAGATTCACATAACGAGCGGGTTTTATGTTAGTAGTTAAAAAATGTATTATATTCGTATAATTTCAAAATAACGGAGCTTTTAGTTTAGAACAATTTATTTCTATTTATATTTATTGATAAGGCACAATTATATATTATATTTATTTAGAGTTTTATCTCAAAAACTATACGCTTCATGTTAATTGTTAAGAATTTATTTAGTTTTTATGTCGAGTTCAAGATACTACTGCATTTCTTGTTGGATTTCAGGTTATGAAGCGTAAACGAGATCATCAACATGAGGAATGAGGCTTGGAGCATTATGGATCGAACTTACATGAAGAAATCAAGTGAGAAACACTTTTTGGATAGAATTGCGGACCGTAATTATAAAAATTGCGGACCGCAATACTGGGATTGTCGACCTTGTTAAGAAGTGGCCAGAATTGCGGAACACAATTCTTAAAATTGCGGACCGCAATTAATGAGGCTGGAAGCGCGAACTCACGTTTCGAAAGCGGTTTTTTCGCAGGGATCAAAAATGAATTGAACCCCTTTGTCCCAGACATTTCTCAACATTATGAAAAATTGATCCCAAGCAATAATAAGAGGAGAACACCATTGGAGAAAGGATTAGAGAAGAACTTAAGAACCGAATGAGAAATCGAAGATCTTCTTGGTGTATTCTTTCTTTTACTCTTTTCTCATGTTGTGTTGTTGTTTAAACATGAATCTATATATAATCTTTGACATGATTTATGGCTAGACACCTTCTAGGGATCTAGGTGTAAACTCAATAACTCAGATGGTTTAATTGTACTCGTATATTGATATTTTAGTTCTTGTTATTTATGATTGTTGTTTTGTCTAAATTGAATGCTTTGTTTTAATCAACTGCATGTTACCCTAAAAGTGAAAGCAGAAACCGAAAGGTAGAACTAAATTTTCTGACCCAAAATAGTAATTTAGGTCGTAGACCCTATTGTCTAAGGGAAAATCGAGGAAACCCTATAAGTTGCATGAAGTACCGAAAGACAAAGTACAAAATCTTGGTTATGCCAAAGTGATTCATCGATCTTAATGGACTTAGACTTGTAAGGTGAAGTACTTAACCATGAAACCCGAATTGTTTAGGTACAGTATCAAACCATGAAAGTGTAAATTTAGTATTAAAATCTGAAATTGAAAATCATAATGTCGTGATAAGCCGAAGCTAAGGGTACTCTTTTATTCTCTTATAACAAAATTTAGTATTAAAATCATAATGTCGTGATAGGCCGAAGCTAAGGTACTCTTTTATTCTCTTATAACAAAATCCAGTTGATGTTAGGAATCAAAATATAGTTGCACGCGCAGTGTGTCCTAGGAATTTAATTTCTTAGTAAAGATATGTTTGGTAAAAAAATGCAAAGAGAACTTTCATAAACCATTCTGGATTTCTGGTGGCTTTCAATTGAAAATCTGAAAGCTACCTTGTAGGAGCGCTTTCAAGGTATCCCTTGTACAAGGGCAACAAAAAAGCAGGTACTAACTAGCCATCTTTGTCGGTTCGCTTCTACAAATCTCCAAAGGCCTGTTGCAATCATTGACAAAAGTGGACAGGAAGGAGACGTAATTGATGTCAACTCAGATCACCTTATTTTTTTTTTTTTTTTTTTTGGAATAATAGATAACAGATAACAGATATTAGTTCTAGAATATCATAATAGTGAAAACGAACTCATTTGACATAACTCCGCAATTGGCTCCAGATTTTTTTTTCTATCATTAGATTTGATCTATATCATTTTTTTTCTTACACAAAAAATTTTTTTTTTCACTTTTTATTTTATATAAATCAGTAAATATAAAATCAACGTTAAAAAATTTAATCATATTAATATATTTTTTAAAGCTATTGATGTGATATGAAATAATTTTCAAACATCATAATTTTTAATCTATACATAAATAAATGACCTAGATCAAACTAATATTTTATTTTAATATTTCAGTTTTAAATTTTGAATTATTAAAAATATAACACATGGAGGCAGGACTGAGACACACAAATTGAGGAATTTAAATACTCATATTTCAGATATATTATGGTCAAAATTAGTTTAAATTCTCCAGCTTATTTACAAGTCTTTTATGGTTATACGATTTTTGTTTGATTCATCGAGACCACAACCAAACAATTTTATTTTGTACCAAACTTGATAGTCTATAAACTAAATAATCACTGTTTAATGCATTTATTTATTTTTCTTTTTTGTGTTCTAAAAGACGTTGTGCCTAATTATTTTATCAGTACTTATCCAAATCGTTTTGCTTTATATTATTTTTTTTGGAGTAAAATATGATTCAAGTCTTTTTTTTTTTTTTCTTATGTGTGTTTATAATGAAGGTTTAAACTCATAGCCTTTTAATATCATTCTAATTAGATACCACTTGACCTACTGGACTATCCACCTTTAAAAAAAGAAAACGGCCAGAGATGTCATTACATTAACACGAACATCTAGTTATCTACAACCTTATTCATTCCATTTATGCAACAACACACACACTAAACTTTATCATCTTCAGAAAGATCACGTCATGCCGTCTCTCTTTCATAAACCTCCTCAGCAGTGAGCACTCAGCATACTCCCAATTCATTACCTTCCATATATTCTTCATGTAGTCTGCCTTCACATTTTTGTACTACAGACGCATACCAAAAAGTTAAAAATAATTCAAAGCAAAATATTGTAAGAAATTTTCATAGTTAATATTTAATTATTTACCTGCAAGTAATATGCATGCTCCCACACATCAATACCAAGCAAGGGAACCAAAGTAGCACCTTTAGTCACTAGTGGATCCTGTAAGTACAGCGTGAATTAAGTATCAAACATCACCAATTAATAATTCATTTTCACTAATGAAATTGCTTTTCAAAATGCATGTTACCACTTACCTGATTAGCAGTAGTCTCAACTTTCCATCTCTTCAACTCCTTATCAAAAGCCAACCACTAAAACCAAGATTATATATTATCAAAAGAGAACATGGGTTTCAGCAATAAATTAATTATGGGAAATTAAGCGCATGAAAACCAAATAAAAATTAATTGACACTTAAAAGTTGGAACTAACCACCCAGCCTGATCCTTGAAGAGCCGTTCCCTCGGCATTCATTTTTGAAATGAGAGCCTCCAATGAACCAATATCTGTTGACATTATTTTACAAATAGTGATTAGAGAAGTAAAATGTACAACTGATTTGAATTGCACGAACCCTAACGGGTTTGAGATTCTTCCAAAAGATCGAGTGGTTGATGTGACCTGCGACAAATATTTATAATATGCTAATTAGATGTGCTTTCAGAAAATATATCTAGATCGTTAGCATTGATTTGTTCTGGACCTCTGAATTGAATAATGCTCCAATTAATCCAATGCACGTATTGATTATTTAATGTCCTCTATAAGATTTTAAATGACCCTATTGAATCGGTCCCAATTAATTATTTGACCGAGCAAATTGTATTGGTCCCCCATATATGTAAGACTTCTAATGACCAAAATGCATGTTACGATGTAAAGATTCCCACTCTGTTCCTGTCATGCAAGCCAACTTTTGTCTTTTCATGAACAAAAATTCCACCAAATGATTCCCAACAACGGATATTGAAAATTTGTAATTGACAAAATAATGGACAGCAACTGGAGGGTTGAACTTCACTATAACTAACAAACTTTGACTTGAATTAAACCCAACTAACAGTCCAAAACCCAGGAATCAAATTTCCTAACTAAATTAACCTCACGAAGGTTGACCTCCTATTGACAATTACAGCATAATTAATTAATCATCTCTTTAACTATTAAGAGGGGGAGAAAAGAAAGAGAGTGAGCGTAGTAAACCTCCTCCGTTGAATTTGATGGCCGATTGGAGACCGACTACAGCCGATGCATCTCCCTTCTCCATAGCTGAGTCGAGAAGCTCAAGCGCCGCATTGTAGTTGGTGACGTATGTTTGATGGTGCTTCTGATGGTGGAACCACATGGTCTCACCACTGATCACAGGCTCTAGCGCATTGTACTCGTACGGCAGCGGGGGAAGCATCGCCGTCGTCAGTCCGCACGCCAATTGAGGTCGGGTTATCTTGGAGGAGACAGCAATGGAGCTTAAGAGCGCCATGGATTGTGTTGTGTTGTGTTGTGTTGTGTTGTGTTGTGTGTACTAGTGCGTGTATTGTAGAGTAGTTCCACCGCTTTGGTTTCTCTGGATAGAATTGAATTTTTGCGGTTGTCTGGATTCATTGTTGCATTCTATAATTTCTCTTTAATGTAAGATATGTCTGTGCTGGGAATTTCTTTTTGCTGATTTTATTTGCCTGATATGTCTATAATTGAAATCTTCTTTTGCTGATTTTATTTGCCTGAGGAAAATCAGGATATCTACCATTTTGCTTCCGTGTTAGAAATGAAGGTTTCTCTTTTATTTTTATTTTTTTTTCAGATACGAGATGGGTTGTATCCTGCATGACAGTATGACATCTGGTAGCCGAGCCCAATCTAAAATAGAGACCCATTTAATTGGTGTGTTTCGGCCTAGGGAGGTGTGTATGGGCTCAAGCAATGATCCATCAGGATAGCAATCATGTTATGTGGGCTCTGTTTTGGTGTCTTACTATTTGTTAACTTAACATAAATTTAGTGATGCTGATGCACTATTAAGCGCTAAATGCTTCGTACTAAAGGACCATCACATGGACTCTGGTTGGAGCCGAGATTTGAATATGAGGGGGGCGAGTTGGCCGGATTCAAAATCATCAGAGGGTTAAAGCACTTGTACATTTACGTAATTATTTTTTAATCGATAACTTCTATATAAATATAATCAATTTTCATAATATCTATGTATATTTACGTAAGGGAAGGGATCACTTGACAATGGTTATCTTGACCGGTGATATATAAATACGGTTCATGTAGCCGCATATGCGTGCACGAATAATTGAACGCGGCCAACTTAATATGCATACCGTATATGATATGTGTAGGATCTCAGCCACATAATATCTCATATCTGACTCATTTGAACTGCCACACAACTGCATATGTGGAGCTCAAGCATGCCATAAAGGATCCGGTCTTTAAAGAATGCGCCACAAAGGTGGGATTCGATCCCATTACCTCTAAGAAGAGGCCCAAGAGCAAGACCACAATACCACTTTTCCTTTTCTATTTTTAAGAATTTTTATATTTATTTAGAGATCCATTGTCAAGAGATCCCCTCCATTTACGTAAATCACGAGGGGCTCGATCACCTGATCCCCTATCTCTGTCCTTATTGGTTGGAGTCTATACGTTCCCATAAAGAAGTTTCACAAGTCAATTTTTTTGTATATAATAATTATAATAATTATATTATTAATAATAAGAGTGATAAAGCAATATTTGAAATCTACGAATGGTAGCGTGCCACTGCTAGTGGCGTCTTTAAGTAAACGAGCCAATGACAGTGGCGTTTTTAAGTAAACGTGCCACTGGCAGTGGCGTCTTTGTAAACGCGCCACTGACAATGGTGTCTTTGGCGGTAGTAGATGTTGATCCAATAATAATGGATCGTGATCATGATTAGCAAGAGCAAACGCGCCACTGTTAATGGCGCGTTTACACTGTTTTACACAAAGACACCACTGACAGTGACGCGTTTGCTCCACGCCACTGCTGAGTGGCGTGCTGCCATTTGTAGATTTCAAAATTTACTTTTATCACTCTTATTATTAATAATGTAATTATTATATAAAAAAAAACTGTCCACAAGTTAGATTTTTAGCACCTATGTAGTACTTTTGAAGATATATACTACTCCTATAAATTAGAAAAAAAAAAGTACCAAGCGCATCCAACTCTATTTAGTTCATTTCTCCATTATAATTAGTTATAAAATTATTATATATTTCAAAGGGGAAAAAAGACATGTAGTCTTACAAATTTATAAGTGAAGTATTGATAAGAGCGTAATAATATTTATCGTTTAATTTTATACGGATTGGATAAGTATCTGATACAGATTGAATACGAATTCGTCTTAGATACGGTTCAGATTGTTTTATTCTGTTTGACTGATAGTTTCGGTCTCTAATACGTTTTCGTATACGAGACTGAGTAATGTACCACACACACTGTCACATGAATTGTGCCACACCAAATTAGATAGACAAGACAATGCATTAATTTGTGCCACACCGGATTCCTAATAATGCTTCAAAACTCTGTGAAAATCAGAATCACCCACGCGAGACACGAACTCAAATTTGAGCGCTCTCAAATTTGAGTTAAAGCAAGTTTTTACAATATATATCATAAATCAAATATGAGATTTTCCACCTCTAAAATAATATTTATTTTGATAGCTTGTCCACAGTCATATCTATTACGTATTATATATAATATATTTTTAATATATAGTCGCACTTATATTCTGATATTTTGAAAATTTTTGTATCCCTATACTCAGGACAGAGCCATGATTTTATATTGAGGGGGACCGGGACTAAGGGGGTCAAACATTTATTATTGAGAAAAAATATTAGAGAATGCCGAATATACAAAAATTTTAAATTTGTTACGAAATTATACATATTTTTCGAATGTTTTTGAAAAATTAGGGGGGTGGGGGCGGGCCCATCCCAGCCCCCTTGGATCCGTCCCGGCCTATACTTACACTGCATTGAATACGATACTCGCACGCACACCAATGTACCCGCACAACATAGAATACTATAATCGCGCACACACTCATGTAACATAGATTCAAGTATCGTGCTGGTTTTTTAATAAGAAAATCATTTATTAATTCGTGTTTACAGATCTCAATTGGGTCCGTACTCGGTAGTTAATGATGATAACCGTAGAGTACACTGTCGTTGGCGATAATCACTTTTGATTTCGCACTCACAAAGGTCGGAACTAATCCTGTGCAGCGGATAATGAAACAAAATTGTGTGGAGCAAGTTACTACATGGGGTAGGAGTAGGACTAGGTGTCGGGTCGGGTCATATTATTTTATTATTATTTTTGATTCGATCCGAACCCGACCCGATTAAATTTGGGTCAAATATTTTTGATCCATACCCGACCCGACGGGTCACAGGTCGACTCGACCCGACCCGTATAAATATTAAAAACTATAAAAATTTATATAAATAATATATAATGTGCTTTTTGCCGAATAATTTGCGAATAAAAAAATTTTTGATAAAAAAATATACTTGTATATTAAATTATTTAAAACATGAATAAATCACATGAATAAATCTTAAATCTTATGACTATGTTGGATAGTAAGCGATAACTTTAATTTTTTTTTATTTCTGTTCCATCACTTTCATGGGAATTCTATCCTCACCTACTTAAAAGAAAGAAAATCTACATATCTGAGCGACTGAGCCTGGTCGAAGACATGCCGGGTATAGAAAGAAGGTCCGAGTCTCCTTGTTTCTGAAAATCCCACATGGCCGTAACGACACACACTGCAAAGCCAGACCATGCATTCATAGAAGAGCCTGAATCTACTGTTGCATTCTATTATTCATAATCATCGACTAAAAAAAATGGAAAAAAATAAATCAATTCTATTCATCTATTTTTCAACGATTATGATTGAATTTTGGATGATTATGATCGGATAACAAAGTAAAAGAATAACTGAGTTTTTCATAGAAAAAGAACTAAAAAATTTAAGTTGAACCGCAAGTCTAGTACAGATAATAATAGATCTCATTTTGTAGGGAGTAACGCGGATTTAAATTCTAAAAACAACATATAAAAAATAATATATATCAGAATTTTGTAGAAGCTCTATTTAATTTCAAAAAAAAATCAAGTTCATTTAAAAATACTCACGCAAAAAAAGAATTGGAAAGTAAAATAATTATGGAATTAGCCCTCTGATCTTTAAATTAAGGAGAATTTAGTTTCATGCCATCATAAAACTTTAAAATTAGCAAAATATCACCTTAAAGTTTGAGTTTTTTCTAATGTCATCTCAAAACATATTTAATTAGATATTTATCACTTATACTATATACATATTAAATTAATAAATAAAAATATAAAAAAATATTTTTTGACCAAAATACCCTCATGTCTTTAATGCTCTTTGTTTCTTGTGTCTCATTCGATCAGTTTGATCGAGGATAAAACATAACAGTGGGAACCTTTATAGGTGAGGTACAGTAATCAACAAGGTTAGCCAGAGAAAGCTTGGTTCAATTAGATTTTTTTTTTACTTTATGGTTCGACCAAATCAAGTACCGACTCCAACAAATTCAGCAATCTCATTTCCATCTATCCAGGCATGCATTTTCACCTTATGAAATTCAAAAAAACATCAAGCGTACAAACATCAATAAAACTTTGTTTCAAAGAACTCAAAAAGTATTTAGGAAATTATGTGTGTTGCAAAATAAAAACATGGACGAAAACGACACTCCTAAATTTAGTAAAGGCAAAATCCAATACTGGCGTACAAAACAGTTTAATTTCTTTCAAAAAAGGTTGATGTCAAGAGACTGATCCAATTATATGGCTAATCATTAACCTCATATCAGTAAAATGATACAGAAATCCTACAAATCAAGACCTAGCTGAGAAACTAAATAGGACAAAATTATTCAAACATCCAGGAATTTTTGGCGCAGTCTCATCATCTTGGACTGTCTCTAACCATAGAAACCATAATTGGTCTTCTGTTTCAATTTGGAGGATTTTGATTTGAACTGATGTATACTGTCTTATTCTTCGTTAGTTCGAGTCATTTGGAGACTCAAATGAATTTGCCTGGTGCCATAATAAGACTTGAGGACATTGAATATGTATAAAATCAGACAACCTCAAAGTTGCTGACAGATGGGTTTGGGGCTGGCTCGCTTGAAACCCAAAGCACCTGCTGCAGAGATGGGACCCATTTCAGATTGAAAGTGCTTGAACTTGTCGTCTAATGGCTAACAATTAATTTCAAAAAGAGGAGATTGAAGAAGATCAAAAAGGGTGAGGTGATATAGATAATTAAAAGGGGCGATGCATGCATACAACAATATTAGAGTGAGAGGGTTATTTTGGAAAATACATAAATACATTTCAAAATATAATGATATTTTCTTTTTCTTTAATTAGAAATGTATAAAATTTATAAAAATATAACAAATAACTAATTAAATGTGTTTTGGGATGACATTAAAGAAAGTTCAAATTTTAAAATGATATTTTATTAATTTTGAAGTTTTAAGGTGATATGGAATTAATTTCCCGTTAGATTAATGATTGCGTGCTTATTTTGACCGTTTCTGAGAGGAGCATATCGTTTGTTATATTCCACTATGGAGTAATTATTCGTATTAATTTGTGACCGTCGAATTAATATTATGACTGCCCGCAATAACTATAGGGATTAAAAACATAGACTTTAGACATGTAAATTACTACATGCGATTTAATTTCTCTCGAGAGGTCATTGCTGAGGAACGACATTCTCTGAAGAGCAAAAAAACTCTTTAGATGGAGTATTTTTAATTTGATCCGTTCGATAAGAGATCAACGATTCTGATTTAATAATAATAAACCCGTACATTAAAATTTATATTTAAATTTTATCACAACAATTAAAATAAATCCCTGGCCACAGAAAATTTATCTCCGGAGAATAGTTGCCCATTGCTGAAGTCTTGACAATTGGTTTGTTTCTGGAAGAACTGAGGGGGAGGTCAAATAGATGGAAGGGGTTGCGAAGGACCGTACGAATGAAGAGATCTCCATGGCAGATGCGAGGAAGGAGGGTTCCACTGATCAGTGTAGCTTCTCTAGTAACGGGGGATATCGCCTCTTTGATCCGAAACGATCGGTTCATCAGATAGTCGGAGATGGAAAAGGTACTTCTTGCCGTATGTTTTTCGTTGAATTTTGAGTTCTTGAATGATTTCGAGGTTACATCTACCCTTTTGAAAAGATCATGTATTCTTGCCAGTGGAAATATGAGAATGTAACCCTCCTAAATTCCTAATAGTCCTGTGCTACGCTGAGTTTTGCAAATGAACTGGACTTGCTAATTTGAATCCGGAAATTAGGTATTATTACCGATTCTTTGTTAGTGGTTTATATAGGCCGTTCTAAAGTTTAAGTGATGTATAGATGTTGAACTATTGGGGGAGAAGCATTTTTTTCTATGGAACGCTGTACTTGCTATAACTATCCGCTTCACACTCTATTACTCACAGAATTCTTTATTTATCCGTTTTTAGTATTCAATTCGTGGCCTGACTAGATTAGCTGGTAGGACCATGCTTTTGTGCTTGTCAACTTGTTTTGATCAAACCAGATTTTGGTATTTTGCTCAGAGAACCGAAAGAAAAAAGAAATTAGTTTTTTTTTTAGCTATAAACTCAAGTCCCATGCATCAGTTGGATCATGCCAGCTGGACCATTCAGGTACTGGTAGATATGCCATTATTTGTTTGAAGTTTTGAACTATAAAGCTCTCCAATGTCTTGCATAATTTCTTTAATATTTTATTCATTTCCAGTTGCCAACATAATTCTATGGAAGAAGACAAGGGCTTCGATCAGCAGTATCATAATAGTCACGGCAGCATGGTTTTTGTTTGAAAAATCGGGTTTATCATTTCTGACAATTTGCTCCGATGTGCTTCTAATTGTGATTGTAATTCAGTTCATCAGAGCTAATGTTGCATCCTTACTAAACAAGTAAGCTCCAGAGAACCAAACAACACTACATGTTATAACCATTTTTTTGGCCAGAAAAGAAACCCACTATTTCTGCTACACATTTGCAGAAATTACTTATTTTGGAATTCTGAAGGAATATCCTACAATTACTTTTAGAAACCACTAATGATTAGAGTTACGAACTTAGGGTTTTAGATACTTAGGTTAAGAACAAATAGTCGTAGCTGATTAAAAAAAAATGTCTGCTAAATTGGATCTCACTTTCTTTTTGGTACCACAACTTAGGTCGAACAAATAATTGAGATACCAAAAAGAGAGTGAGACCCAATTCAGCAGATACATATATTTTTTTTAATCAGAAACAATACAAAGTATGAATGTGTCTAAAGTTTTGTAGGATTTGAGCAAGGTGTTCTGTTATTTTTTTTTTTGGCACATTTTTTGAACCTCATGTTAGTTGTTGCTGTTGTTTCTTTACTGTACATAGGTCTGGTATTGCAAATACACATGGTTGCTAGTATTTCTTTGCAAATTCTCCTCTCTTTTCTCTCTCCATAAATTTGCATATGATTAATCTTGATCAGGCAATTAAAACCCCTTCCAGAATTGGTTGTGTCAGAGGAAATGGTCAATGGTACAGCTGCTACATTCCGTGCTAGGGTTAACAGTATGTTGATGATTGCTCATGATATCACCCTTGGCAAGGATTTCATGCTAATTTTTCAGGTACAAGATTAGTGTTATTTGATATATAGATACTTCATTTTTTTTTTGTTATAAAACATTTAAATTATTTAATTTTTCTCAATTGTTAACTGACCTTTATATATTTTCTGTTTATTTAAATGCAAAGGTTTTGAGCTTCCTATGGCTGTTGTCTGTTATTGGCAATTTCTTTTCCTTCTTCACTTGTGCCTACATAGGTATGATCCTACTTTGTGTACTTTATTATTCACTTCTTTTCGGTTTGTTTTTTTTTTTAACATTTTTGTTCAGTTGTTATGAATGCACATCTTAAATGAGGGTTGAATCAATTTTATATTACTCGGAAGTTTGAACAAAATATACTGTAATATGTTTTTCATCTGAAATATATCAGGAAGCATTATGGCTATAACACTGCCTGCTTTATACAATAAATGTGAAGAGCCTGTGGATCGTTATGCCGGCTTAGTTCACCATAATATCTCCAAGCATTAAAAAGTGGTTGATCAAAATGTGATCAGCAGACTATCCAAAGGCTTCAAAAAAGAAAAAGCTTCATGATCTTAGTTCACAAATGCATGAACACGACACCTAGTGCAAATAAACTTTTGCTTTTTTTTTTTTTGGTTTTGGAGTTAATAATAGATGTACATAGATCATAGGCTTGTAAATTTGGGTGTGTGGCAAACTATGGTTAAACCTGTCGCCAATTCAAATTTGAGCATGGAATAATTTCTGTCAATAACTTGGGCAAGAGGTATAAAGAGCATTTTTTTTTATTCTTGCTTCAGTTCCATGTTAGCAGTGGACCACTGGCCTCTTCTTATGCGATTTAAGAGAACTGAGTCCAAAAATTCCGGAATCCAAACTCACAAAAGATATAGATCTCATTATTTCATCTTCAAGGATGTACTATCACAGTAAAAGTATTATAAAAATAGACGACCAAACTCACTAAAAAAAAAACATGATCGACCTTATTCTCGTATTAAGCTACCAAAGTCTGCAGTACCATAAATTTAAGAAAATGAAACTGCACCCATAATCAAGCTATTTTATCATACTATACTAATCTCTACTTGCACACTTAGGCACACATAAACTATTGAAATAAAAGCCCTAAAGCAGTTCTTGTGCAGTCTCGACCCATATGTTGTAAAGCTCATCGGAAAATAAAACAAAATGCACCTGCAAGCAAACAAAATATTTTGCAATTTCTGAACGAAAGTAAAATAGTACTTTCAACTGATAATGGATTACCTTTTGATATTAATACTGCAAAAAAAAGGGTCCTAGATATAACCTTTGAATGTAGGTTTACACTTGGAAAAGAAATTCATAAAGCTTATCAGATGTTTTCCTTGAAAAAAAAGGAAATAAAACAAAAAACATGGAATTGCTTAGATGTTCTTGTTATAGAATAAATCTAAAATTATCATCACTCGTATTAAAGTGTTTAAAATACTCAACAAAATGGGATAATAATTTGGCTATATTTGATAATTTGATAATCAGTGTAATATCAGTAAGTTTTAGTGCAAAATTCATTAGAGAATGATATAAGTGCTGCATACCTCCTTCAACCCATCTGAGAATTCTTTCACCGTAGATACAGCTATTCTCGAAGCCTCCTTGTAAGGAAAACTACAACATTTTAAAAGAAACATAAGAGTTGCATCCACCACATCAGCAGAAGGTACTCTAGAAACTAATCCTAAAAGGTTCAGATCTGTAGGCCAGTACCGATAAATGCCACATGATATAGCTGGGAATGCAATATACTGAACATTGTTCTCTTTAGCGACCTTCAGACTATTCCTGAAATGAGCGCATGCTGTTATTTAAAAATGATACCCAAAATTCGTAAATACAGGAACAAGAAAATTCTGATGATATTAAAACATTACTTGTAAGCATTTCTCAAGGAAACATCAGGATGCTTATCCATGTCATAAATCGGTCCGACAGTATGTATCACATAAGCCACAGGAAGCCGAAAAGCTCTATTTAATAAATAATTTGTTCTCGTTAAAAAGGTAAGGAATCACATAACAAGATGTATAATAGATTAGATAAAAAAAATGAGGATGTAATTGCTGACGGGGTAATTCTGGCTTCTCCAGTGGGGCATCTCACACCTGCACTAACTTCTGGTACTCTCCTACATGCTTCCAAAAGTTCCGGTCCAGCAGCTCTATGTATGGCTAAGCACAAGTATTTGAAATATTACTATTCAAGGTATGAAATACAATACAAATGTTTAATGCCTGTTTTCCTCCCAAGAACAAATTGATAAATTTACCTCCATCTACACCTCCACCACCCAGCATTCTTTCATTAGCTGCATTTACCTAGATAATAATCAATTAGTTAGGACTGTAAAAGTAAAATATATCATATAAGAAAAATAATAGCTTGCAGCATGTGGGACTAGTTATATATGCATCCAATATATACCACAGGGTTTTAAACGCTAAATAAGATACCCTTTTGGCCTTCATCCTGTTCTTCTTTTATGAATTGCTAGTTTGCTATACAATTACAATAAATTATTGACTAATCGTGATAAATAAAATTTCAAAAGCGAAAAGGATGTAAAATAACAGAAATCAGTGAACTCACAATTGCATCAGTGGAACCATCGACGGACCAGACGGTGATGTCCCCTTTCTGAAGCTTGAGAGCCCTTGAAGGAGACAACTGGAAGCTAGCGACCGGCGCAGTGGAAGCGTGGCGAACCGGGTCCATGGTTGAACCGATCGGAGGAGCGAGAGGATTCTTCTTCTGGAAGCTTCGAATCGAAACTTGTACGGAGGATCGGAGAAGGGGGAGGAGGGAGCGAGCGCCGGATTTGGCAAACACGAATAGTGAAGCGGAACTGCTCGCGCTGAGCATTTGATTCTGATACCCACTGGAAATGTCTGGAGCGAAACGGCATGGAATGCACGTGCCCTTGGCCCTTGCACATACGCGAGGATTATCTCCAGATAAAAATTTGTCGTTACATCTAAAGAATGCTTCTTGTGATATGGACGGTAGAGATCTTTCTCCGTGTCCAGTATAGCGTCAATTTAATTGCAGAAGATCCTGCGACCTGTCTACATCCATCCATCTTCTCGTTTTTGGGCTTAATTTGGGCTGAAAAAAATACATCTATAAACTTCTTTTTTTTTTGTTAGAATATTATTTTCTAAATTAACAAAATCTATTATCAAGGGATTAGGGATCCCTCCTCTAATATACAGGAATTTAACCAGTAAGACCTCTAGCCTCTCTTCATCTTCTATCAATCATTGTACCGGTTCAATTATACGTCTAATCTATACTATTATATAAAGCATCTAAGAATTGGAGGGTCCATTTTTTTGTCATGGTAATTTTTTATTATACCCATTTTATCCCTCAATTAGACGGATAATATTTATTTTTGGTTGATCGAACGTATGTGATTGCGTCCATTCATCTCCTCTTCTCTCCATTTCTTTCCCGTATATACTATTATATCCATAATATTATTTTTTATTTAGCAACCTTGTGCATATTTGGTAAGAAATTAATGGTGATAATATATGTTAGAATAATTTACTTTTTTTGCCATAAAAATCATGAATCATTAACTCATATTGTGCAAAAATCTCATCCAAGATTAAATATAATCTTTATTATAAGTTTTCTCTATAATTTGGTGAATTTATAATTTAATATTAGATAAATATGAATTTAAATAAAAGAGTCTGCTGCAACGCGCGGGTATATAGCTAGTTCTAATAAATCATGTTTCAAGAGGGATAGGATGTAAAATAACAGAAATCAGTGATGTAATGATATAGGGTGTAATAGTAAATAGAATAAATGGTGATAATTAATGGATTGTTTTGAGACGATGTTTAGGATAATTAGGGTGGTAGATGGGGTTAATTGGCTATAAATATTCACATCATCCTTGTAAGTTGTAATCAAGAAGTGATGTGAAATGAATTGAAGTTTAGTTTCTATACTTCTTTCTTGCATATCTTTAGAGCATCTAAGTTTCTATAATTGTCAATTGAATTTGTAAGTTGACACGTCTCTTTGAATAGACAATAATAAAAAATCAAGACATTGTTGACAATGTCAAATGGTATATTCATATTTTTTTTCGGACGCAAAGCAATAGATGACGCACTGACATGATTTATCAAAGAGATTGATAAAATTTAATAATTATCTAATTTTATATATTCTATGAATCACTGAAAATAAATTGATAATTACTAAATAAAATTTGACAATGTAGTGCAAATGCTGACCTGAGAGACAAAATCTATCGGACATTTTTCGTATCGTTAAGTTTTGTACAGTTATGATCCTGATCCTGATCCTGACATGCAGTTGATATTTTCTTGGTCAACTTGGACTGAGAAAGGCCGAAGATAGTTAAGGGAAAATTAACTTCTCGTTAATCGTTATTCATAAATGATAAGATTTGGATTTGGATTATGCCAATAAATTTTGGCCGAAGATAGTAGTACCCTAGTGGGCACCAATTTTCTTAAAAAGTTCATGGGGAAAATCTACAAAAACATTCTTGCTTATAAGAGAGAGAACTTGCAAGCTCTAAGTAAATAATATTAATATTCTTACACGCATCTTATCATGAACTGCTAAATCGTTCATGAAATAAAATAAAACTCAAACACTCCCAATATATGTACCAATTTAAAATAATAATAATTTGTATGTCTCATCCAGTGACAGCCTCTTTGGGGCCTCTGCGGTGCGGGTGCTTTATTAGCCACCTCAGCAAAGAACCAGCCCGGAATTCCGCACTTATCAAATTCTTAACACATGCCAATATGCCATAAACCCAACTCGGAATGAATAATCTCTCCCTGTTTTTCTTTACCATGTTACCATGAAAGTTTTGAATCCTAAAACTGGCCTCCTTGGAATGTCTGGCCGAATTGCCACCCGGCCGGTGCGACACTGTTGCTCGTGACGGTGCGTCCGTCACTAGCGGTGACTTGGAAGGAGAGCGCCTGACCATTAAGGTAAGAATTGCTTTGCCAGTTCTGGCCCCAGTTGCGTGACATTGCTTGCCACCCGGTCCTTGATCCTTTGATAGAAACCGCATGCACATCACCGGCACCGCCTACGTTGGTGATCAGAACTAAGTTGAAGTAGGAGTGGCCGTTGATTGTGAACCTTATTCCTCCTCTCTTCATGCATGGCACCCTGCAGTTTTTACAAATTATTTTTTTACTTTAATATTGCCCTTCTCTGTTGGAAAAGAAAATAAAGTTGCTGTTGTTTTGGGACGTCGTATCGATGCCTTCAAATTCTTAATTTTAATATGATTACCGCTGTCCTGTATAAGTTACATACTTCACGGATCACTGTTTTATTCAGTGTAACAAATTCACATGCAATTGATTTTCTATTGTTTCCAGCTTAGCCACAAGATTGAAGTATTTCAATTTAATTCATAGATAGGCTAATTATCTTTTTCAATTATAAAAAGAAAATTCTAGGTCTAATTTTTATTAACTTTCTGTCAATCCCCCAATATGTGTTTCTATTACAGATTGCCATAACAAATGAATGAATTTAACCTTCTGAAGGAGACGGGCACAATTCCGGCCCTGTATTGTGCAATTTGCAGAAAAGCAGGCTCGGCCAGGTCGAAGTGTTGAAGGGGGGGATTGCACCACCCACCGTTGTCATTTGGCAGAGCATAGTTTGGGGGGCAGAAATTGGTGGCTGTGACAGTAATTGTACCAGGTAGGCACCACCTTGCATCATTGGCACACCTCATCGCATAACATGCACCGCAGCTCAGCCCATTGTTAAACAATGCGGTGCTGAGAGCAGCGGTGTTGGTCCCGTATCCTTGGCTGTATAAATTCCCATATCCACAAGCCCCTCCTGTAAATGTTCAGAAAAAGAATTTTTAAAAATGAAAAAAAAATATTGTATCAGTAATTTTACAATTTGAAGATTGAGGCTTTAATTAATATGAATATGACTGATTGCTAATTTAGGATGGAAGTGTGATCAGAACAAGTTTACTAACCCATAGTCCCAGATGCATCACCGCCACCATAGAATGTCGCATGCGCATTCTGCCATCCACCATAATCAGCACTTGCACCTGGTAAATTGGATAAGAAGGAAGAGGTGTAAAAGAGGAGGACAAAGGAGAAGAGGCACTTTGCAACCGCCATTCTGGTATGATCACAACTCAGTAGTTCAAAAGTGTTGAGACTAGCTTTTGTGAGGTGTGATTGGGTTTTTGTTGATGCTGTAGCAGTAGCAGTAGCAGTAGCAGTGATCAAGTTGGTCTATATATAGAGATGTATACCAGTAAGAGGCGTCACATGTGTGGGGCTGGGTTGGTTTGTTTCAGTTAATTTATCTTGTAAATATTTTTATGGGCTTGGGGAGTCAGGCCCATGTCAAAAGCAAAAGAAAAAATAATAAAAAAAGAAAAATCTGAAACTGATTGCTGCGGTTATGGAATCAAGCGCACATGCAGCCGGTGCCGGTCTGGTTCCGGTTCAAGTACCAACTCTCCTCGAGCCCCGTTGGGGGCCCGCTGCTATTCTGCTCTCATTACTGTCCCCAAAGAGTTTCACACTGCAAACCCTTCACGTTTTATTATAAGCTTCCAGCTAGTATGCAAATGAGCTCAATTGAATCGAATTCAAAGTTCAAAATAACTCGAAATTAATATGAACCGAGTTAATTTTAACTCGAGATTCACATTAGCTCAATTATTATAATTTTTATATAATCATAAATAATTACAGTTCAAATAACTAATATTTATTATTTTTTAATAAAATTTGAAAAATTAACTAATATTTTTATATTACCATACACAAGTATATTTTCTATTTTTTTATTATATTAATTAATTTATCTATATTTTATTGATTTTATAATCAAAATATATTAAAACAATTAATATCAATCTATGTACGAATTGTACCAAGATGAGTCATTAAAAAATAATGAATTTGAACTCGAACTGAGCTGATAAAAAATCAAATCAAACTCAAACTAAATTGTTAAAAAATCAAGTCCGATTTCAACGAGCCAAAAACCTCGGACTTTTCTTAAAGTCCTACTTCCATCACATATTTTTTTATAATTATTGTAGTGCACATTTATATCGACTGATAATAAGTCAATTTTAAAAATTGAACCAAACTCAAACTAAACTGTTAAAAAATCGTGTCAAACTTGAATGAGCCATAAATCTCAAACTTTTTTTTAAGGTCCTACTTCCAGCACATATTTATTATTATTATTGTAGTGCACATTTATATCGACTGATAATAAGCCAACTTAATTTTTTTTTTCCTATTGTTTGTTTAAGCTGGACTCGATCAGTGTGAGTGCTTATAGAAATTAGAGTTACCAGCTTATTATATTGTTCATTATCTTTGGACGAATTATTGGGAAAACTATTTTAACCAGCTTATGTGTGACGAAGTTTAAAAAAAAATGAGAATATGAAAATAATTTGAAAAAACATTTTTAGTAAACTGTCCATAAAGCACCATCATTTTTTAACTGTCCATAAAGCACCATCATTTTTTGATATAAATTTAAGATATAGGTTTTAAATTCTGAAGGACTAAAATGATTTTTTTTAAATAAGTTGATAATGAAAGATCCTTATGTCACGATCAAATCCTGACAATTTTTTTGCTGAACAAAAACCTGTTATTTACCACGTAGATTCCTCATAAGATCAGAAATAATAAACAAATATAAACTCTTATTTGCTGGAAAATTATGTAATATTGCCATGGCCCCTACCTCTCCTGTCTTCCTTTTTTTTCTTTTTTTTTGAAAATTCTGTCTTTTTTCTCTTCAATGTCATGCTCTAATTCAGGGCAGAAACGATCAGGCAACAGTAGGAGCGGTCTCTCTATATCCGGTTTTGGATACGCAAGTGGGACATGAGATATGTGAAGGGGTGGTGATATACTGCATCACATCAGCTGTTATATTTTTTATGGTAGTCTCTGACAAATGAGATCGAGAAATAAAATATTAAAAAAATCTCTTTATTGTTAACATAAGTCATTGTTAATTATGGCTGCAAGAAAAGTTCATAATTCGTAATTCGTTTGGTGTTTGATTCGATTTTAGTTCGAGTTCGATTTCGTTCGATTAGACTTTTTTGTTAGTTCGATTTGAGTTTGATTCGTAATATTTTGATATGTAGTTATTTATATATATATTTTAACTATTTAGTAAATAATATATGCAATAACATAATTACTTTATTATAAAATTAATGAGATATTATTAATTTATTATTAAAATAATAAATATTAGTTAATTTTTTTTTAATTTGAATATAATATTAATAAAATATTAATTATTTTAGCTCTAGTTATTTATGATAATATAAAAATAAATATAAAAATTAGAATAATTGAGTTCATTTAGAGTTCGATTTAGCTCGAGTTCGATTTAGTTCGAATTCGATTTAGTCTGAAATAATTTTAAATCAAACTCAAACACTAATGAGTTCGATCGAATTCGATTCGTTTGCAGCCCTATTGTGAACAAAATAAGCCGTTTTTTAATTCAATAACAACAAACTCTATAGTGCGATTATGACTATAATAATAAATTCGGGATTCAAAAAATATTTGACGAGATAAAAAATTCACGATTCGAATATAATATGAATATAATTCAGAAATAATTTGTTTCATATAATATAAATGAAGTATATATTGAAATTTTAAAATTTTAAAAAATATTAAAGGAATATAAAATTTATTTAAAATAATGTATAATGTGTTTTATTTATAAATAATTCGTGAATTAAATATTTTTGATAAAAAAATATATTATATATTAAACAGATGAATCATTCATAAAATATTCTGTTATAAATAAAAATAAATTATTTAACAAATTATTTTATTATGATTATGACAGCCGCTACGGATCCGTGATATACTCTTTGCTACTGTACTACATACTGTTGATATGTGATATGTTATCCTTTTCTTTTCATCCTCTGGCGAACTCGAAATTCCAGACATATACACTGTGTTGCTCTTTATTTTCAATCTGAAACTAGTTGTTCTTGGCAACAGATCTGGTCAAATTTTATGACTTGATATTGTTGATTCTCACTTACTTTTGTATGCTTCATGTGATACAGTATATTTTTATAGTTACATCTCGTTTGTATCCGATATCATGATAAAAGTTAAATTTAAAATAATGTATATATTAAATAAGTTGAATGTAAGTAGGGCTTCAATGATATTTTTTTTCGTTGTAAAAAAGTTCTCTTATTTCATGTGCTAGTCGGTACATGAGGTCATCAAAAGAGGAGTTTTTAATAGAGTGTCGATGGATCGAATCGGGTCATCATTATTTTATTATTTTTTATTTAATTTGAATCCGATTTAATTCATTCAGATAAAAAAAATCTTAATTCATGTCCGACCCGATCCGTGATAATAATTAAATATTTATTAAATATATTTTTTTAAATAATTAAATATTAATTAATTTATAATTAATCTTAATTAATATATATTCTGATAGTGTTTTAAAAATGGATCGAATCAAGTCGGGATGAGACAGATTTTCACGGGTTGATGGATTTTGGCGGGACGGGTCAATGAGTTAGCACGGATCTATTTTGGAGGGTTAGACAGTGACCCGTCCTAGACCCGTCGGGTCGGCGGGGCGGGGCGGGTCGGTCGGATTTTTTTTTCAAAATTCAAAAGTCACCCAAAAAAAATCTCAAAAATTTCAAAAATTCAAAAATAATTATTTAAATATTTAAATATATAATCATTTATATTCTTGTCCAAAAAGTTTTAATTCTCCCATATTTGTTTTGATTTTTTTGGTATCCCGGGTCGGTTCAGGGTGGGGGTGGGTCGGGTTTTCATAGGTCCAACGAGTTGGGGCGGGTCGGATCGGGTCTAAGGCGGGTTTTTTTGAATTTTTTTTCGCCCGCTCCCGTTCTAGACATGTCGGGTCTAATAGGTACAAGTTTTCACGGGTTGGGCCACGGGGCGGGTCTAGCGGGTCGGGTCTAGACCCGTCGGGTTATTTTATAACACTAATATCTGATAAGACAGGTATGAATAAGATTTTATTTTTATTAAGTTATTGGGTACGGGTATATGTACAGGTAAGAAAAAATTTCATTAACTTATCAAGGGTACATGTAAGAGTTATTCCTTATTCATTATCTATGTCATTGCTAATTATACTATAATTTATTTCATTGCTAATTGTATTATAAGTTTTTAGTACTAGTTATATTATAACTTTTTCATTACTAATTATATTATCCCCTCAACTCTTAAGATATAGAGTTAGGCTATGGTGCTACGCGTATTTAATTATCAAATTTTCTATGGATTCAAAATATAAGTAAATCATCTTCAAATTTTGATTTATGGATCACAATAAATTCTTTATGTCAAAATATGATGGGATATAAAAAATTTCTATTTTTTAAACTTTCTAAGTATAATTTTAGATTTTTTAATATGATTAAATAATAGTAATAAAATAATACATATTTTATAGGTCATTTTTAAAAATTCAAAACTAATAATTAGAAAATTAAAAAAATAAAATATTTTATATCCCATCATATTTTCTTATAAAGAATTTATTGAGATGCGTAAATCAAAATTTGAAGATAATTTATTTATATTTTTTGAGTCTGTGGTAAATTTGATCATTAATTACGTGTAGCACCATAGCCTAACTCTAAGGTATAATATATATTTAAAAAATATTATTCAAATAAAATAGATGTATATATTCTCTCATGTTAGATTATATATTATATTTGGATTATTTAAAAAATATTTAACATTTAACAAACTAAGATATTTTTAGTGGTGAAATTTAATAGTTTTACGATAAATTGATCCATCAAAAATTTTCGAGAAGCCTCAAATTCGTTACAGAATCATATCTACACAATTAGAAACACAACTGCATTCGTATTTTTTTTAATTTGAACAATATATTTGTGTATATACGAATTAGATGTTTTATTTGTGTTTCCTCAAAAAAAAAGATGTTATAATTGTGTTAGAATCATCCTAAAAAAAGTACGCAGTATGACAAGATCAGCAGGCATTAATTATAAACACGCGGTATAGCAAAATCAGCGGGGTTTAAAACACAATTATTTTTTCCTAAAAAATAATTTGATTTCAAAAGAATAAAAAAAATTATCAGTAGGCATTAAAAACTTCATCAATTCGGGAAGAAGCATCGAATTAAATCAACTTATTAATGCAGCCCCGTCCTTTATTACTATATATGCTTTAAAATCAACTTATGATACAGTTTTGGTCATGCCAAACGTGTTGTACTGTTACTGTTCATCACTTTCTCCGAACGAAAATTGCATGTATTCATAATGTATTACATTGATCATAGTTCTTTCTATAATCTTATCTTGCACGTGACAGTAATTATCATCACCTCCTAATTATGCACTAATTATTGTAGTAGCTGCCATTTCTGTGCGTGCTTAATTAAGGAGTCGGTGAATTCTTTAATTTTCTTGTCAAGCGTTTGATGTTTTGAACCTTTCATTTGCATATAATTTTTCAGGAATGTATGATATATATATGGTCCTAAACACAAATATTTTTTGTGCTCAAAGGAAAATGTAAGCCTGCACAAAAGTCCATTCGAATTAAAAATGAAGATGATAATTGTATTAATCTTAAAAAAAACATAAAAGTTTAGTAAGCTGAAATAGGGGACGTAACACCAATTATCATTAAAAGGTCAAAACTTTGGGACCGAATAAAACATGGAAATGGAATAAATTTGCAACTTGTACTAAGCATGTGCAAGATTACTCTGTAAATATATACAAGGGAAAATATAATATATAATGTAGAGCGTATCTTGTCGGTGACTATTGTTCTGTTACTGATTAGACCTTTAATTGTAGGAGTCTCATAATTTAGGTTTCTGATTAAATAAATCACTGATAGGTCATGGGTGTTAAGATTTTTATATGCTTAAAACCCCATCCACGATTGATGTCTCCGTTTCTAAGTAGAACCTTCTAGGACATAAACAACGCATAGAAATTGTTTTGATTCCCAAACAGATGTAGAAAGCGACAAACAAATCACCAATGAATTGTTTAACGGTGCCAAATATCATTTCAAACCTGAATATTTTAGCAAAGACATTCGAAATACTATTCCAATTTTAATTCATGTATCTCTACCAAAATAAGAAAATTAGGAATCATCTCTTCGGAAAAATAGGGCTGCAAGGGAAAAAAAAATTGCTGATATATTTCGCAATAAATTGAATGTTTTCTTGGTGACAGCTAAAAACTTATACTTACAGTTAATTATATATTTTTTATTAGTTATACATTTATTAAATAGATATAATCATCAATATATATATAGAGAAAGAGAGAATAAAGATAACATTAACTTTACTAAAAAAATATATTATTATTTTTTAATTTTAATTTATCATTCTCATTAAAAATTTTAGATGAAAATCTTATGGGATACACAAATTTTGGGATGTTTCTAGTTTTCTAAGTCATTGTTTTTAATTTTTGAAAATGATGTGCATATATATATACCGTGAGCTTAAGCTCACGGAGGCCTTCCGTGAGTTTAACTCAAAAAGTATATCAAATAATCTCCAAATTTGAATTTTTTACTCTCATTAAATTCTTTATATTGAAATCTTATGGGGTACAAAAATTTGGGATGTTTCGAGTTTTCTAAGTCACTCTTTTTAATTTTTGAAAATCGGCTCTAAAAATAATAATAAAATATTCAATGTTTGTACATTATTTTCAAAAATTAAAAAGAGCGACTTAGAAAACTCAAAAACATTCTAAAATTTTGTACCCCATAAGATTTCAATATGAAAATTTTAATGAGAGTGAAAAATCAAAATTTAGAGATGATTTGATATACTTTTTGAGTTAAACTCACAGAAAACCTTCGTGAGCTTAAGCTCACGGTATCTTTACTCTCTCTCTCTCTCTATATATATATAGAGAGAGAGAGATAGTTAGGATACAGTATTACGCATAGCATGGATGATCCGTGTTCTACGAACTGTTTCTCGGTCTTCAAAATTTACATGATCAATCCGACCGGTCAAAATATTTTTCATTCGAAAATCTAGTTAGAGACTAAATTTTATATATTTTTTTTAGAAATTCTTACTGTTTTTTTAAAATAGCTAAAAAACACTCCTTTTGGATGACTCAAATTAAATCAAGTGATTTTCTAATTATCTTAAAAAAAATAGTATTTTTTTTAAAATAATATAAAATTTGGTCTCCATCTAAATTTTTATATGAAAAATATTTTAATCGATCGGATCGATCATTTAAACTTTAAAGACGAAGAAATAGTTCATAATCATCCATATTACATGTAACAACATAGTCTAACTGTTCTTTATATACAGAGAGAGAAATTATTTATTGTCACTGCTTACGAGAATTGCAATGAAAATAGAAAATCCACCGTTTGAGGTTGTCCATAACGCCCCCCCCCCCCCCAGCAAATCAATATAGTACTCCTTTCTAAATTTCACAAAAACCACTGGTGGATGAGTTGAAAGAATAAAAAAATATCATATAATAGCAAATTACTAAAATACATGCTTTCATTTAGCACTTCAGCTGAAACACTATTAATTTTAATTTTAATTTTTCACATTTAAAATTTTAATTTAAGTAACTCAATAAAATTTTTATGTCATAATCTTGTAGAATACTAATTTTTATTATATTTAAAATTATTTTACTCTATACTTAAAGATTTTTAAAAAATGACTATTTTTGACATATATTTTTTTTATAATTTTCTTTTATTTGAATATTATCTTTTAAAAATCATTAAACATAGTAACATAATTTCAAGCATGATAGAAATTAATATTCTACAATATTATAATATAATGATTTTATTAATCTATTTAAATCAAAATTTCAAATATAAAAAATTAAAATTTAGACTGATAGCATTTCGATCAATATGCTACTAAAAACGTAATATATATATATATATATATATATATATATATATATATATATATATATATTCATGAAGAAATAATATTTAATTCGATTTGACATAAATGATATTTTCTGTCCAAAAGAAATCCTATTAATTAAAAATTCTTACAAAAGGAGGGCCCGCCATGTTATCGTCACATGGGGAGTCGGGGAGTTGCGTCCTTATTTTGCTATACTTTTTGGAAGCTTGCAATCAATTAATGCACGATATAGGATGTAAAAATTAACTTAGAATAGGAGGAGAATTAAATTGAGAATATCCCCACGTAATAGAGAAAAAATAACGGTACAGTGTTAACTGTTAAAAAAAATAGTTGGTCATAAACTTTTTCTCTTTTTGAAGTACAAAAAAGATACGTTTATTTCAACAACGTGATATTTTTTAAAATGGTTTAAAAAATTAATTTCAAAGTTCAAATAGTGACTGTAAATTTTAGTAAAGACGACCATTTATTTTAGAAGGTTAAAAAAATGAGTTTAAATAAGTCATCTTCTAATAAAAGCCGAAGTACATTTGACAAATCAAAACAAATATTGATCATCTAAAAATTGTTGTTAGTCAACCAATTTTTTGAGTCTTTCAATGTATATATAGCAACATGCCAATGCCCTTTGTCCTTCAGTAATTTCTGTTACATAAAAAAATCACTAGAAAGAAATATGCTAGCGTTCATGTTTACATGTCCACATGTTTGCAACCGCTGCCACATGCTATCCACTCCTCAAATTGTGCTAAATTGATATAACCGGTGTCGATTCATATTGAATGTCAATTTGGAATTTGGATATCTCTATTTATGGGTACAATTATTTAAATATAAGATAGAGAAATTTTAAACGAAAATTAAAATGAATTAAAAGTCTACTTGATAATTAATATACGAGTGGCCAGAGCAAAAATATGCACAAGGCTAAGAGCTCAACCTAAATATGAAAAGAACATAACAATAAATAAATAAAAATATAAACCTAAAATTATTACAATCTTGATTCATGAACCTTTTCAAAATGTAAGAATTATCAGAATTGTTTTTTTTGGCAGTTAGATTAGTAAAAGACAAAAAGGTAAAAAAAAAAATCTAATTTATGTTTGATGTTGCTTTTCGTTTGAGGTTATCTTTCTTGTTTTTCATAAAAACAAATTAATCTTATTGTATTCAAAAGATCCATCGTTCTATCATTTGTCTCAGTTAAATCCTGGAATATATATTTGCATGTTTATGCATGCCGTATAAAAATGATTTCAATATTTATGACCGTATATCTGCGGCGTTATCTCGATAAGGGATCCCCGCATATGTCTACACTACAGGTCCAGTCATATCTCATATGTGCCGACTGCTGTGCATGCAGTGGACCTGAATTTCCTTGCTTTTTCTGGTTTTCTTAGGCTAATTTTAGAGGGGGAGGTGGCGGTGGCGGTGCAGGTGTGCTTGGTTTGGGTCTTTGGGAACAGGCGCATGTGTGCTCTAATCGCATTTCTGATATTTGAGTTTGACCCATCTGATCCTCCGACCATGTCATGTGCTTCCTCCGACCAAGATCGATCGTTCGTTCCTTCTGCTCTCCTTATTACATGTCATGCTGATGATGCTACCACAACGATGCCCTTGGATTTAGTGTAACAATTACCTTAGCCTGTCAAAATACGGCTCATCTATAAGAGCAGTTAATAGATAAAGAGTTGATTTCAATTCATCTGACAATGGTTTTGCACTTAAGGTGCTTGTGAAAATCTCTGATAATTTAACAGCCTCATTTTCTGATAAATTCCCATGGCACAGGCCCTCCACATACAACTGCAGATCCATAACATATTCATTCATTCAGCTACAATTTATCCTCTTAATGATTATGGGATGAAATAGTACCATACCTGGGATAAAAGATTCGGTATAAAAGGCAACAAATCTACTTGCCTGGTTACTAGGTTTCATGTTTGTGTTTCTGTAACATCTCTCCATATTCTCTTTTATAACCTGAAAGATTTGCAATCTCCTTATTTCTTTTAAAATAAAATGTGAAGGACGACACAAATGAAATTAAGGGAATTTAAAATAAAAGAAATAGTACCCTGAACCTATCAAGTTTCGGAGAGAAGTTATGCCACGATGAAACAATTTTCCACAATAGAACTGGGATTTTGTCATTGTAACCATAAAGCTTCAGCTCCAACTTGTCACCAGTAATGGTTAGAGAAGTCTCCAATTTGGCCGTAGATAATTGGCATAAGCTTTATAATTATTCAAAATTGAGCACTCACAACTTTATATTAGTAGGTACCAAATTTAAAAAATTTTTATTATTTGTTATTAAAATTAAGGATTATTTTTGTATTCTAAGTAATAACAAGCATTCACAGCTATAGATAGTCGACACAAGCTTTATCGCTTTTCAAAACTAGACACTTATGGCTTTATACCAGCCGGCATCATAGTTTCAAAGGGTTTTTTATTTTATTATGAATTAGAATATTATAATTAGCTAACTGAGCTTTCAAAAATTCAAAAAAATATATAAAAAAACTCCAAAAATTATAATAATTTTAAAAATATACATTGTAACCATGTATAGATGCTCACAAAATTCCAAATAAATGAAATTAGGAGAGATATTTTTTATTTTTAAATCAAATTAGGAGTAAAAGAGGAAAGATTTTTGCATTATCTTGTTGTTTTTCATATTTAAATATGCTATAACTTTTTATAAAAAAAATAAAAAAATGTAAATTAATTTTATAGATTCATATGACTTATTTTTATAAAATCTTAAATTTTGAAAGATTTGGAGCATATCTCATATATTTTTCTATTTTATTATATTTTCAGTCATTTTAAAGGTTGATTTTATGTTTATAGAGTTTCATTGATTTTAAATGATTTAAATGCATTACTTAGCTTCTATATTTGATTCAATAATATTTATAATGTAGATTTAAGCTAGGAATAAAAAAAATTAAAAAAATCAAATTGCAACTTAAAAATAAAAAAGAAAAGAAGAAAAATCGATATTGTTCATCAAAACTTTATTTTTATTGCATAAATCACAATTATAAGCTCCAAAATCTTTAGATATCTATATTTATATGATAGAGACATATTTAGATTTAATTTGCAGCTTAAATAGTGATGGAATTGATTGAATCTTGTATTTTAGGGTTTGATTTTGCTCTCAATTTAAAGATTAAATATTATTTGTCTTAAATCTAAATTTTAATTGATTTTGACAGCATTTTTTATTAGTCTTTAACTTTGATACTTTAGATGTGTCCTTGATGAAGGAGAATAAGTGTTTAAATATGTCTCCAATGTGGTAAGTAGGTATACGAGAATGGTTTGAGTTTTTTTTTTATAATGTGTGTCAGGTGCAAATAAAAATATATCCTGAAATATACTTAAAATGTTGGGTTTACAAGCGTACAAATCTAACAATTATAGTATAATTAAGGGTCGATCCACATAGATAGATTTTGATACTAAGTAATTTAATTTTTAATTATCTAAAAAAATAAAAAATGAGATGGTGATCTAATCCTAATTTTACGCTAAATAAATAAGAAAAGTAAATGTTATCCTAAATTTAAAACAAGTAGATCAAGAAATTTCAGAAAATAGAAAACATCTAGAGATTTCGAGCTATAATTATTCTAAATTAATCCAAATTACCTTCCAAATTTTCTCATATAATTGCTATTGAGGGTTTCTCAATCCTAATTTAGAATTTGCCTACTTTTGTAGTGTAGTCCCCTATTTAGGATAAATTTTATTTTGTGACATACCCTAAACGCACTAATTTTTGTGATTGGCCGAGTTATATCTTAAGACATCAATCCCCTAATGGACTCAACAATAAGATTCAAATCTGAGTCTCTGAAGGTACTAAGACATCTAACGAAATTATTTTTTCAAGTTTTGGTTTAAGCCAGACAATCGACGTTTCATTTTGATATTTAGTCTTAAACCTTGAATTTTGCACAAATATCTAATTGGTCAATTTCTGCACAAGTTCAAGTATTGGCCACTACCTAAACATTCAATTCATCACCTAATTCTTTAGATCAAACAAAGATCAAAGCAAAATAATTATAAAAATAATTATAATATTCAAATTAAAGCAATAAAAGTATCAAAATATATGTTCTAAACCTTAGAAAATGATAGTTTAGCATTCAATGAGGCAATAAACAATAGAAGAAAAAGGTAAAAAGATACACATGAGACAGAGAACAAAAAAAAGTTGGAGAAGAAAGAAAAAAGTTTTCTATCTTTAATTCTGAACCATTTAAGTCTTTTATATTTTTTGCCTCCTTAAAGTTCTATTTCGGTTATGAGACCTCAATGGTTGTCTTCTTCTCGTTGTCAAGAGCGAAACGAGCCCAAGAATACTGAAAAAAAATCAAAGCGGTTATTTCATAAAATACAAATAACCGTCAGGAGATCATGTTGAAAACTGCTCGACCCCGGGCTCAAGTCCGCACAGGGGGTCCGCACGAATGCTCAGATGGCTATGAAAATCCATATTTTTGTTGTTTCTTTCTCCAAATCATGTCTAATTTGTTATATTCTTTTTTCTCCTATATTAAACATCAAATATTGGGTAGTAAATTGATCTTTAATCCTAATTTAATGAAATTAAATTATTTTGGTCTTCAACCCTACAAAATTCTCAAATAATTGTGTAACGATTTGGCTCTTATTACTTTGACCCATTCATACATCATCTTTTTTTCAATCATATTCTTCCTGTGTTTTTTGTACGTTTTGTGATATATTGTACCAGTTCTAAGTATTTGAGACACGTTATAACAACTGAGAACACAAATAAAGTTAATTATGTTTTGTCAAAATTCACAACTTTACCACCTGAGATATCATTTGGTTATTTCCCTCATTCTAGTCCTTTCTAGAAGCTTCCAAGCATTCTTACACCTTCACAACACTTTCATCTTGCATTTTATACCTTACTGGATTTCAATTGGACATCTGAAACTCGTTTTTTATTTCAAATCTGATAAACTCATAAAGTGATCTCCTTCATCCTTTCACTATTTTTTTTTATTTTTTAAAGCTTTATTAGCGTTCTTTTGATAGCAAGAATTGATCAAAAAAATACTTGTTTAGTGTATAGAAAACTCTGATATAGAGTTTGAGTAACTCAGTTTTGATCTGATTTGTAAGTTTATGGTCTCACCAATTTAAAATTTTTGGAACTCAATCAAGTCATCAAACAGTATCGTGATCACAGAGAAAATGTTTAAAATGTTAATTTGATCAATTATGGATCAGACTTATTGATTTTATTTTTGAATTAAAAACTTCCCCTACATTTCTCTCATAAATTATTTAATTATTTAATGAGTTCTTTATCTCTTTGTGTTTTTCTCTCTGTGTTCTTTTCAATAATATATAACTTGTGAGTTTTAGTCGCATGAGAGCACAACCTCCATTTCCGTTCTTGTTGTCAGGGAGCAAAATCAGGTTTGATAAGAAGCCATTGGGGAGGAGGAAATGGCGCACGGGAGGAATCAAAATGTTGGCCCGTCTCCATTTTGAAATCTAAATAACACCTCCATTTATTTTGATTTCTTCATATTTTTTATTTGCTTTTAAATTATTTCTCAAGGTTTTTCTTTATACAAAATTTCATCTAAATTGCTTAATTGTTTTTGAAATATGAGAAATTTTATGATAAATTTTATTTATCATTTCTCCCTTTAATCAAGTATCAATTAATTTTTCATTATAATAATTGATAATTTAGAATTTCTTTAACTTTTGTAACTCAAAAGTATCAAATAATATGTTAAAATTTTCAGAATTCATGAAAATTTTGATTGTGTCATAAAAACTGAGTTTTGAGTTTTCAAATAGGTTTTCGATTTAAAATTTTAAAATTTTGATATTTAATTTCTTTCCTAAGAATCTTAATTTTTAAGTATTTATCTGAATTCTTCTTTTTCTTTGAAGTTTCTGGACTTGAATTAAATATCCTCGGACTTTTAAATTTTCTTCCTGAATCTGAGTCGAGGCTTCTGTTGCTTTAATCTTTTCCTCTGCTTTTATTTATTCTCTAAATTTTTAGGGATAAATAAATATCTATGATATTTTTTAAAAATATATATATTTATTTAAAAAATCGTTATCAAAATATTAAAAATAACCCATTATCAATGGATCCCTCCCTTCACATAAACTTGTGTAGACTTGGGGAATTATGTTTTGATAACATCCCTTTATTTAGTCTCATATGCGTGCCTTCATGTTGGTAACTGCTCGGTTATTTCATAAGAAGGCATTTACGCAACGTTTCTTTTTCGGGCTTCGTCATGTCGTTCCCCTTCGCGAGACCACTGATTTTTTTAATATAATAATTAGATTAATCACATCATTAATGATAAAAATAAAATTTTATTAGTAGAAATAGCAGTGCGTCACTGTCAGTGACACTTTAAAAATACGTCACTAACAATGATATTTTTTTATTTTTTATAGCTTTGTAAAAAAAAAGAGAACCACGCCAATGGGAGTGGCGCACTCCCACCGACAGAAATTTGAAAATTTGCATTCTTTAGTTGAACATCAACTTTTAAGATAAGAAAAAGAGAAAAAAAAGACATTAATGAGAGTGACATCTTTTCAAATGCGTCAATCCCAATGACGCATATCTTATACGTCAGTCGCAGTGCATTCTTATTATTATAATTTATTTTTTCCGTTATTATTATTAATAATATGATTAATCTAATTATTATATTCAAAAATCAGTGCCTCGAGATGGTAACCATGCATTCTACTGTTATACTATCATTTATCCTTTTTAATCAAAAGATGAAAGTATAGTTCTCAAATCGAGTCTACAAAAAAATTTGTATTTTTAAATTTCAATCTGTATCTATAGGGATCAGAATCCATGAACATTTAAAGTTCATTTTAGTTAGCTGTTATTTGAGACGCCTTAAGCCATGTCTACGGAAGTTTTGAGTATTTAAATTTCAATCCGTATCTATATATATCTGAATCCATGATCAAGATCATTTTAGTTAGCTGCTATTTGAGACACCTTAGGCCATCCATTTATAGAAAAGAAAGAAATGCACTTCTCTTATTATACAACTGATGGGCATGATCATGATCTTGCAAATTAAAAACTGGTTTCTCCTTATTCTGTTAATGCAGTTTCCAATAGCATCGAGCTGTAAAAAAAAAATACAAGACACCACCAGTGATCTGTTTGGATGGAATGATAGCTCAGTGGAATTAGGGGTCCAATGATTCAAAATATAGTTGGATTAGCAGAACAGCAAGAATAACATACTAATCTAATGATTCCGATTAGCTATCTATCCACCAAAACACAGAACTGCAGTTTGGAATAGTTGCTAATCCGATTAGCACACCTTAGAACAACTTTTTATCTATCCAACAAAACAATAACAACAATATAGCCTTTAATCTCAAATAAATTGGGGTAGACTAAAAAATGAAACTCAACCCGAAATTATAAAGATCAAAAATCAATGATAATGCTAATGATGATGACGACGACGATGATATGATACTACTAATAATATTAGTAATAATAATAATAGTAGTAGTAGAAATAGCAATAGCAATAAAATAATAATAATAATAATAATAATAATAACAACAACAACAACAACAACAACAACAATAATAATAACAATATAATAATAATAACAATAGCAATAGCAATATAATGATAATGACAATGACAATGACGATGATGATGATGATAATAATAAGAGGTGATTTGGCGTGACGACCAGCAATAAAATAGTGATTTGGCGTGACGACCAGCAATAAAATAGTCAATCATTATGAAAATGAAGCGCAGTCATGAATAATATTATTACATTATTCAACTGCTCAGCGCAGGCATGAATAAAATTCTGATGACAACTTAAGGGAATCAATATCATCTATAACCTTCCATGAATTCTGTTGAATCTTGGCCACATCAGCGATAACTGTATTGCAACCCCATACATGGATAGCAAGTCGTCTACACTTCTGAGAATCCGGTTTTATGTAAGTATTGTATAAATCAATGACATCTCTCTTTTGGATAGTCTTCAGCTCCTCTGCCTCTGCTTTAGAAATATCATAATTGTACCTAAATTTTAAGCTAAGCATTTAGAAGGCTGCAACAACACTGATTTTAGTTATTTCATTTTCACAAATATGAATTACCTTTGCATTGTAATCTCATCCCAATAAATATCAGCTTCCCGTACAAGTGAAGGAATCTTCTCCAGTTTATTAGCTATTAATCCACTCATGTGATGATCAAAGGTGCCATCATCAATACCAGCCTACAAAATTGACCATAAACTTTTAAATCAGAAACTTGCATATCACATTCGAAATAGTAAAATATTTCAAGTTGAGAAACGTACAAGCAATTTCTGAAGACCGTCAATAAAGTTGTCTATCCTACTTTGCAAATGAAATGGATTATACTCTGATGATTGGATAATGAAGCAAAAACCTAGCACATCAGTTGTCAAACGTGGGCCACAGGTAACAGTGTAACCAAGCTGCTCTTTGGTCCTGTTTTAAGAAGATAAATCAGCATATATATAACATCATTACAAAACATTAAGAGAAACTTTATTACATTTCCTTGCAGTAAATTATACCTCAACTGATCAAAGAAGGGTTCACTAATTAGATCACCAAAAAGATCAGTGGCAACGCCTAATCTGATCGCTTCTCTTCCTCTGAGTTGTTGTTCAAATTGGTAATAAAGCTATCACAAAGAAAAAAAGAAGTTATCATATAAATGAAGGTGAAGGAGAATCCTTTCAGTTATGTTAAGAAAGTTCGTCAAAATTTACTTAAAACCTGCATCTAACAAAAAAAAAGCAATACCTCAACTACAGAATTAGCTTCGAGTTTGTTCTTCACATTCACACTTCTAAGTAGTGATGTGCCAGTTGGAATGCTTAGAACCTTGTCATAATACCGCAATTCCTTAGGTAATGGCTTCACATGCAAGGTGTTTGTGATAATATTTGATATGTCAACAGCCTCCTGTTCTGTTAAATTTCCATGGCAGAGCCCTTCTATATGCATCTGCAATATTAAAATGCTTTTTACTAGAAACTCATAAGAAAGTAGAAACTCTTTTTATTTGTTTTAAGATAATTTCACATGTTGTTGTTGTTGTAATGGCAAGGAGGGGCATGCAAGATTCTCTGGTTACAAGAGTTATTATTCATGAGCATCTTCAGAAAAGGAAGCCATAACATTTCTGGTTTTGATTACATGATATTTCATTATTTCGGAAGTTTTCAGGGGATAAATGCAATAGGCAATCAAATATGCTTTTTTGAAAGACTGGTGCTTAATTTAAATATTTTAATTTAATATACATAAGGGAGAAGAAAATATGACTTCAATACCTGAGAGAGAAGATTGGGTCTAAAGTCTAGTAAATCAGAAAGTGTCAAATTTTGGAGAGTTGATAGTTGCTCCTCTAGTTCCCAACTTCTTTCATACAATATATGCAACCTCAAGTTGGCTGAATGGTCAAGAGGCTCCAAGTTGGAGTTTCTATAGGCTCTCTCCATATCCTCCTTTATATCCTGGCAAACAATTGTAAGATTCTGTCAAAAACTGAACTTGTGTAAAAGTTGAATTCTTTTCATGGATGTATACCCCACTATTTTTGCAATTTGGCTAATTTTTATTGACTTAACCTCAGTTGTAACATTTCGATGGCATTTGAAAAATTCACCCAGGCACTCAATGTCAACAAGAAAAAATAACTAAGTATTGGCTAAACCTTAAATCTATCAATAGCAGGTGAGAAGGAACTGAATGTCAGCAAAATTTTCGAAAGCAGAACTGATAGTTTGTCATTGTAACCCCAAATCCGAATTTGCATCTTGTCATCGAAGTTACATAGAGAGTTTCCCAAACCAGCAATACCTGCCTGAAAATTGTAGAAAAGACAAGAGTCAAGGAAAAAGTACATGGGGGCAAAAGTGAATGACATAAGATAGAGTAGTGTAAGTAATTATTTCACAAAATTTTAATTAACACTTCAAAAAGAAAAATGCTAACGCTGAAACCAAACTAATTTGTTGTCTTATGTGCTCTCTTCCCTTTCTAGTTTGTTTTATGATTGAAAGGGGTTAGCCAAAATCAAGTGATATTTTCTTTTCTACCTGATATAATAGCTCATTTAAAGCATCACTCAGAAGATCAACAAAAAGCTCAGTTAACAGAGAGTTCTTGAGGCTACTATATGCATCCTTCAGCGATATGACAAAGTATACATTGGCACGGGGTACATTAAATGTCCGATCCATTTTATGCCATAGCTTGATCAGTGGCTCATCCAAAATGCACTTTGGCTTGGAGATTTTCAGAGATTTTGGAAGGCCGGCACTTCGTAGAGTGAAATCAGATGGAATAAACACGTTTTTTGGCGGTAGATGCAGGGACAGATCTATCTTTACTGGGTCTCGCCAGGCATCAAGGACATCCAGTGTGATGTCCTCCTCTATGTAGCAAGAACCAAACCATGGTTCGTATTGAACAGCTGAATTTTAACCAGATTATAGTATTTAGTACAAATTAGATACTTAAAATTGCCCACTAGTCAGAAAGTTAAAATTGCCTCTGGTCCATGCTTGCCCCCTAATTAGAGTGGCTCTATCAAATTGCAGGAAAAACAAAAGAGAAAATGGAAATAGAAATTGAATTATCTACCAATATCAACCTAGTTGGTAAAGTATCCCAGCACATCATAAATCAACAATCAACAGTTAACTAGAGAAACGAGTAAAAGATAATTGTGTAATCTGTATACCTGTTGTATCCTTGTCAAATGATTTAGTAAGCAGATCAATCCTCATATTTTCTGGATAGAAAAAGCTCAAGATATGCTCTATTAGAGTTGGGTCCCACTCTTCATAAACATATGCACCGCAAATGATATGTTTCTCCGGGTAAAACAGTGAACTTACTGCAATAGGTGTTTCAAGTCACTAATCTGAGAGCACATACAAGCAGAATAAACTGTAGCAAAGACTTACAAAAAGAAGCAACTAATACAGAATTTGCAGACAATAATATTTTTTTGGTTTCATGATAAACAATTAAAAAATAAACCCTTTGAGATTGAAAGAATTAACCTGAAAGATCCACTGCATAGTCACCCTGAGATTGTTCTTCAGTAAATCTGAACTCCATATTTCCAATTTCTTGGAGCTCTTTAAATATCCACTCTTGCGGTTTGGATTGTTGTACTAACTTGATGTACTGGTAAACCACACCAATCACGTCATACATCTGGCAAAGCATTTTGTTAGTACTTTTTCTTCTTTTTTTTCTAGTTGGCTTATGGAAAATACAGAGGGAGGGATTAACACTATAGTGTATCAAAAAAAAAAAAAACTGATGCATATATTACAATCAACTATGAGTCACCTTCTCCAATCCTTCAGAAGTGAGCTGAATGGTCACAGAAAAAATGTATGCAAAAGCAGATCTATGTGTTCCTTCACTATTCACACCGGCCCTTACAGAAGTAGCCCATCCCTTCGCTTTCAGCAAAGAGCATAAACTCCCTTTCCCCTCTGAAACCAATTTTATAAAACTTCAGCAAAACTGGAAAGATCTCCTCCAATTTATCCAAACATGCACAATACTGAAATAAAAAAATGCCTTCTGGAAACTGAGGCACTTGTGATTATTAGCAGATAATTCTATACAATTTCAGCTACATTCTTTTTCAAAGAAAAACTGTTTCCGGATGATTGGCGTACATTCTGAATTAAGTTACCCATTTTGTAAAGCTAGCACACAATTTCTGTAGTACATAAACATAAAATCACAATCAATGTTAGCAACACTGAAAATCATGGATCTTTATCAAATACTAATAAGCAGAGGGCACTTCAGATACCCTACATCACGTGTTTTGAAACTTTGGTAAACAGTTGGTACTTTTTCAGGAAAAACTCCTAAACTGAAATACCATGGCCAAGGAGATGTGACAAGTAACAATGTGGCTTCTTCAGGTATTCACGGTGTAAACACGGCAGCATCCATGACAAGTCCAGGTTGTGTACATCTTTGACAGCTTCTAATTTGTATTGTTTCCCACGTTTCCAAAATGTTGTAAGCTTTTCCTCAACAACTATACTCACTGGCGGACCGGCTTTAACCTTGATAAACAACTTCCTGACCCAATCCTCTAGCATTTCAATTGGCTCTGTGAGAGAGAAAAATGGGTTACTTGAAGATAAAATTACAACTCCAATAAAAAAATACATTGTACCAATGATAATTCAGAAACATACCTCCTCCAATTACAACTAGCTTCATCATCCCCCCATGGTAATTTTCATTGAACATTTTTAAGACTTCTTCACGCATATTAACACCATTTCCCATGGCTTCATACAGGCTCCTTTTGTTTCCTAGGAGAAAATGTCACAACTATATGACAAAAGATTTCTAAAATATACTATTAAACATGAAGTGGTATTTTATATACTGAGGGAACATACCCCATGAAAATTTGTTCACTGGATGATTAGGAGATGCAGTTTGACATTGAAGTTGTGACAGACGACAGCTGTCATTTTGCAATACCTGGTTGAATTCTAGGATTTGAGAAAAAGGAGCATAAATAATGATAATAATAGGACAATATTTAACCAAAGAACAATCAACAAAATACCAAAAATGAAATACAGTACCTGAATCAACTGCTAAAACCTCACGCTCCAAAGCATCCTCCTTAACAAGAGGTGATATGAAGAATTGAGAAAACCTTCAAAAGTAAGTACACCTTGTCTAAACCAGATTTTGTACAGTGCAAGTGACAAGTATAGGATAAATCAGCAAGTGTGATTACCTTTGCAATGCCCCCAGGAGAAATTCATGATTTACATCAAAGAAGTAACAAGTGTATTCCCATTCTGTGAAAGCATTTGAAGAACCCCCATGTTTTGACAAGTAACTAGCATACTAGAAACACAGTAAGAGAACTAGAGAGAACTAAACATCGATCTTTGAGTGAGTGTCTCTGCGCACTCACTTCAATAAATAACAAACAGTGAGAAGCTAAAGAGAATAAAAGAAAGAATTTACTGTACGAACCTCATTTTCATCTGGAAATTCAGAACTTCCCATGAAAAGCATGTGCTCTGTAAATATCATTCATGAGACTGCAGGATCAACTAAGATATAATGTCAAATAGAAAGATGCCAAGATAAGGTTTTCCAAACCTAAAAAGTGAGCCAGGCCCTGAGCATTAGGTGGATCAGAGAAGCTACCCATTCTTACACACATTGCTGCCGCAGCCTGAAAAATGACAAATAGTGAACATTCGGTGTTTTCTTGTAAACATCACTATAGGTGCAGGATGACAGGAAGAGAGCAAACTTGCTTAAAATGAACAAGGAGAATCCACATTCCGCTGTAAGGTTTCAGTATCAAACTAAAGGAGGTATCAAATTATTACTTTTTAGTACCCCATCATTCCGAATTCCAAACAACAATACCAACCTATTGCTATTATTGTGTACGCAATGAGTTACGCATACCCACATAAAGTTCTAAAATTAGAGTTCATATCTAAAATTTCAAGAGAATGAAAAATCAACCTCACATTACAATTATTTTGTCATAGTTCATTTGACCTCATGAACTTTTACAATGACACTAAGATTTCATAACATTTGACTTGCATGAATTGTTGAATGCTTTTGAAGAATAATCAGACACAAATGAAGTAGGAATTTGTTCTCCCCTCAACTTATATGCATTTCAGTTTTCAGGTTAACCGTTGACAACTTAGTGCACTTATTATGGATGCTAGGCTAGGCTGATATTTGAGGCCAGAAACCGTACGACGCTGGGCCGGATTTGACTCATTCAGCCCAAAATATTTTTAAATGAGAGAAGTTGCAGACGCCGCAGTGGCGGAACAGAGAAATTAGGTGGCAAGTTGATAAAAAATTCTAGAAAAGCAAATACTAAATTTGTGAGGGTCTTGCAAAAAATAACGATAAGTTGATTACCTTTTTGGTAGGTGGAGAAGCGGCGGCCGTTTTTCGCTTGTCTTCGTTCCCATCGGATTCGTCGCCGTTGATTTCTCCGTGTCCATTCTCTGCCTCCTCCTCTCCATTTCGTTCCCTACCATCTCCTCCTCCTTCGATTGAATCAAGCTCGGGGTAGATCTCCGGATCGTGCACTAGTAACGCGAAGAGGCCATTAGATAGATGTACGGTCTTGTACGACCTCTTATCCATTGGGGATTTCACCACCTCATTGTCATACGGGGCCAGAGATCCCATTACTGTGAAACTGTCAAATGAACTAATAATTTGCAGGGAAGGAATTCAATGATTTGGTACGAATGATGATCGAAGAAGATGAGGGTAGCCTTGGGTTATGGACTTATGATTTATATATTTTGCCCGTTCCCACAAATAAAAGAAATGTGTTGTTTGTTCTATATGACTAGATATACCTACCGTGTATTGATGGCACTTGCTTTTCTTTTTCTCTTAAAGGTCGCTTCTTTGACAAGAAACTAGCTTGTATCTGAATCTGAATCTGAATCTGAATCTCTGATGATGATGATGGAAACTCACGAAGAAGGAAGCTTTACGGGCGCCTTCGCACTTCCGTTTTCTAAAATTTCTAAAGTGCGCGTAACGTGTGCGGGTCTTATTTCAGTGTTTTGAGTTTTGACCCATTTTATAAGCAGTGTATTTTATTATTTTATAAGCAGTGTATTTTATTCGTGAATAATTTGGTTATTATTTAGTCAGAATATTTTATAAATTAAATATTTATTTTAATGTATAATGTATTTTATTTTAAAAAATATATATTTGCAAATAAAAATATTATTTTAAAAATTTATAATAAAATTTAAAATTTTAATATATTTTTATTTATATCATATGAAATATATTAAACCAAATATATTAAAATAATACTTCATTTAGTCTATTTGATTTTAAATCATTTTTTGTGTCATTTATGCACATCATATCACCAAAATATAAAAAAAAAATGATCTCTGAAAGCTCAAATATTTATAAAATGAATTGAGCAAAAAAAATAAAACAACATTCGAACTAGTCTATTTGTATTTTATATTATTATTTATCTCACTTATGTATATAATAAATTTAAAATATATAAAGTTATTTTAAATTATGTCTTTTATTGATCTATATTACTATAATTGCAAGCTCAATCCTTTACGAGATGAAGTACGCATAAAAATCAATACAAAAGCAATACAACAACACATCAGTTAGCCTGTTGGAGTTTTATACATGTCTCACCTCATTTATACAGAGAAGATTGATGAAATACACAAAGTTATTTGAATTATATCTTCTATTGATTCTTATTATAATCTTAACCTTATAAACTCAAGCCTTTATGGTACGAAGTGCGCATAAGAATGATCACAAATATATTGAAATAATATTTTAGTTAGATTATACACATAAAAATTGATATTGAAGCATTAAAACAACACATCGGTTGGCCTATTGGAGTTCTATATCATTTCTTGTCTCATTTATACAAAGACTATTGATAAAACACATAAAATTATTTCGAATGATATTTTCTATTCATTTTTTGTTACAATCTTATTCACGTAAGCCCAAGACTTAATGATATGAAGTGCGTACGAGAATGAACACAAATGCATAGAAAAAAAATTAGTTAAATTATTTGAGTTTTATTATAATCACAAGCCCAAAATTTTTGAGATGAAAACGCACAAAAATTAATATAAAAACATTAAAATAGCACATCAGTTGCTCTATTGGAGTTTTATATTATATTTTGCATTATTATGTACAGAATATTGGTGAAATACACAAAGGTTGTTTGAAATAATATCTTTTGTTGATCTATATTATAATCTTATCCCCGTAAGTTCAAGACTTTTATGGTATGATGTGCGCACAAGAAATACATTGAAACATTTAGTTAGTCTATTTAAGTTATACAATATTTATTGAGTCATTTATGCATAAAATATTATCAAAATACACAATGTTGTTTCAAATGATGTCTTTATTGGTTTATATTATTCCATCTACAAGCCTGAACTTTTATGACAATAATTACACAAAAAATAAACATAAATATATTAAAATAATATTTAATTTAATTTATTTAAGTTTTATATCTTTTTTATATAATTTATGCACATAATATCATCAAAATACATAAAAATACTATGAATTATATCTTCTATTGATTTATATTTTTTTGCTACAACCTCAAGGATTTATTACATGAAACACGCACAAAAATCAACAAAAATATATTAAAAACACTTGAGCTAGTTTTTTATATTATTTTTTATCTCACTTATGCATATTATATAGCCAGAATGCACAAAAGTTGTTTAGATTTATATTATTATAATTGCATGATCGATCCTTTACAATATAAAATGTGCATAAAAATCAATACAAAAGTATTAAAACAACACATGAGTTTGCCTATTGGAGCTTTATATCATTTTTTGACTCATTTCTGCATAGTTTTTTTTAAACAAAATACACAATATTATTTCAAATAATATCTTCCATTGATATTTATTATAATATTATCCTTGTAATCTCAATCTTTTATGGTATGAAGTGCGTACAAGAACGAACTTCATTTAATTTATTTTATTTTTCTATCATTTCTTACGTTATTTATGCACATAGTATCGTCAATTGCATGATAATACTTTAAATGATATTTTTTATCGATTTATATTATTATATATGCAAACTCAAGCATTTATAACATGAAATGCGTAGAAAAATAAATATTAAAACAACACTTGAGCTAGTCTATTTGAGTTTTATATTATTATTTATCCCATATATATATAATATGGACAAATGAACAAAGTTGTTTAGAATTGCTATTAGTTTATATAATTCGAAGCTCAATCCTTTGTGAAATTAAATACGCACAAAAAACAATACAAAAATATTAAAACAACACATTAATTGATTGATTGATTTTTATTGTTATATTATATGATGTTGTTTCGAATGATATTTTTTATTAATTTATATTATTACCTACGCAATCAAAACTTTTTGATAACAATTATGCATAAAAAGTAAATACAAATATATTTAAATAACACTTCATTTAGTCTATTCGATTTTGACATAAAATACTATGAATCATATCTTTAATTAGTTTATATTGTTATCTCCACAAGTTCAAGCATTTAGTATGTCTAATATTGTTTTATATTATTATAATTGCATGCTCAATACTTTACGAGATCAAATGCACTCAAAAATCAATATAGATGCATTAAAATAACATGTGAGTTAGCCTATTGGAGTTTGTGTCATTGTTTGTCTCATTTATGCCCAAATTTTTGATAAAATATATACAATTATTTTGAATGATATCTTTCATTGATATTTACTATAATCTTATCATTGTAATATCAAGTCTTTATGGTATGAAGTGCGCACAAGAACAAACACTTGCATTCAAATAGCATTTTAGTTAGTTCAACAGAGTTTTTATATTATTTTTGTCTCATTTATGGACATAATATTGTCAAAATACATAATTTTTTTCTAATGATATTTTTTATTGATTTATAATATTATTACTTCTGCTCAAACATTTATGATAATAATTACGCACAAAAAATAAAATATATGTTAGCCCTAGAGTTGTGGTATTTAAAGGCTAGAATAGTGTAAGATTGTAAAGAATCTAAAGTAGAAATATATAAAATCGATTTGAGGCTTAGTGTTTAAGTATTCAAGTGTATTAAAATATATTTATATTAGTGTATTTGAGTCTTATATTATTTTTTTATCTTACTTATGTATATAAATAGTTAAAATACACAAACTTATTTAGAATTATGTCTTGTATTGATTTATATTATTATAATTACAAGCTCAATTCTCTATGAAATGAAATGTGCATCAAAATCAATACTGAAATATTAAAATGACACATTAGTTATCTATTAATTTTTTTATCATTTCTTGCGTTATTTATGCACAAATATCGACAAAATACACAAAAAATTTTGAATATCATTTTCTATTAGTTTTTATTATAATCTTATTCTAAGCTCAAGCCTTTATGATGCAAATGCGCATAAGAATAAATACAAATTCATTGAAATAACAATTAAGTTAGTTTATTTGAGTTTTATATTATTTTTTTGCCTCATTTATGCATATAATATTGTCAATATACATAAAGTTATTTTGAATGATAATTTTTATTTGTTATATCATTCCCTCTCTTGTTTTAGATAGGAGTGCTTAGAAAATGACGATCCATGTATCAGAACCATGATTTAGGAGTTAGAGTTTAGTAATAGAGCTATAGATTTTAAGTTTTTGGTTTTTCAGTTCCTAGATTTTAGGATTTTAGGGTTTAGAAGTAAGAATTTAGAAATATATTTTATGATGTAGGTTTATTATTATTATTATTATTATTATTATTATTATTATTATCATTATTATTATTATTATTATTATATTATCATCATCATTATCATTATCATTTTTATTTTATATATTTATTTATTATTATTACTATTTTTTTTCATCATCATCACTATTATCATTGATATTTGAGATCTTTGATCTTATGTTTTCATATTGGGTTTTATTTCTAGCCTACCCCAATTTATTTGGGATTAAAGGCTTTGTTGTTGTTGTTTATATCAATTCATCTACAAAGTCATACCCATATGACATGAATTACGCACAAAATATAAACAAAAATATATTAAAATAACACTTTAATTAGTCTATTGAAGTTTTTATATCATTTATTTATGCATATAATACTGACAAAATACACAAATTTATTTTGAATAATATTTTTTATTAGTTTTTGTTATAATCTAAACCTTGTAAGATTAATCTTTTATTATAGAAATTATGCACAACAACAAATACAAATTTATAAAAATTATATTCAGTTAGTATATTTGAGTTTTACATCATTTCTTAGCTCATTTATGCATATAATATAGGTACAATACACAAAGTTTTATCGAATGATATTTTTTATTGATATATATTTTACCTCTGCAAATTCAAGTCTTTATGAGATGAAATATGCACAAAAATTAATATAAATATATTAAATCAATACTTTAGTAAGTCTATATGTTTGTTAACCTATTTGAGATTATATTATTTTTTTCATTTATACACATAACATTACTAAAGTTCAAAAGATATTGTTAATGATGCTTTCTATTAGTTTATATTATAGTTTTATTCTTGTAAATTCAAACCCTTATGATACAAATTATACATAACAATGAACATAAATGCATTAAAATAATTTATTAACTTTGTACATAAACAAACTTAAATTAATTTTTTTATTTTAATTCATATTCATTATCGTGAGCAATTCTTCTAATAAAGCCTAAGAGCTTGTAGAGATTAAATTATTAACTAATAAAAGTTACTATTCAAAACAGCCTTATATATTTTTAACGATTTATTTGTATAAATAAGATAAAAATAATATAAAATTTGATAGCTACACTCTCGTCGACAGAAATAGAATAGCTCTCAGATTTTAGAGGCGTATGAACCGACAAGAAGGATGGATACGTCTCCAAATCACATTTTCAAGATCTAACTGATTAGAACATCAAAAAATCATGATCAAGTATTTAAGTTGTATTTTCAGATTCTCTAAAAGGGATGAGCATATCAGTGATGGCAAATAGTTTGCGTGCATTTGAGATCGGCGAGACTACAAGTACTTCAAAAATTACAAGGCATCTCCAGAACACGATCACTTCAATAAAAAAGTTACAATACTTTTGACTACCGTCCAAAATATAAGCATAAAACGAAATCCAATATAACAAGTTTCCACTCTAAAATAATGCAACAAAAGAGCAACGGAAATTTCCCATCCATCCATCCAACATCCAACATAAATTACAACAATTGAACAAACCAAAACAATTACAAACATTTTTCCACCCATAGAACCAACAAATCGAACAACAAATGAATAACAATTTTCAGAATCCACCAATAGAACCCATAGAAAGAAGCATGAACGAAAAAACAACAAATAGGTCAGGCTATAAACAAAGTGAATCAATCTAAGAAATTAGGTCAGGCTAGAAGGTGCTGCTACTCTCGCTGGCAGAAATAGAAGAGCTCTCAGATTTTACCACAACAGCAGGCCCCTTGCTTATATCCAGGCCTTGCAACCGACCAATTGATTCTTGGTGCATCATGTCAGGCAAGGAATTGGGGTTGTGGAATGGAGACTGATGGTGGAATCGGGGGAATGATTGGGTATTGTGGTAGTGTTGCTGCTGGCTTTGGTGTGGTTGCTGCTGTTGCACTTGACCTTGTGACAAAACAAACAAGGAGGATGGATGGTTGAAAGAGTGGATGTGTTGCATTCCAAAATTAAATGTTTCACTTGGATTTGACAGTTCTCCTGTTGCCATCTTCAGCCTCTCTACTTCCTGCTTCAGTGCCTCATTTAATGCTGTTAATAAATAAGGAAATGTATTACGGTTAGGTGTTTTTGACTGCAAAATTACCACACCTAAACCAGCCTCCTTAAAAGAATAATTGTTGACTTGGTAAAACTTTATATAATCCTCTAGTTTTCAGTTTTCCAGTGCAGTATGCCTTTCTGATAGGTTACAACTTACAACATACATTTTATAGTGCAGAATACACCCTTCAATGATTATACAAAAGCCACATCTGTAATGCTGTACAAAATTTATATGCAGATATCAGCAGCCCCCACTAAAGAATTAGTTGTAGACAATGCATGGATCTATCAATAAGACCATGTCAAGTGACTAGGATTTTGATTATTTGAAATACCATAGAAGAAATGACTACGTTTTAAGTTAGTTCAAAAGTCAAAATGCTAGTCAATTACCAATAATTGGTGCAGAATCTAGGGTTTTTACTTTGGAATTCCAGCAAGAACCAGCTGGTTTAGAACACAATGCCAATGCATAAGGTGATACAACAACAATTATTACCAGTATCTTACAGAAATTAAAAGAAAGCCCATCCGTTACAAACGGAAGTACCTAAAAGGTCCTGAGAATTACTACTATGATTTGTATTAGTTTATGACAGACTAACAGCAAATTAGATATTGCAAGCACCAGGTAAACAGCACATTAAGATATAAAAACTTTGCTAAATGAAAAAGAACTTATCAATATAGAAGTAGGAAGCATACCATCACGTAATTGGGCTTGTTGTTCCATGGCTTGTAACCTTATCTTAAGTTCAGCATTTTCAGCAGAAAGCCCGGTTGTGTCTCTCTTCAAGGGATACATATGGAATCTTCAGGTTAGCTCAAATTTTGAAACATTTTTTGTATTTTTGAAGAAAAGCATGATCATAATGTATTACGTATGAATTGGATTGCAGCTAATGTTTATGTTTTCACCTAGCTAAGGGTTATTGCCCATGATCCTTTTGTAACATGAAAGAGTAAATAACTAACAAGGCTTTGGTGCCTTCACTATTCTGGTCATTTTTTGCTTTAATTTGTTACAGTTTCTTTCCTGGTCTTTGGAGCTTAATCTGCACAACTGAAGGAAAGTGAGGACAACTCAACATCCCAAGTGACAACCATTTGAAGGTTTATCTAATAACTGCAGAATTAAGGGATTAGTTGGGTTGATCTGGGGTGTAAATGCACGATAACACTGGTACAATAATGGTATGCTAAGTACCAGTATTTACCAGCTAAATTTTTTGTTCTTGCTATAACCAAAGCTCACCTCAAGCAAACACGCTATGTTTCTTAGTCAGATCAAATTTTCCTAGTTTACAGGACAATAATCTTATGAGATGGATGAAATAAAAATACAAGGAATGACAAGAATTTTAAGACAAAACTGTACCTGAAACAGAGTGAGCTGGGCAGATAGAGTAGTGGCTTCAGTTTGAAGAGTTTGTACCTTGCGCTCAAGCTCACCTATATAGCGTGCCTTTCTTTCTTTTGATCTAGCTGCTGATTGCCTATTGGCCAGGATTCTGCATTTTATTGATGGTCTTTTGTGTTAGCCTATCTAAATTATTAGATAAGAACAGCCCAAAATTAGGCAATCCTGAATAGTACATTCACTAATTACTAAATTGCACAAACTGATGAAAATGCAATGTACAATGATGCCAAAAAAAGCGCAAAATCAAAACAAGCGCAAAATTTTAGATTAAAATATGTACATTCCTCCTAGCAAGTTGAAATTTTAATCTAAAATTTCAACTAAGGAACAAAACCAACCTCTTAGCTCGTTTTGGATCAATTGAAGCGAGCTCAGAAAGTTGTTCAGCAGTCATGGCCTTCTTAGCCTCCAAGACCTCGCTAAAGAGTGCGCCGGGCCCACCGGACCCCACCGTTGCAGATCCATCAATGGAATTACTATGCCTATGCTTTGGCCTTGGGACACCATTTCCATTCGCGCTACCATTTCCTCCTCCCGAGCTCTCCCCATTTCGATCCCTACTAAAACCTCCTCCCTCTGATCCCGAGCCACTTCCTTCGATCTTTCTGCTGATCTTCTCTATATCCATAAAAGTGGAGAAGAGGTCATCTTCTGATCCGATCTCGTCGAAACTGCCGGTAGAGACGGGATCCCCGGAACTGAGGTCGAGATCGTCTGGGATGCGAAAGGCGACCTCAGATCTGGCGCGGCGGTGGTGGGACCCGCGTGCAGGAGGACAATGCTGAGAAGTGGGACCTCCGAAGGCATTGGATGGAGGAGGGAGAGCACAGGGGAGGTTGAGGTTAGGATTGGAGTTCGACGGAGGGGAGGGGAGTGGCGGTGGGTGGTGGGGTAGGGAAGAAGGCGGCGGATCCGTGTTTTTGTTTTGTTGCATTTGTTCGAGAGAGAGAGAGAGAGAGAGAGAGAGTGGTGTGTGCTGTCTGCTGTGGCGTGTGATGTGTGATGGCCTGATGGGGTCAGCTTTTGTTGCTGAGCTCGTGGAGTCACAGCATGATGGATTAGGACGACCTTTTTCTTTAACGTTTTAAGAAAGGGGCGTGATGAAAATCCGAACTCCACATTTTAATTATGAAAAAATTTAAAAATTAATTTTAATATATAAAATAATTTATTATTATTAAATCAATTATATTGATGAGTGATTGGATAGTTCATAATAAAAAAAAACGTATAGACCTCCAAAAAAAGTTCTGAGAATATGAATTTCTAAGAAAGTACGAGATATGGATTCTAGACTCTAATACTCCGAAGACTAGATAGTAGAGTTCATTATTATTATTTATTTCTAAATATCTGTTGTTATTGTATTTTTTATTGATGATGTGGATGTTGTTTTCTTTTCTTTCATTTGCACAATCAGAGGATATTTATCCTCTTCCGCATATGCTCTGTACGTAGCCATCGTTTTTTAAGGGTTGGCTGGGTTTTTCAAGGATCGGATTTAGCGGGTCTACGGAAGGGTCGGGTTTTATAATGATTTTTAGAGAGTCGGGTTTAAAGGGTTTGATTTTTAAGAGGTGAATTCGGTCATTGAGAAGCCCGTCCCTTACCAAGTCTTTCAGACTCTAAGGGTCAGGTAAGGACCAGATAAGGCCAGCAGGTAAGAACTTAATATATATATATATTTTGATGTTAAGTTGTATTTGTATAATGATATTAAATTATGTTTTTTAGTTTTGACATTTCATTTTTCTTATTTTTTTAAGTGTAATTAATATACAATATAAAATATTAAAGAAATGACTTGAGAAGGATCATAAAGAACTGGGTTTAATAAGGGTCAGATTAGAAGGACCTAGTTTTTAAAGATTAAGTCCGACTCTTGAGAAGTCCGGTCCTCACCATTAGAAAAGGGTGGACTGAACTTATGAGGGCTGAATTTTTTTGAAAGACCGGCTGGACCGATTTCAAAAACCGAACCCTTATAAATTATCCCTAATTGTACCTTTTGTTGTCTTTTAAATTTAGAAGTGTTTTGTGATTATAATTTCACAAGTTTCAAAATAAATCAAAGGAATATCCTCTGCGCCGAATGGTGCGACACAATAGGGATAGAAATTTCAATCAGGGGCAGAGACGTGGAACTACCTTATAATTATTTATTATTATTATTATATTATGATTATGATTATAATTTTTCTTATTATATTATTATATTATTATGATTACGACTATGATTATTATTTTATTATTATTTGATTATGTTGTATTATTATATTATGATTATATTATTAGAATTATGATTATTTATTATTATATTATTATGATTATAATTATAATTATATTTTTTATTATTATATTATTATATTATGGTTATGTTTATATTTCTATTATATTATTATGATTACAACTATGAATATTTTTATTTATTATGATTATGATTGTAGATTATTATCATTATTATTATTATTATTATTTTACTATTATTATTATTATCATCATCATTATTGTTAGTATCATAATTATTCATATTTTAACTATTCTTATTAATAACTGCCAAACGATATTTTCGCTCTTCCGAATAGTCAAGAATACCATTCTTCTAAAAATATACTATTCTATCACTTTTCCAAAATTATCATTCTTCCAAATCTATTCCTTAATTTGCCAAATAAACCCCGTGTTGCTACGGAGAAACCAGTTAGATCTACTAGAACGTGGACTGATATATTGTCCAACCTTTCTACACTAAAAATTAAAACCAATCCCTAAAGCCTTCACATGGAGGTGCTCATCTCAGATCCATTTCAGTCTAATTGAATTTGCCAAGTTAGAATTAGTTCAATCCGGCCCATAGCCTGGTTTGCTTTGTGATTGCCACCAATATGTATGCGAACCCAGCCCAACAATATTCACCTGTTTATGTAAGACAGTAAGAGGGATATTTTCGTCCTTTTTCACAGACCCGTTGGCCGTTGGTACATTTCGTCGTTACTCGAATACTCGTTATAAAAGCGAGACCCTTCCCCTGCTAGCGCTATCCATGTCAGAGTCAGAGATCAGCTCCTCCACGCTACTAGCCATTTTCTTCTTCTCTTTTGAAACTGGAGGTTCAAATCTCTCTTTCGTTATTTTGAGGTCTTCAACCTTTGATCTCAGGTTGCTAGGATTGTTTCTTCTTTCTTCTTCCTCTTTGCAATTAACCTATGCTGCGTTTAGTATATTTTTTTTACTCGTGCAGGCCTTTCGATTTGGTTCTCCCAAGAAATTATAGTTTCTGATGAAACAAAGCATTTAGGGGAACATTCGAAAAAGGACAACTTCTCTGCTCTTTGTTTCGCTTCTTTTCATTTTCTTGATGTTCTTTTTCTCAGATTTATAGCCACTCAGTAGATCCGGATCAACTATTTTACATATCTCCTGTTTATTCTTGTTCTCTTCTACTTTCTACTTTCTACTCAGTAGATCCGGATCAACTGATTTAATATCAGATTCACATTGGCAACATAAAGGAAATCTTCCTCAGCTGCAGAGGCAGTTTGATTTACGCCGCTCTCGCATTGAGCTTTAAATCAGGAAGCTTTCGAATCGCGAATTAAATCAGATGCCACACAGATGGACTTGTTCAACATTTTAATTCTGCCTTCCTGAGCACTGTATTTGTCTTTTCTTATTTTGCATTTTCAGGCAAAAACTTTTGAACCAGGAGTTGATAATTCAAATCTTGCTTCTTCGTAATTCTATTTCTTTTCTTAAAGTATTACTGCATCCATTTACTAGTTTTAATCAATTTTTGCATTGATCTGATCGATTTGTTCTCATTTTCGTTTATATTTCGGTCACTATTTGGGAACAATGATGTCAAAGTAAAGATTCAGAGATGCAATATAAAAGGAAATCTTCATCTGTTTTAGGGGCAGACGGATTTCCACCACAGAGTTCTGTGTTGACAATTTTCTACTCATTCCAATCTGAGTTCCCTTTTCCCTAAAAATCTGGTGCTTATTTATCGCTTTAACTATTTGTCAAATTGTATGATAAGGTTTTGATACAAAAAAATCCTGAAGGTGCGACTAGCATCTTGAATTAAATTGTATGAAAGGGCTTGTGTGGTTTGATCTCAATATACTCTGCTTCTATATCAGATACTACTGTTCCTACCACAGTGAAGGTCATTGGTGCTTGAACTGTACGAGCCATCTTGTTTTTTTTTTTTATTTGAAAATGTTAAAGATTTATTTTCCTTGCACTAATTTAAAAAGTAATTTTGGTTAAAATTTGTAAAAAAAAAAAAAACTAACGCTGCCAGTGCACGAACCCACTGGGTAACTGATGATAATTTTTGCAATTCTTGCTCAACTTTTGTTTACTTTCATGGGGCAATGATTAGAAACAAGATCAGAGTGGCTCTATAAGGAAAATTTCGGCCACGGTGTTGATCATTAATTTCTCATTTTCTCAAGATCTGAGCATCCCTTTTCCCTGAAAATGGTGGTTTTATAGCTTAAGTTGTGCTTACAGTGATAATATTTGATTTGTGTTATCCATACTCTGCATTGGAGCTGTGATGAAACTATAAATTCGCTTGAGCGGCTCATTAAATGAGATGCCATACTGATATTCTGAGGTTCATACTTATCTGAGCTCTTAACATTTATTCTTCTTTCCTTTAGTCCTTTTCTAATCTCTTCTCGGACATACTTTTATAGAATATGATGGTTAGACTCAGTCAATACTTGTTATTATTTGGTGAGTGAAGGTTTATGTTAATTAATACAAGTATTTATTTTATGTTGATTGTTTTATGTTAAAACTTCTAGCATGGAGCTGTGATTAGAAAAGAGAAAGGGCTTGAGTGGCTTGATCAATGTATCTGACATGGAAGCACACAGTACAGTCAGACGGTGCCATTTGGAGACTAAATCAAGTGATTAGAAGATAACTAGTTCTTCCTAGTTTTTCTTCTTTCTCGCTTCTCTGCTTCTTTCTTCTCTTCTTTTTCTCCTTTTTCTCCAACCAAAACCATGACACAGCTACATCTCACCTCCTACCTCTTTATTTGTTTGGCTGTGCACGTGCACATGCATTAATTTGTTTCTTTTATTTCAGATACCACTATTTCTGCCACAGTGAAGGCCAATGATACTTCTACACTTGTTTATTATTATGAGTCCTCTTAATTTTCTTACTCTTTTTAAATTAACAATTTTGCCACGCTATCGTTTATCTTTATTTTACAATTCTTATGAGCATATTTTCTTAAAAACCATATTAAATTTCAAATAGTGTTCTGTTTGTGCAATGGAGCTAAGACGAAATTTAACGTTTTGACATGCTTGAGAGGCCTAAGATATGAAATCGAAGTACCTCACTGATGGTCGTCTTCTCTTCTCTGTAATCTGAGCTTTTTAATTGTATTTGTCACGCAGAGCAGTCGCTTTTTTGTTTTCTTATTCTTCTGAACCAACTACAATGCTTCTCGCGCTACACTTTTGATTGCTTTCTTGGAGGCAATGATTTGAAACTAGATCAGGGTGGCTTGTTCTCTTCTTTTCCGCTTTTTTCTGCTTCTGTTTAGATATTTTGGCTGTATCACAATGAAAGCCTATTTGCACTATGGGCCCTTTTTAATCTCTTCTCCAATATGGTATTAATTTTTTTTTGTTTTAATTGAGATTGAAAATTTTCAGTCTAATATTATAATTGATTGCGGTGTTTTTGAGTCCTTTGTATTAACCCGTTTGGAAGAACTGAAAATCAATTTTCTTATAAATATACTTGTTTCAATTTCATATGTTCTTTTTGAGTCCTTTGCATTAACCTTTTTTTTTTCCTTTTACATTCTGAAATGTAATTCTTTATCTTTGTTGCTTTCTTTTTCTTTATTTTTTTCCCGTTCGTTCAATCTATACAGATACTCTGTTTTATATTATTTAATGAAAACGTTGGTGGGCTTTTGACCCTTCACTTCAAAAAAAAAAAATTCATATTATTTTGGTATCCGTAGGATATATTTTGTTTAATTAGAAATGTAATATGCAGCAGTAATATACAGATATTTCTCTTTTAGTCAATGAAAACAGCTGGTATGGCATTTCGCCAACCGGCCTTCAAAAAGAAAATAAATAGAAGTATAGAACTTCTCTAGTATTTGTTACACTCTAATTCATTTACATGGCTTTATTTTTCTTGTTCTAATTTAAAACCACCGACTTAAATCAACTTTTGCACTGGTCTGATCGAATTATACTCTCATACTGTTTATATTTTTTTATACATGAAATATTCTGACAATTTCGGTCACCATGTGGGGAGCAATGATGTGAAAACAAAAATTCAGAGATGCAACATAAAAAGGAAATCTTCATCTGTTGTTGAGGCAGATGGATTTCCAGCGTTCTGTGTTGACAATTTTTACTCATTCCGCTGAGCTCCCATTTTCCCAAAAAAAAAATGATGCTTTTTATTTAGTGGTAAATTTTTATTGCGGCTTTCTTATTTTTCCATTTTTCAGATGTGGTGCTAAATTTTTATATTCATGCGATGCTAAATTTTTTTTTTGCTTTTTGATGGTCATGATTTCAAAACAAGAAAATTGCTTTGTTACAGTGGAAAAGATGGACAAAGAATTATACTATCAACTCTCGTTTTGACAGACTTGGCAGCAACTGCCAAACTTATAAAAAAAAAACTCTCATTTTGAATTTGTTCGATTGGCGATGATGAATTATTGTAGACTCGTTTTGAGCGGCTCATGTGAAACCAGATGCCACACTGATATTCTGAGATTCTGAGCCCTTCACTTAACATTCTTTTTTTCAAGTCTATTCCTGTTGTCTCATACTTTTTTTTTATAGTTATTGTTTTTTTTTGACTCGATCAAACTTGATACTGGTTAAATTTTGATTCTAATTTGAGCAATCAGTTTGCATAGTAAAATTACAGAAATAACCCTGATACTCAGAACAATGAAAAATTCATTTTGTTGGTGTACTGGAAGAAGGAAGATTCATTTTAATATACTAATGCATATTTAGGGTTATACATCAAGGTCTAAGGATGTAATTTATGCACTTGGAGAGTTGAGAGTATTTGCGAAACCCAGCCCAAGTAAAATGCGCCTGCTTAATACTTATCCGAGAGGGGTATTTTCATCTGTCCTCTTTCTTCTTTTCACCTTCTTGATGATCTTTCCCTTTTCTGACAAAACAAAAAGAGGTTTTTCCATAGAGCTTTAACGATTTTTGTATTTTCAATGAGGCTATGATAAAGTTGGGAAGCTCTCGAGTGACATATGAAATCAGATGCTACACTGAGACTTGTTCGTAATGCTGCTTTTCTAAACCCGGTATTAGTCTCTTTACTTTTTTATTTTATTTTGCATTTTCTGTCAAAACTCTTGCGCTGATCTGATTGATTTTTTTGTTCTCATATTCGTTTACACATATTTAAGCATGAAATGTTCCGGAAATTTCGGTCACTATTTAGGAGCAATGATGCCAAAGCAAAGATTCAGAGATGCAAGCAATATAAAAGGAAATTTCATCTGTTGAACAAGCAGACGGATTTCTTTAACTATTAATTTGTTGATGATTTTTTTACTCATGTGCAATCTGAGCTCCCTTTTCCCAATACTCCGGGGCATATTAATTTATCCCTTTTCCCAATACTAGCGTCGTGATTATTTGTTTTTTGTTTTTTGCAATTCTGCTTCTTTTAGATGACTTGAATGGTTTCTTTTTATGTTAAAAGCTGGAATTGAAGGCGTCACTAATATGCATCTTTCTCTTTGATGCTATCTATATTTCTTCTACATAGACTAACGTTTTGGTGTACATGTAGATGGTTTATTCGGCCAATACTTGATATTATTATGCGAGTTCTGAGGTTTTATGTCATTTGCTCAAAAAAATTGACGAGTAATTGCCTTTAATTCTAATGTTTGGCGACGTTATATGCATGTAAAAAGATTGTTAACTTTTGAGCTCCGATTAGAAAAGAGAGGGTTTGAATGGCTTCATCTCAGTGTCTGAATTCGAAGCTAATTTATTCGTTCTATTATTCTTCAGAACCAACTACTATTAATTTTTATTTACTTTCATGGGGGCAATGATTAGAAACAAGATCAGAGTGGCTCTATAAGGAAAATTTCCGCCGCAGTGTTGATCATTAATTTCTCATTTTCTCAAGATTATCTGAGCACCTATTTTCCCAAATTTAAGAGTATTTTTAAATTAATTCAAATAATTTTTAATTGAGAGTACTTTGAATTAATGTGCATCAGAGCTATGATGAAATTATAAATTCTCTTGAGTGTTCATGAAATGAGATGCCATACTGATATTCTGAGGTTCATGCTTATCCGAGCTCTTAACAATATTCTTCTTTATTTATTTTTTTTGGAAGCAGAATTGACATTCTTCTTCCCTTTTGTCCTATATATTGAGTGGCTTGATCTCAGTATGTGAATTAGTAGCTCGTTTTTTCGTTCTATTATTCCTCAGAATCAACTACAATTTATCTTTTGTTTACTTTCATGGGGCAATGATTAAAAACAAGATCAGAGTGGTTCTATAAGGAAAATTTCCTCCACAGTGTTGATCATTAATTTCTCATTTTTCTCAAGATCTGAGCACCCCTTTACCCAATAAATTGTGGTTTTACAGCATGTTGAGCTGACAGAGATAATATTTGATTTATGTTATCCGGCATAGATTGTTTGAAGAAAGTGCTTGAGTTGGCTTAAAGATACCACGATGAAAGCTAATTTTGATTTTGATATGCACAATGAGCCCTCTTTTAATTGCTTCTCTACGGTATTACTTTTGCTTTCTTTTATTTCTTGGAATTACCTTTTTAAAGATTATTTTGTTTGATGAATTCGTGCGTGCTGCTGGTTTACTAATCAGAGTGGCAACGAAAAGGAAATTATGTTCATATATTAATATCTGAGCTCTTAACATTCTTCTTTCCATTTAGTCCTTTTTTTCCTAATTATATTCTCGGACGTACTTTTATAAATCAAGTGATTAGAAGATAACATTCTTCTCTTCATTTTCTCATTTTTCTCCAACCAAAACCATGACAGCGCTACATGATCTCAACTCCTACCTCTTTATTTGCTTGTTCGTGCACGTGCACAGGCATTAAACATTATAATCTGCTTCTTCTATATCAGATACCACTGTTTCTTGAAAAACGTATTAATTTTGAAATAGTGTTCTGTTTGTGAAATGGAGCTAGGATGAAAATTATCTAAGGGGTTCCAGTCCTAATAGCCTAATAGCCGTAATATTCTCTAAATAATAACAACACACACATTCATATGCAACTGTGCACGCTTGAAATGGTCTCCTCTTCAATCATACGACTTTTATTGGAGAGTTCTAGGCAAATCTGAGCAGTCTATTCCAAATTGGACGGTCCAAATAAACTCTAACCATATATCGGCGTTGGGCCTATCTGTTCTGACCAATTTTAATTATATAAAATTAGATTTCATCTAGACCTTTCAATCGATCTGATATATGGTTCCCAAAGAAATCCGTACCATTAGAGAGTTGAGTTCGTGGCCCCCCTTCCCCTTCTTCCTCAACCACACGCTATTATAAATACACAAGTAAACATTAAGGGTTCTACACAACATCACTAACAACCTTGTCCTGGCTAGCATTGGTCTCACGACCTTCCTCCAAACAACTCTCCTGCTCCCGGTTCACTGAAGCCATGAGTGCAGCATCACTAGATGTTCTCTCCTCACTCTCCACTGGTGCCATTGGGACTGTCATGCTACTAGAACTCCCACCAAGCTCACCTGCCAGGCTGGCAAGCCCATTCTGTTTCAAATAACTTTCTAAAGGTCGGTTTGCAACCTCCAGAAGACTCAGCATGCTTGGCCGTGACTGTGGGTCCGGGTGGAAATTCAAATCTATTCCTGCCCGGTTAATGTCCAAACCCACATTTCCAGATTCATTCTCTCGCTGCACATCTGAAACAGGCAATAGTGTACCTCTGGAGGAGTTGCTGCCCTCAGCTTCATCTTTACCTGCAGCCCAAGAAAGCTTTTTGTTGTTGTTAACCTCAGCTTCTTCCTTCTCCGACTGCCTCTGCTTCTTTCGCATCATTAAAGTCTTGAAACGGCGCTTCACAGTCAAACACACATTGCACGTGCATGATGGGATGTGTTTAGGGCCTTTCCCACTCGGGGGCTGGATGCAAACTATGCATGTGCAGCCTGGCCTGTGTCGTGGATGCTTTGTTGTCTGTGCGGCTGATGGCCTAGCTTGGTTTACATTAGTTGAGTCCCCTAAGGTTGCAGCAGTAGCTAGTGCATCTAACCCAGACGCATCCAGTCCTGAGAAATTTCGCTTGAAACTATGCCCTCTGTTTCTTTGCTTCTTGATCTCTGCACCACATAGTTTATGGTTGAGAATACTTGGTTTTGCAAAATCATATTAAAATCCTGGTTTTGTGAAGGAACATGACAGGACCATTATTACAATGCTAGATGCACTACGTAAAACATATTTATAGTATCACAGTATTATGAAATCCATGAGCACACACCAAATGTTACATATTCTTACTGAATTAACTCAAATTGATTCAATTATACATCCAGTAACAAAATCCACTCAAAGCACAGTACTGCAATGAGAAGCAATATTACCTTCATATTGCTGTAGAAGATTTTGTATTTCTTGTGGGCTTAATTCATCTGGTGTAGAGCATGAAGAACTGCAAAGATACATTACTGATTTGAGAGCATTCATTTCTTACTTTATCTTTTTGAAATTTTAACAAGGTCTCCAAGTGACATACTATTTGGGGTCACATGTGTTGTCAGAGCAAGTCCACTTTGATGCAACGATAACATCTATGGTCAGTCGCCGCCATTTAAAGCATTCATCACATTGGATCCACTGATCTTGATCTCTGTAACTCAATAACACACAGTCAGTTGCAATTTCATGTTTTAAGTTTTGCAATTGAATTTCGAAATGAAAATGCAAATTGACAGTACTAAATTCCAAAATCGCTTCTGGTTGCTACTGCCAAATTTAAATATCAGATGGGAAAAATTGTAATTCTTTTTTCTTTTTGAGTAAAGATGGGAGTCTAAGTTACTCATATTTTATTGTCCATAAAGGACCACCATCCGGATTTCAAACTTGCAACCCGCCACATGGAGAGCATTGCCTTTGCTACTAAACCAAAAGTTGGTTCTAATAAAATTGTATTCTATTTGGAGCCAAAATTTATATCCACTGTAATTTGAGTTTAATTGGTAATTTAAAATAGGGCTTCTATAATTAGTTTAAGCACTGCTGCTAAACATAGTGAGCTTCAATGTTGCACAGAAACAAATTAGATTGCACTCTCTTCAAAAAAATATTTATCTAAAAGATATAAACCAGCCAAATTAAGTGGTCTCTGAGCTTAAATATAATAAAACTTGGGACTATGAAAAATACCTCAAAAGAAAAGCATGAAACTGTTTCAAATTCTTACCCTGAAGCACGCACAGTGAAGATGGTTCTCTTCCCAAATATAGGAGGCTCCTGCATACCACAGCACATAATTAGCTGCTCTGACATTTCATCAACAAAACCAATAAGAACTACCAAATCATTCAGAATCACGAAAAATGTTATTTATCAAGAAGAGGTGTAATACTACCAAATCATTTCAAGAAGAGGGGTAAGAACTAGCAAATAAGTTCCGTTCCTCATATATATTTTTTTCTTTTTATTTATCAAGAAGAGGTGTAAACACGCATCAAGAAAAAAAATATAATGGGATATTTATATCAGCCAAGTTAAATTGGATCAAATCTGAAAAAAAAGTTAAAAAATACTTTATCGGCCCAGAAAGTTACTCCAATAGCACAAATGGGTCCCTTACTTTGTTATTTTGACACCAAAAAAATGTTTTTCCAAAATGAAAATTCCATATCACTTCTCTTGAAGAGAAAAAAAACCCACTTACATCGTACTCTTCAAATTCATAATCCTCCATAAGAACCACATTCGGTTTTACAGTTGGCGGTGGCCTCAACAAATCCTGAGCCTCCTCCCAGGTGAGCTTTAACTCCAGTGCATCCTCACTATCCATCGATACCCTTTGGCTCTTGAACCCAATGTGTTTTCTCTTCTGTAATGGCAAGGAACCTTCACTCGGCAACAGTCTCCCTGTCTTATTAAACCAACTGACATCACTGTCACATGGATTGACGTGGTCAAGCGATCCCTTCATTGAGTGGAGAAAGCCAGGGTATCCACTTACTATTTGTAAATTGTCACCTTGAGGAGCAAATAATGGGTGAGGCATGAAGGTGCCATTTGCAATAGCAGAAATCTGAGAATCCTGCTTAGGAGAGAAGGATAATAAAAGCTCTTAACATGAATGGAAAGTTTTTTTTTTAATATCAGTCAAGGTTGAGGTATTGAATGTGCAACGAACTTTGATGATTACGAGTAAATAACACCAAAATGTTGACAAATATTTCCTGAAAGTTTTAATCTTTGGAAGAAGATTACCGGCAGAGTTGCTGTGTTGGATGCTTTTCTGAACCCCATGACAAGTTTCCCTCCTGGTTCTAGACGGCTGAAAGTCACTAAAAAATAAAAATACACAAAAAAAAAGTTGAAAAAAAAAAATCGTAAAATGAACAAATATGTAGGTTATACAATGTTCATTCCTAACAAACTGTAAATTCAAAATTAAGGTCCTAACATGTACATACTTTACCAGTATGACATAACAGGTAGCATCACAACCAAATGGACAAGAAATATCCCAAGTCAAAATACAAACCTGTATCTCCAGCTTGTAGCTGTAAAGACTGTATGCATGGTGTGACCCCCTCTAATACATACATTCTACTATTATTGTTTGGCCAGAACCGAAATTGGAAATGCCATTCCTTCCCTTTAGCATCTTGAATTGTCAGTGGTCGCCCTTCAGGTTGAGAAATTGGCGGGAAATATGCCTGAAAATATTAGCACACAACATATATTAAATTGATCTTTGAAAAATATATGAAAATTCGGGGGTTCAATTTTCTGTACCTCAGCACAGGCTTTTGGGAGAACCAAACGGCCAATCCGACCTGCATCACTTGCACTCAAGACTTTCTCAAACAATGGAACTATTGTTGTATTTGAGCTTCGAGATAAGATTAGTTAAAGTGACAAAATTAATTCGAAAAATCCCAGATATCCTAAAAGGGAACATTCAAGCACCAAGTTTCTTTTTATGCATTAACACATCATGCGTAAAGTGACCTACTCCAACAGAGAACATAGCATGCTAACAAATATAAACAAAAGCAGCAAATAAAAAACAAACATACCGTATTATAAAAAATAGATCCACCTGTTATGGAATGGAACACACTGGCAAAGGACCAGTACAAAATCAAGACCAAAAACTTACTGTATCCAGGACAGGGATGCAACACAATGACCACACATTTAATTTTAACTCCTAACATTGCAGCCTCAGACCATAGCAAACAACAGAATCTAAATAAAAGGATACTCTCCTGAAATTTGCTGTAACTCTTGATCAGTAATCCTCGGCCAATAGCGTGGAAGCAACTGGTTCCTCCCTCGCCCCTCAGCTGGTGGCCTTGCAACACGCATGTGGGGTAGCAAGCCCAGATCCTTTGTGGTATCAAATGGAATGACTTTTGATGGTTTGGGTACAAAATGGCGAACCCTTTGTCCAGATAACTCGGCTGGAGGGAGCATGATAGTTCTTTCTATGTTTGAAGTATTAGCAAGACTCAGGCTCATGCTCAAACAAGTCTCAGCCAACAGTTCAGAGTTATTATTGCTATTGTTGTTGTTGTTACTGCTATTATTTTCTGCAGTGATATCTTTTGTATCAAGGGTATTTTGGGAAGAGGTCCCCATGAGGGATGGATTTCGATTAAGAGATAAAATGGGTTTTTCTTCCCACTTGACCTGATTGGGATCAAATGTGTCAGAGGAAACTGATGGCATGTCTATGGCTCGGCCTTGTAACACTTCCTCACTTAGACCCCTTGCAGAAAGAGGATATGGCCTCTGAAGCATTTGTGGCGATGCTAGGAGTTTAGGCATCGGTTGGGTGGGTATCTGCAGATTAGATTATGCAATGTCTAAAATCAAATCATATGCAAAATTTCAGCAAGGGACCATCGCAACAAATTATGAGCTTAATTATGTCATAAAATATGGTCATAAAATTCTCACTTCTTTTCTTTATTTTTGAAAAAGTTCACCCCATATCTGAACTTGTTTGCAAATAACACAAAAGATAACCTGATGTTTATAATCTCGACCAAACATCATTTTTTAGCATTAATCAATGAAAAAGAGCTGGTAGGAAAAAAAACTGTTATGTCAAGTTCACATTTGCTACTTATTGGAATCACACAATGAATCATCATTATAAATGTTGACCTCCAGCCTAACCATCTCTAATAAGCATCATTTTGCAAGCCCAATTGAACCAAAATCGATACATGGAGATTCAGGGGTGAGTCCAAAGCTTGTATAGGCTTATTATGGACCAGTTCAGTCCAATAAACTACTAATAAGAAAAAAATATCAGGGAAATCAGTTTTTCTCAACTTATCATTAGCAGCCACCAGTTGGGTTTTAGTTACAGATGAACCAAAATTCATAAGTGTATTTGCAGAAACAATACAAAATGTGAATCAATCTGTAAAGGGCCGTGCAACATACAAAAGTAACAAAAAAAAAAGAAAGAAAAAAGGTAATCAATCTTACAAATTGAACTCCGGAAGCTTTGATGCAATTAAGGCACTGAACACCTCCACTGTCAAGAAGGTCGAAAGAATTCCTTGAAACAATGCATCCACAATGGAGACGCTACAAAACAAAACGAAAGAAAAGGTAAGATGAAATTGATATTTTACCAAGGTTACTCCACTGTCATCTTAATAAAACTTTGCTGTTTGAATTATTATCACTAACCTTTCCACAGTAAGAGCATTCCCTCCATCCAGACTCCTTTTGGTGAAATATTTCACAAAACACATGCTGGTCATAAGCCAACCTAATACACCATTAAAGACATTATGACAAATATTTAATTTGAATAATGGAGCAGAAGTCAGTAATGGTATCTCTACCATGAAAAAGGAGTATCTATTTGGCAATGTCAATAAATTCAACTGTTGGCTGCTGTCTTGTCGCGAAATTGTAAGGGTATAGTCCCAAATTCATCATGAGAATCGGTCGAGTTCAATTCCAAATGGCTCCAAAGGACTGAGTAGCAATGAAGCATTAAATGAGAAACTAATACATGTGGGTCCCTCGGACATGAAAGTTTGTTTGGGTCATTTGGTTGTTTTGTGTGTGTGTGTGTGTGGTGGGGGGGGGGGGGGGGGGGTATGTAATCAATAGCCAATTAAATGCTCATCTTTTTGAAACTTGATTTAGGCATCCGTGAAGAGATATTACTACCAACTAAATTAACCAATTAAAGCACGTCGTACTTTCATAATTCTTCCACATAAAAATGAAACAATGGCTACCCAGACAATCAGTAACGTAGTACGCACAACTGGCCATTTACGCGAGCATACCTCCGGTGGGCCATCGTTTGAAACTTGTACGTTATAACAAAATTGAATAACAAACGGAAAGAAAATACCAAAAAGGAAGTTTACACACGAAAGGCCATACCCGCACTTATCACAGAGAATGGCGAAGCCACCAGCTCGGAAGGCCCAACCCTTCCGCCACTCGCCTCCCGGCGAAACCGCCATGCACCCGGTGTTCATGCACCTCTTGGTGGCCATGCCACCTGTTTCTCGTCTCCGCAACCCCACTTCACTCTTACGCTTATTCACGGCACGATTGGAAAAGAAGCATCAGTTGCGCGACCTGATCGGACCAGAAGCTACCTTGAAATTCGTGCGGAGACAGAGATCGGAGGGCGGAGCGAGAGCGACAAGGAGGTCACTCTTACGCTTATTCACGGCACGATTGGAAAAGAAGCATCAGTTGCGCGACCTGATCGGACCAGAAGCTACCTTGAAATTCGTGCGGAGACAGAGATCGGAGGGCGGAGCGAGAGCGACAAGGAGGTGGGGAAAAGGGGGGAGCCGAGGAGGTGAAAGAATAAGACAAAAGTTGGGACGGATTGATGGTGGAAGGAGAGGAGAAAAGAGAAAATTAATGAAGTGAGAGAGAGAGAGAGAGAGAGATCGAAAGGAAAGAGGAAGGAATGAAAATCGCATAAATTTAAAATGCATGCACGACACTTCGCTGGGGTCAATAACTCCGTTCTCTCTTTTCATTTTCTAGTTTCTACTGAGGTCTGAGGTAGCCTGTCGCTGGTCACTCGAGGAGAAACCGCGGGGTCCACCGTGGGGGTCGAGTGGTGGTTGGTACGCCAGCGGCCAGCGTAAGAGCGAGCGTGGGACCCACGTGGGTGCGATGGGGACACCACAGCGGCGAGACTGCGACGTATGTGTTAGTGTTGGTGTTGGCCTTCTCCAAGGTTGTACGTTTACTGACAGTTCGATCTGATACGGACGTTCAAGATCTTCTTCGATAGATTCAATGGAACGGGTAGTGTTGAAGAGAATCCGACATGGCGAACGTGTAAAGTGTATTGTATTTTTTATTCTTTACTACTAAGATAAAGTACTGTTTCTTTACTGGCCCTAAATAGGTTATTATGATGAGTTGCTACTTGCTAGAGCACCTTTTCTTTCGGTTCATTATGAACCGGTCAATATCATTCAATTCCCTTTGGTACATACAGTACTACGAAGTAAATAAATATATCTCGCTAAATAATAATATTTTAATTATTAGGTGGAGAAGCCATTTTGAAAAGTAAGATCTCGGAATATTAGCTTAGGAAAAAAGAAATTCTATTAATCTATCTATAGTATAAAATATATATCAAAACATTTTATACATATCTCTAAATACATGAATCATTTATCTAAATTCTTAATTTGTATATCTAAATACTAGTTCACTCATCTAAATATCTCATACATATAATCTAAATATGTACGTAATCATGGGGGCGGGCAATTGACGAGCGTAAGGCGTAAGCCTGGATTCTGGAATGAGGAGGGGAATAATGATCCTCGGTGGAAAACGAAAAGAGACAACGCCACAGTCAATAACTTTCCGTGTGCTTACTCTCTGTAGCAGAGCACAAAATTCACCAGTGCGTTGAATACTTTGCAAGGATCATCAAGCCACACAGATCTTTACATTATGAAAGGCACTGATAATCTCGACTTCACGACAAGGATACGTGATAAACTGATGAACAAAGAGGATGCAAATTACTGGACCCACCAAGAGGAACAGCGGTTATAGCGTACGGGAGAGAAATAATCATCTAATTGTCTCTCAAACAGGGATCTGTTTTTTTTTTTTTTCTTTTTTCCACATTTCATGATAAGAATATTGGGTTTTTTATTTGGTCATTGTATTTATGATAGATGAAATTCGTTGAATAAAAAATAAAATTTCTCTCTATTAACTAAAATTTGAACCGTTTAGATGGAATAGAACCATTTATGATAGCAGATTAGGACTCAGAACATTGGACGATGAACATATCAACCTTGCTATAAAACCATTTATGACAGCATATTAGGACTCAGAATATATTAACCCTGTTAGGAGCGGATCCAAGGGGGGTTGGGGCACCGCCCTCCTAATTTTTTAAAAACGTCCGATAAATATGTATAATTTCGTAAAAAAATTAAAAATTTATATATCTGGCCCTCCTTAATATTTTTTCTCTGTAGTAAACATCTGACCCCTTTAATCACGGCCTCCCTCAATCTAAAATTCTAGCTCCGCCTCTGAACCCTGCTATAGAACCATTTATGACAGAAGATTAGAATGATGAACATTAGACGATGGACAAATTTACATTTGGATCGACTCATATTAAATCAGATGGTTTGATATCAGCTCCCTTTTATGGAAAGGAAAAATCCATTTTTTTAAAAAGAATCGAACTGATTCTATTAAATTTGATCTCAGATCAAATGAATTATAATTTAATCAAAATTAATTTAAAATCTGAAGAAAAATCAACATGTAAACTGATTTGATCCGATCATTCTATTGCCATCACCCATAGTTGTTTGAATTTAATTCTTGGCCAAATTGGATGTACACCTGTCAAAACTTTATTTTTAGATATAGAACTCTATTTAAAAAAATAAAATTTAGATATTTCCTATCAAAATCTCAAATCTTTTGATATTTCCCCGTATAGTATTATACTCTCACTAGAACCTGATATTAAAAATACTATACAAATACAATTGATTAAAAAAAAAGACATAGAAACTTGCAAGTTGCTTGTTTGTCATGTACGAAACGATATATTTGATATTTGTCTTCCTAACTCCTCTTTTAAGCAAATCATATCAAGATTTCTTCTACAATAAAAATATGAACTTATTGTCTCTCGAAGAATTTATGAACAAGAAGAAATGTTATTAAGGGTATTAGAATTTTTAATAGAATTTTAATGTTAGATTTAATGAGAGCACATTGTTATATATGGAGAGATATAAAACGTTGAGATTTTGATATGTAAATATCTAAATTTTAGTTTTTGATGGATATACAACCAATTTTACCTTAATTCTTCGCCACCTCCCCATTGACACACAGATGGCTTCCATGCAGGAGCAACGCGTGTCACGAGAAGGCTACCTTCTTCCTTCCACCCGTCCTCTTAAACCCCCTCTTCGCCACTCACGATGACAAATTTATCACCAGTGGTCCTCAATTCTCGAAAGCTTACTTGGGGATAGAACCATATATCGTGTCAAAAGTCGAAACAAAGAAAGAAAAATGAGATTTCTGCTCTTTTTCTTGCTTGTTTCATCATGGGTTTTCAATGGGGTTTTAGGCGAGCATAAAGAGATGTTTAAGGAGAGAGAGAGGAAAGGGGAGGAAGAATGGGCAAAGGAAGGTAGCAAGAGAGGTTTGTTTATAATGGATAAATGGGAGAAGATCATTGAGTCAGAAGGCGGCGAGGTACGAGTAGCCAGAGGTTTTGGTTCACCAACAGGTCACGGTTCAGGTTCTGATGCCGCCCGCAAGGGGCTTTTGCATATCGGTTTTATTTCGATGGAGCCAAAGACGTTGTTTGTGCCTCAGTACATAGATGCTGGCCTGATCCTCTTCCTCAAAAGAGGTACAACCAAAGGAACTGATTTTCTTTGTTATATGATTACTGATTTAATGCTGTATATTAATTCATTTTTTTAGGCTAAAAAAGGGAGCTTATAGTTGATAGTTAAATGACAATTTGGTCTGCAATTTGTAAAAAAATGGAGATATCTATAATTACGATGCATTAGAGAATTAATTACGGGATTTTCTACTGGTTAAACTTGTGGTCTGCGGTCAAATTGATTGACCAAGAAGCCATATTTGTGGTATAAATATCACATTTAGTACTTTGTAAGGACAATTATAATCCCTTGTAAATTATTGTGGTTTTTGTCATCAATTGCATGCATCAATCGATTTTTAGTAGATAATGACGACAAAAACAAAATTGGTGCAATTGAAGCCTTCAGTTGCTTCTGTTCATATTTGAAGTTTGTTTGCGGCCTCATTAAAGTTACGAGGCAGCAATATGAGTCGACCAGATTAAATGACACAGAGTTATAATATAAGTGACAAATGACCAACCAATTCCTGTCTACTTGCTATTTTATTCTGTCAGCTTGCAATAATCAAAGCTCCCGTTAAATGCGTCCTGTTGCAAATAATTTATCTGCTAAATATAAGTCACATGGTGAATTTTGAACTGCATATATACTTCAGTTAAAGTTCAATTGCCATTTGGTAAGAAACAAACTGTGACACAGTCCAGTACAGTTTACGAGCAGACAACCAATTTCACAACCAAGTTCACACAAGAGGTTCTCATTTCTGACTGATTAATTTTCTTTAATCCACAGGGGATGCAAGGGTTGGATGGATACACAAAGACACCTTGGTAGAAAGAAAGTTAAAAATGGGAGATGTTGTTCAAATCCCTGCAGGGTTCACATTTTACATTGTGAATATCGGTGCAGGGCAGCGGTTACAGATTATTTGTGGCATTGATGTGTCAGAGAGCCTAGGATCAGCTAACCCATATGAGGTTGCTAAAAATATAGTAATTTCTTTATTTTTGCAAGTATGAAACGGCTTCTACTGAAGTTAAATTAGTTTTATTATAGGCATTCTACATAGGTGGAGGGACATTTCCTAAATCAGTGCTGGCCGGTTTTGATACCAATACCCTCGCAACTGCCCTCAATGTAAGTTCATTAAATTTAGATGTGTATGTTGCATTCATGCATGTTTTTCATATTCTTCATTCTTCAGGAATCATGCTATAACCACATATTAAGTATTAATTAATCAAAGCAACAAACATTAGTATATTCTCAAGTAGCTGAGCCATAAGTATCCTCTATGGGTGTTAATTAAATATACAATACTCCAGATTAGCATAGTTTTGAACTTTAATCTCACCAATCATGTCCCAAGATTCATTGCTATTGGAACTCAGCTTAATTCATTTTGGAAAATTACAAGGTAAATGTGGGTAATCAACACTATTTTCCAGCATATATAGGACTAGGAGAAACTCGTTAAAGAAACTGGGCTTTTGAGAAACAAAATAAGTTCAACTGAAACCATACATGTGCATTTGTTAAAACTGGTACAGTATTAGTATTAATGTGTTTTTATACCTTTCAGGTAACTTTTGATGAAGTTGATACCTTGTTTGGGGCCCATTCAAGGGGCCCAATAGTATATGTGGCTGACGAGCCTGCTGGCCGAGAAAAGAAGCACCGGGATGCTGACTTGGGCTTCATGGACAACTTGAAAGACTGGAGGATCTTTCCATTGAAGCCTTTAAAAGATGTGCTCGTCTGGCTTCTCGGAATCCGAGACGACAACACTGTCACTGTCAAGGCACCTGATCCATACAATCTTTATGACCGTGACCCTGGCTTTCGCAACAATTATGGTTGGAGCACAGCACTTGATGAGCATGATTATGAGCCCCTGAAGGATTCTGATATTGGTGTCTATATCGTCAATCTCACAGCGGTTTGTTTTATTATCATTTTATTTTATATAATAAAGACTGAATAAATAGATGTACCATCTTTTACTACTTTATAATTGCCTACTGACAAACCTGCAATGTGAACGATCATACTTCAAATATTCATGCATATTCAGATGTACTGTTTTATGTAACCAGGTGGAAATTTACATTGCTATCTCAAAAAGAAAAAAGTAACTGCCCTATTAATTATTAATTCTCGTTCGAGGTTACTTTTACTTATGGCAAACCAGTATGATGATTCAAGGATGTGTCTACAATAGCTAATAATAATAACAAAACCTCCTCAGGGATCAATGATGGCACCACATGTGAATCCACGTGCAATTGAATATGGATTTGTGCTCGGTGGAAGAGGTAGAATCCTGGTTGTATTCCCCAACGGTACAACCGCCATGGATGCCAAGGTGTCAGCAGGTGATGTATTCTGGATACCTCGTTACTTCCCTTTCTGTCAAGTGGCGTCTCTCAGTGGGCCCTTTGAGTTCTTCGGCTTCACCACCTCAGCCAGACGCAACTATCCCCAGTTTCTGTTGGGCCGGAGCTCAATCCTCAAAACTATGCTTGGGCCCGAGCTGGCAGCTGGATTTGGTGTTAGTGAGAGCAAATTAAGAGACTTGGTGGATGCACAGAGGGAGGAAGTGATATTGCCTTCCTGGCCGGAGCCTAAAAGAAAGAGAGAGAGAGAGAGAGGAGAGGCACGATGGAAGGAGGAGGGGATGGGCGAGAAATGGGAAGGGGATTGCTTCAGTTTGAGTTTGGGTTGTACCCGTCGTCTGTTATTCGGTTTTGAGTTTGGGTCGTCGTATCTGTTTGTTAGTGTTGTAATGTGAGCGCTGTTCTCTTTCCATTGGTGTTGTGTTGTTGCTTTTGTGTAGTTTGTATATGGTGTCAGAAACTGGTTAATAAAACAAGGTGCCAGCTGCTTGCGTTGATTCGGCAGATGGGAAGATTTTAAACTTTTATTTTCTTTTTGTTCTTTGTATTCTGTACCGTCATTGGATTGATAGACGCGAAGAAAAGCGTCAGTTTCTGGTATGTACCTGTTTCTGATGGATTTCCTAGCTACAATGTCCTTACATTACATCAGTTGTCAGAACAGAGCACGCAAAAATACATATATATATTTCTTATTTACAACAAACAAGTTTCTGTATAAAGCAGAAACCGACAGGCAGATTTAAAGAGGACACTTCACTTTGCCATGAAATTTATCAACAATTTTGTCTGTATAGAAGGCTATACACAATTACACATGCATTGTTCCCTGAAATATACACGGAGCAATGAGAGACGCATGTTGTTAGTTTCAACTCTCATCAGACTAATTCTACAAAAAGGACAAAAGTATAAGAGAAAGAGAAGACACGGAGAAACTAGTTGTGCCAGTTCCCACTGCTTTGCAAAGTTGCTTGAACCATGCTGACTTCTTCTTCGATTGATCGTGACCAGCTCTCTATTTTAAAAGAGCTGTAGTCTGTTTTCCCAGACTGTTTAGTGAATCAATGGTATTCAGATTCAACCAGCCTGAAGAGGAGGTAGAAGAAAAGCTCTGCATTTCTTCAAGATCATTTGAAGAATATTTTTTTACTGTGATGGCAGTTGCTCAGCAAACTAGAAACTTTCTCATCCAACTTCCTCTTTGCTTTTTATTTTCTCTAAAGATCAAGTTTAGTCCTTTCTACACTTCAATTCATCTCTCAATCTCCAATTTGGGTCAATGCACAGTTTAATTGTTGTTCCGTATAATGCAAGTGCATCTAAAATCTTTCCCTGCTTACTAAATTCATTCAGAATTAACTCAAACGAGAACACACCCGGCAGGGTACCTAATTTAATCATAGTTACCAAGACACTTAGTGCATCATAAACCCTACCTTCCTGACACAGAATCCTGATAACAATGTTAAAGGTCAACATACGTGGGGAGGCACCCATGTTTACCATATTATTCAAGTGCACCAGTGCCAAGTCAACCTCTCCTGCAGTTGCAAGGGCTTGAACCATTAAACAATAGGTATATGGAGTGGGATCAATGTGTAATTCTACAGTCATTTGGAAAAGTTTTTTCACATCCTTCAAGACAACCTTATTGGTCATGGAGAGCCTACAAAGGCCTCTTAAAACTGCATTTGTGGACAGCATGCCCAGCTGGAAACCAGCCTCTCTCATCCTGTTAAACATTTTCCATGCAAGATAATACTCTTTGTTTGTCAAAAGTCCTCTTAAAAAAATGTTATAACTAATCAAATCTGGGATATTACCGTGTGCTTGCATCTCTTTCAAGAGAGAACGTGCCTCAACTGTCCGTCTCTCTTTACAGAAACCATTCAGAAGGGCATTATATGTAACTATACTTGGTTGCAAGCCTGATTTTTTAGCCTCAGCGAACAACTGAACAGCCTCATCAACTTTCCCTACCTTGCAATAGCCGTCAACCAGAACATTGTATGTGTAAATATCAGGTTTTGTAGGTGAGTATTTTAAATTTTCCACTAAATCTGATGCTTCCTCTAGCCGGCCCACATAACAGAGACCAACAATCAGGCTGTTGTATATACGGATTGTGGGGTCCACACCGACTTTTCGCATTTTATCAACCACATCAATTGCCATAGTAATGCGGCCTCTCATGCACAGAGACCGAACCACACTTGAGAAAGTGACTACATTGGGTTTTAACCCATTTTGCAACATTTCATCCAACACCCGTTTCGCCTCAAAGGGGTTGTTCTTTTTGCAGAAACAGTCAACCAGGACAGAGAATGACTGTAGGTCCGGTTTTATGCCATTTGGTTCAAGTTCAGAGAAAAGTTTTATGACATGTTCAAGTTGCTCAGCTCGCAACAAAGTCTCGAGTATGTCATTGTAATCTGAGATTGTCAGAGACTGATTGTCACACTGTAACAAATCAAGAACTCTGACACGTTCTTCTATTGGTAGGCTAATAATTCTCTTGACATAATCAACAAGAGATAACCCATTCCGCCTGATATCTGAATCCGAAGTATTATTATTTATGCTACTATCTATGGAGATTTTCGTGTTTCCATCCGTGCCAACTGTACCAAGATCAGAATTTTTTCTTGCTGGTGGTGTCTCGCATTTGTAATTTTTAGCAAGATAGCCCTCCATTGGTTCTGTAATAACATGTTCCTTATCTACAATTGGAAACCTGCCATTGTCGGTTTCAATCAAGTCGAGTAATTGGGTTTCTAATCCTCCATGTGGCTTGCAGTGGCAAATAAAAGTGCGTAGTCTTGGGGTTCGCCTAGGTTTTAGCAGGACAATACCTTTAAAAGAAACAACGGGGAGAGAGGCTGAGTTACCTCGATTATACGGCATTTTCTTCTCCTCCCAAGATGAATTGAATATACAGAGAGTTTGCGAAGAGGAGAAAACTGGGGTGAAAATGAAACTCGTGGAAGGGGCGAGAGCAGCCATGGCAGGCGCCGAGTGAAGACTAGAGAGTAGAGGGGAGGAGGAGCGGAGATTTTGTGGATGAGGCATTGAGGCGTATGCTGTCTCGTTTCTTTCTTTGTTCGCCGCTGCTATTTCAACGAGGCCACAGAAAGGCCCGTGCAATTAAACCTACAATTGGAGTCGCCTACAAAGGCCTTCCAACTAGTCGGTAAAATATATTTCAGAGAAGAAATTAATAGAGGCCTGGATCTTATAACAAACAAAAGGAGATTGGCCCAGATAGGTGCACATATAAAGGGCCTCTACAAATCAAGTGGGAACTAAGTCTACACAAATATTTAACGGCTCTTGATAGTGAGGTAACCATTTAACGGTTAATGGTTAATGATTTTAATGATTTTACACGGTCGTTAAATTAAAACACGATCAATCAATTTTTATCTATTAATTGATATTTAAAAAAACTAAGAAATATATTTTCATATGATTACTACTTAATAATTAACTAAATTAAGTAAAAATAATAATTATAATATTAATTAAGTACTTAAAAATCTTAAATTATACTAAACTATTATATGATGTATTTGCTTATTATTTTTTTATTAGGGCGTTAATTTACATTCAAGAAATAAAAGGAATTTTTTTAAGTCATTAACTATTAAGATTTGAAACAAAATAATTTTTAGCCAATAAATGTATTTTTTAAAATATTAACGACGGGTTTAATGTGAGATAAAACGGTTAAATCACAGAAAACCCATTAAATAAGTTTTTTCTCAAAAATTTAATGTCAGGGTCTGTCAAAATCGTTAAAACGGTTAAAACTTTTTATTTTTTTAAAGGTTTTCTATTGGACGATCAAAATTATTAAATCAAATAACTTTCTCTTCGCCCAAAAAAATGAGAAAAAAATTTCAACAAATATATAATTTGATTTTCTACAAGAGTATGATATGGAGAATAAATTGAACGGTTTGGATTGGTCTTTTTTAACTTGAAATTTGAGATTTTGCTAATTAAGCATGCTACCAGTCCTAGCTACTGAGATGGACACATCCGTGCAATATGTTATATTTTATACTTCATATATATATATAGAGAGAGAGTGTGTGTGAGGCTATGGTGCTTCGTGAAGCACAAAACCTCTGCTTCGCGTCCGGATCTCGAATTTGAAAGTCCAAATGGCCGATTCAAACCGTTTAACATTATCTTCATATTGAAATATATTTGGAGATAAAATTTTATTTTATTTTTTGATTTTTTTGTTATTTTTTAGATAGGTACAAAGTTTATTGATTTAACGATTTCTGCATCATTCAATACTAGTGATTTTTCACTCATCTAAAAAATAGTAAAAAAAAATTTAAAAATAGAAAATTAATCTCCAAAGATAATTTAATATGAAGATCATGTTCGATGGTTTGGATCGATCATTTGGACTTCTAAATTTGAGATACGGACGTGAATCACGTGAGGTTTTGGGCTTCGCGAAGCACCATATTGTCACTATATATATAGAAAGAGAGAGAGAGAGAGAGAGAGAGAGAGAGAGAGGGAGAGAGAGAGAGAGAGTTGGGCTATGGTGCTATGCATAGCACAAATCATTATCGTACTATGGATCGGTTCTTCATTATCAAAGTATAAATAATCGATCCAGTCGTACAAAATAATTTTGGTATGAATATCTAGATATAGACCAAATTTTATGTTTTTTACAAATTTAAATATTTTTTAAGATAATTAGAAAATCACTTCTTTTGAATGACTCATAATTACTAAATCAAGTGATTTTCTAACTATCTTAAAAAATAGTAAAAAATTATAAAAAATATAAAATTTGGTATACATCTAGTATTCATATGAAAATTATTTTGTATGATTTGATCAATCATTTGCACTTTGATAACGAATAACCGATCCAAAGTATGAGAGCAATCCATACTATACATAATACCATAGCCAATTTATCTCTCTCTCTCTCTCTCTCTCTTTCTCTCTCTCTCTCTCTCTCTATATATATATATATATATATATATGAGAGAGAGAGAGAGTGTGTGAGGCTATGGTGCTTCGCGAAACACAAAATCTCCCGTGCTTCGCATCCGTATCTTGAATTTAAAAGTTCAAATGGCTGATCCAAACCGTTGATCATCATCTTTATTTTGAAATATCCTCAGAGATCAAATTTTATATTTTTTTGCTATTTTTTAAATCGGTACAAAGTTTGCTAATCTAATAATTTCTGCACCATCCAAAACTAGCGATTTTGTCCCAATCTAAAAAATAGCAAAAATTTTCAAAAAAAATATAAATTTTGATCTCCAAAGATAATTCAATATGAAGATCATGTTCAATAGTTTGGATCGGGCATTTGAACTTTCAAATTCGAGATATGGACGCGAAACACGGGAGATTTTGTGTTTCACGAAGCACCATAGTCTCTCTCTCTCTCTATATATATATATAGGGAGATCTTACGGTACTTTGCGAAGCGAATATGCATTTTGCTTCAGCCTAAAAAATCTCATAAAACCAAAGTTCAAATTACAAATCTAATTCACGCAACATAAACTCTATATTCAAATATTGTTGAATACCAAATTTGATTACATTTGGAGTTTTCTAACTATTTTTTCAGATTTTTAAAAATGTCCCAAATATAATAATAAAATAATGATAGGTGCACCAACAAAATTATCATATTTCAAAAATAGTAAAATTTGATATTCAACAAGTTTTTAATATCTAGATTATTGTGGATTAATTAGATTGATATTTTAAGTTTTCGATATATGAGATTTGAAACTAAAACAAAACATTTTTTGCTTTGCAAAGTACCGTAAAGTCTATATATATATATATATATATATATATATATATATATATATATATATATATATATATATAAGGCATGAGAGTACTTGGTATATATTATTAGATCGTCGGTCTTTACTGAATATGAAAAAAAAAAGAAGCCGAGACACTAAAGTCACCATAGCACTTTGACTTTGTAGATATTACATACATGTAAAATAAAAAATTTAATAAAATATGAATTGTTCGTGTAATTCATTTAGTGCGGTAATGAAATAAATATTATACAACTAATTTAGAAATTAACAATTTTTTTTTTCGTGAAGGAAGAGGCTTAAGCTCTCTCTTTTTTCGTGTCCATAAAAAATTGGACTCACGACCTCTTTGAAATTATATTATTTAACTATTACTTTAGTTATTAAATTATTGGCATAATTGATAAGCATTATTATCAATTAATCCATCCAATGTCAAAAAATCGAAACAAGGATAAATTGTTAATCTCATTGAGGTCAGCTTGAAAAAGTTTTTATATCGACTAGCATCCGAATTGTGTGAAGAAGGCGAGACCATGAACTTGAACTTGGGTTTGTGGTTGCACTTTTGGAGAGAATCCGATCCTCCGCACCGCTATTGCCTATTGCCTATTGGTCCATTGGATAATGGATACTATGGCCCTCAACCAAGTACTCTTCTTACATGTATTTAATTAATCGATCCAAATTTAAAAATGTAACTGGCGCAGTTGATAAATTAATAGTTAACAACAACCCAACAGCAACATGTCAAAAATGTTCCTTGTCAGTTATCTATTTGACAATTGACAGAGAAGCTCATGCAAAAACCGAACTGGGTACATCTGATCAGTACATGTGAGGCTTGTTCTCTAGCGCGACTTATTACGGGTCTTGACTCAAAAAACAGAGACAAGGCATGTGTAATTTTTGTTATATCTGTTGGAGAAATATTGTGATGTACATGTACTAATGAAATGTGAAATTTTTGTCTGTTGTGTACATCTTACTAGCCCTCATGAAAGCATGCAATTTAATAAACGTAGCTCGGAAACATTGAAAAATATTAACAATTAAAGTAGAAAATGCCAATCTTTTGGATTGCGTCTCATGACCCAGAAGAATTTTTAAATAAATAAAAAAAATCTTATAAATGTACCAATCGATTGATAACCTTTCTAGACAAATGTGCGTGTCATAACTGAAAAATAAAATAAAAAAATTGGCATGTTTGTCCAAAAACCTAAACGTACCTTATGTTTGTTTAGTTTAGTTTGGTCTATATAGTTTTTGTTTCACGGCAGTTAAAGCAAATGTTGGTATACCCAAAATGTGGAAATGCTTGTTTTTTTGTTCCCAAGGAGGAAAAGAATTGACAAAGATTCTCTGGAGCCACATGAAAGTAGGAGCTCGAGAATCAGAGATTTCATTAATCTTTAGTTATATTTAATAAGTTTCAGACTTTCAGTTCTCTCCATTTGGAGCAGAAACTGCTAATTTCCACCGTTGTACTAACTCTCCCCTCCGGATTCGCAATCTTGTGCAATCATACCAGTATATAATATTATAGGTTTTTATGCCAAGAATTGGAGAATTCCAAAACAGAAGTAATCATCATTTATCAAAATCCACACCAATGTGCATTGATAATTACCTATCTTTGCACTAAATGGAGAGGCGCAGGTCCCTCCTTTTATTTCATTAGTAAAATGGTACACTCAGTCAGACCATGGTCAAGCCAGCAGAGAACAAGAGCTTAATTAACTGGTCCAAAACAGAACTAAATTTCTTAATCTCTTGGTAGGATAAGTGCATATGAACGAGTACTCTTCAATGCATATTAAATCCTCCAGACAGCAACAGACATCCACAAACAAACAAAACACTTTCTGTGCACAGCATATATCCATTAAAAACAAACCGAAACTTTAAATATAAAGAGGAATTCATGACATAACTCTCATGGTAATCTTCACTTACAGGGTACCTTGAGAGCTATATCATGATAAAGCCCCTTTTAATAACGATATCATACAAGAAGCATCCCTAGTTCTCAAAACAAAATAAACAGGATCTCTCTCACATCACAACAACCATACAAAAAGATAGATGACATAAATTAAAACCCTAATACTACAATTCTAACTTATCTCACCTTCAGGGCTATCTTGGGGGCACCTAATCAGCTCCAAAATGTTCACCACTTCACACATATCGGGCCTATTGGACGGCACTTGAGAGATACAAACCAATCCTAATTTCACAACAGGCACTGCCTCCTCAATTGGGAATTTACCACACAATCTCTCATCTATGCACTCCTCCACCCTGCCTTCATCCAATGTGGTTCTCACCACATCACACAACACCACCACATCATCCTCCAAGTATTCCACTGGCCTCCTGCCAGTTAAAATTTCGAGCACCAAAACCCCAAATCCATAAACATCACACTTCTCAGTAATTTTGACCGCTCGGCATGCAAATTCAGGTGCCATGTAACCCAAAGCGCTCTGAATCTTACTGCTTAACACATACCGGTCTAGCATTGGCAACAACTTAGCCAAGCCATAATCCCCCACCTTAGCCTCACCAGATGAATCCAGTAACACATTGCTTGATTTAAGATTGTAGTGTATTATACCGTGTCTATGCAAATGTGCAAGGCTTCTAGCTATGCCAAGTATTATATTGAACCTCTCTTTCCAAGAGAGTGCATTTGTCTCAGAACTCTCATGAAGGTGCTTGTACAGATTTCCACCAGAAATGTAATCATAAATTAAGAGTTGCAAAGAAGGGGTCCAGTAGTAGCCCATCATAGCAACTAGATTTCTGTGTTTCAGCTTCCCCAATAACTTGACTTCCCTCTCAAAATCCTCTTGTGACTTGACCAGACTTGAAACAGTCAGTTTCTTTATGGCAACAGGTTGACCATCAATTAGTGTGGCTTTATAAACAGATCCAAATCCTCCTCGCCCAAGTTCACAATCTTTGTTTGACACAGCATGGTTCCTCGCAATGAACTCAGGGTCTGAACCATCAAACATGACTACTTTACCTGAATTCATGTCAGTTGTAGGAGATTGACTCAAGTAACCATCAGATAACTCAAGCACAGCTGTTGATCGGGCCCCATTTTCACGTACACGCAAGTTGAGAACTGTAACAGTGATTACACCAATTGCAATAGTTGCTGCAGCCGCAATTGCAATCAGAGTGGAGATGCTAAGTATAATTCTCTTATGATGAAGGCTCGTTGGGTTGTTGGATGTCGGTTCCACTAATGAGTTTGATGAGTTTGGATTGAGAACAATTGGTTTGGGAAGGACAGCAGTGCATGACTTTTTGACAAGAGCACCACACAAGCCTGGATTGTCAGAGAGAGAAGAAGCTGGGATGGAATCAAAGAAAGTACCAGAAGGGATATCGCCGGAGAGAAGGTTGTGAGAAACATTAAAAGAGAGAAGGCGAGGTAAATTTGACAATTGTTTTGGTATCGGCCCACTAATTTTGTTTTGTGACAGATTTACTGTTGTGAGATTAGTCAGGTTAGAAAGAGTTACTGGAATTGAACCTGTGAGGTTGTTATTTGACAAGTCCCTGAAACAAAATATCATGAAAGAAATTAAAAAAGAAAAAGAAAATACATACATAAAACAAGGGATTTGAAGGCTAAGTTAGGGGAAAAAATAAAATAAGTTATGAACTACATCAATGACTAGCAATGATTTTTAACCCCACAAATTTTAGAAACATCAAGCATGCCATATCATAAGACAAGAAACAGAAGCCATCCAATTTGGCTCACTTTATTCAAGAGTTGCACAATAAGCCTCAATATCCTATGGATTAGCGCTCAGTTTTTTTCCCACAAAATAGAGACGTGTGTCCAGAATGTGTTTCTCATGGTTTCAAGGGTCATATTCTGCATTTTATTTCATCATGCATGTGTAGTTCAAGGATTTATAGGGTCATGCATGAAATGTTTACTTATTTAGGCAAAATGTAATGATGATAAAGTACACTAAGCTGTCTAAGCATTATTTAAAGAGAGAGTTTGTATGATACTATGATTGCAAAAATATGTAATTATAGCTAAATCCAAAAAGCATTATCACATTTGAGCTGGATCAAGACCTTTTTTAGTTATATTAGGTACAGTAATAGACTTATTCCCCGTACAACAAATGCCATGCCTATTTAGAAATTGCAATATACCAAAAGACAAAAAAAGGGAAAGAAGGGAAACTAGGTTGGCTCTTTCACGAACTCACAAAATTCTAAAGAAAATAATGTAACTGTCCCTTAGTAACAGCACTTACATAAAAGCGAGGGATGAACAGTTCCCAATTTCGGTCGGTATTTCTCCAGTCAGAGAATTTTGTCCCAACCGCAAATCCTTCAGAGAAATTGCACCTCCAATCTCAGATGGTATGGTACCGTTCAATCCGCTTCCAGTCAAATCAAGCACTTCCAGCAACTTAAGTTGTCCACAACTCACAGGGACAGAACCAGCAAATGAATTCCAAGACAAGTTCAGATACTGCAAACCCTGAAGATTGGAGATCTCTGCTGGTATCCAACCGGACAATGAATTGCTTGACAAATCCAAAACCTGGATGGATGGATTTTCACTTGCAGGAACAGGAATTACACCACTCAATACATTATCTGAAAATGAAATACTTTGCAAACCCAGTTTGAATATCCAAGAGGGTAGATTACCAGTTAGTGAATTCCAGCTGAAGTCAACTTCCTGTAGGTTTGTGCTATCAGATATTGACTCAGGCACACTTCCAGTAAATCCATTTCCTGAAAGTTTCAGCACTTTCAGGGATTTCAAGTTCCCAATTGAGCTCGGGATTTCACCTGACAACTTATTCCAAGACAAATCAAGTGTTTCTAACCCCTTCATTTCTCCAATCCAATTTGGAAATTCTCCAGAAAATAGGTTACTCCGTAGGCTCAAATAAGTGCAAGTGGAAAGCTTCTTCAGAGAAGCAGGCATCTCGCCAGAAATCGAGTTACTGGTCAGATCCAGTGATTGCAAAAGCAAGCACTCACCAATATCTTCTGGAAGCCTCCCAGTTAACTTATTGCCCCGTAAATTAATGCTCCTGAGATTAAACATTCGACTAATTCCCACCGGGATATTTCCAATCATTTCGTTATCTGACAAATCAAGGTTTCTCAGAGCATTTAATGCCCAAATCCCACTGGGCAAAGAACCCGAAAGCTGGTTACCTGAAAGATTAAGCTCCGCAAGTGTTGGGCAAGAACCCACATTCTTCGGTATCTCTCCAAAAATCATGTTATTAGCCAAGTTGATATATCTAATGGACCTGCATTGCTCGAAGTAGGAGTCGGGTATTGACCCGGTAAAGCCATTGTGACTCAGATCCAGGGTTTCAAGATCTTTGAGCCGGAGCAAGTCAGGATTTAACGGACCTGAGAAATTGTTCTTAGAGAGATCGATGTTTTGTAGAGAATCCAGCTGTAGGAGGCCTCGTCCAAGTTTTCCAGAAAGGGAGAGACCTGATAAGGCAAGACCAGTAACCCGGTTCGACCTGGGGTCACATTTAATGAAGTCCCAATTGCAGGGGCTGGAGTCGTCTTCGTTCCAAGATGAGAGCTTCGAGTACGGGTCGATGATGTCAGCTTTGAGGACTATGAGACCAAGCATGTCGTCGTTAATGGCAGAGGGGTTGGTTGAGTGAGTGAGAAGAGGTAACAGTAGGAGCGAGAAGATGAAGTGAAGTGGGTAAGAAGTAGACATTTGTAAATTTTGCTCCGGAGTGTGAGGTTTGGATTTCGTCAGGAGAGAAGAAAACGAAATGCTAGGATAGGAGTGTAGAGGAGGAGGAGCAAAGGGGGATTGGTAAAGCTAAAGCATGGATTTGTGTTCGCTTTCGTTTTTGTTTTTGGGGGGAGGGAAAGGAAGGTGAGAGAATATCTTGGGAAGGGGAGGTGAATGGTGATGATTTTGTGCTGTGTTCCTTGTTTAAAGTAGCATGGATGTTTAGCGAAAGAAACGCCGCTGTGTTGGAGATTAGAGAAACGCCGAGAGTGATGGAAGGGATGGAAGTGATGGAAACAGGTAATTAATGCGCTCTGGAGGACAGCAACTGCAGCTGCAACTGCAACTGCAACTGCAACTGCAAGGCAACGAGACTACGAGAGTCAGAGTAGCTGCTTCTTTAACGGTAGAAATTTGCCCGTGAATGATATCCAACGGCTCCGAGTTGCCGAGATTCCTCAGGTCAAAAGAGAAAAAAAGAGAAAAAGCGAACGCGAATCACGGAGAGGAGTTAGATTAGGATCACTGGGCCACGTGGCACACTGTTTTTGGGCTGTTGATGGCACGACGCCGAGCGAAAGAAAAGTAGTGAATGCGAATGCGACCAAACCAACGGTGCAAGCGCAATTACGGAGCTTTTCTTTTGCCAACCTTTAGGCTGTCAATGACATTTTTTTTGGCTATTTATCCGATCTGTATCGTATCTGATAAAATAAATATGGATAAAGTTTTATTTTCGTTAGTTTATTGGGTATGAGTATGGGTAAGAAAAAAATTTCGTTAACTTATCGAGTATGGATATGGATAAGGGGTTTTCGTTACTCGTTATCCATTGACTAAATTATATAAATATATATATATAAGTATAATTATTTTATATTTTTAATAAATATATATAGTAATTAGTATATATTTTTTATAACAATTGACATGGAAAATTATATGATTTATGTAATATCTAAAATGTTAATTATTATTGCACTTCATTAGTATATTTATTTAATACTATTTATTTGTCTAAATCATATAATTTTTTCATTGAATTATTTTTATTTCTACCGTTATCTACTATTACCTGTTAGATTACCGAAATTTTTAATGGATAAGGGTATGGTATGGGTAAAGAAAATTTTAATATATATGAATAGAATATGGATAAATTTTTTTATAATGAATACGGATATGAAAATACCTTCACCCGTCCTTACCCTACCCATTGACAGCCCTACCAACCTCCTCCTGTTTAATTACTTATATGCCCTCCAACTCAACCTGCTGCTGTTTAATTACTTATATGCCCTCCAACTCAACCTACTTACTATTATATGTCCGTTCAAATCAATCAAGTACAGTTCATATTTTCATTTCATTATAGACTATTACTTTTTTATCAAAATATCATAATTATTAATAATGATTGAAGATTTTTACTTTTGAGTGGTTAACATTTTTATAATTTTCTTATTTTTAATATGTGCTTTTGAATAACTATTTTTATTGCCGGATTACAATATATTATAAAGTTATGGTTCAACGTTATGAGACAATTTTTGCTTTGTGACCAGTTTTCATAAATCCTGAAACAAATATTACTTTATAAACGTTGCCACTTAGATACAAAGATGCAAACAAAATAGCTCACTATTTTTTCTAAATCCTTTGCCAACATAATATAGAAAAGAAAAACTTGAATAAATTAAATGGCTCGGCAAGGAAGGAAACTAAAATTATCTTCTATACTATTATATTATATAAAGCAATTAAGAATTGGACGGGTCTATTTTTTATCATTTCTTTCAAATTTTTTATATCTCAAAATACCCCTCATCTAATGTTTTACATTAATTTTGATTAATAAGATGAACACAATAGCGTCCATTATTTTGTATTCCTCTTCATTTTTTTGCCATATAAAAGAAAAAAAATTAAAGATTGAAAGAAATCATGTGAGATTATATCTGATATAGCATATGTAATTGATCTTTTCTATATTAGAATGACGTGCATATTATCATATGATATTTTTCTATATTTAAATAAAAAAATTAAGCATACAGCGCAGTACACAACTAGTTTCCAATAGAAATATGAAATAAAAAAGAGACGAGGCGGCATTAATGATTTAATGTTGTCTTTACGAACAAAAGTGCAGACGAAATGAACAAAATTATAAAGAAATAAAATTAGCAAGTGATGCGGCAGTATATGTTTGTGCATAAAGTTTTATTAAAAAAAAAAGCAAATACCAGTTGTACCGTAACCATAGTTATTTGAACTTCTTAAATAGCTCCATCGAAAAACATGAAAGAACGCTGCTGCAATTTTTCGGACAGAAAAATGAAAATGAAAGAACTGCAAACTCATAAGAGTTGGACTGGAGACGAATGAAATGCAAGACAAATTGGTCAGATTTTTTTTAGTAAATAAAAAAAAGGAAAATAATAAGATTGGCCCATGTTTTATGGATCGAGTTTCAAACTCAGTTTCAGATGTCTGGACCGAGTTTGAAACTCAGTCCCAGTTTTTTTTTTACATTTGTGTGTATTTGAAAATTGCAGGAAGCTGGGACCGAGTTTAAAACTCGATCTAGACATCTGGGACCGAGTTTAAAACTCAGTCTCAACTTCCTACTATTATATAGTACACCCAGCATTTTTCTCTTTCATCTTCCTTCAGCCAACTATTTCTTCAAAATCGTCATTGTTACTGTTGCAAGAGATTTCAACTGAAAATTTATTTTTCGACGGATCCAAAACCGATCAATATTCACCACTCTCGTCTCATCAACATTATAAGTTTTTTTTTTCTATTTGGACTATTATTATTTGCTGTAAAATTAAAATACACTAACAACAGGGTTTATTGTTTATACTATAGAGACGAAAATGTTGCTGATCAATGTGTATCACGGAGATCAAATCCTTAACACTTCAACCGACGTGGGTTACGACATTCGTATCGCGTGCACATTTTATGCCGATGACAGAATCAATCTTCGTGACTTGAAGAAACAGATTCATGCTGGTTTGAAACTGCTCCCTAGCCAATTCAACATCAATATTAGTGCACGGATCAACACTGCACCAGAAGGTTCGGGTGGCTTTTTTATAGCCTATTTGGGGTTATTTTTTGATGAAATTTAGGGAATGATTAAAACAACAGCTTCGTACCAATTACCCGGGTATAAAATACTAGAGCTAGTAGTTGAATCGAACTAATATCCGATTCGACAACTATGATCCGACTAGTATTCACCGAAATTAGTAATCTAGTCATGGTTGAGGAAAGAACCCACTCCCGAGACTCGGGAGCGCGCGACCATCCCGTGTTCCGGTATAAAATATGGATGTGGATGTGAATGTGGATGAGAATGATGAAGAGGAAGAGTGACACCTGGATGTCGAGGAGGATGACATCTATGATGCAACATATATAAACATGAATGAAATTGATGATGCGATAGATGTCGAAAAAATAGTTAAAGAGACAAATATATGTTCCTTTTATCAATCGGGGAATGAAGCACCCGTGTGCACAATTTCCTGATAATATATTATTGCCGTATGAATAAAGCCTTATTTTCACAAACCACATAGAATTGATGAATAATTTGGTGTCGATCAGCAGTTCAGTACAAAATTAGAGTTGAAAGTGAAAATATTTGATTTTCATGTTCAATGGATTATAGAATTGGAGGTAACAAATAACAGCAAATCAAAGTTAGTGATGAAATACAAAGATTTTAACTGACCATGGAGAATGTATGCCACATCCAATATAATAGGTATTTGGGAGATCAAAATAAATTCGCTTGAGCACTTTTATTTTGACAGTACTACTAGAGCTGACCACAGTCAGATGACTTCCAGAATGATAGCAGATATTATTAAAAATCGATTAAGAGAAAACTTAGAAATGACAATTAAAGAAGCAAGGGGTTTGGTTATACAAAAGTTCCCCACAATATAACCGAGTTATAATAAATTATGGAGAGTAAGAAAAACGACAATTACAAACCTTTTTTATAGTTAGGAGAGGTCATATTGAGATGCTTTCGTCTCTGCTAGCAGCAATATAAAATTCTACGTATGACATAAAATACATCATAGAGACAGCTCCCTCAACAAACTTCGGTGTCAAAATTTTCGATCGTGTTGCATGGACATTTGGTCCGTGTATTGCAGCATGACCTTACTTACGACTAGTTTTAACTATTGATGCTAGATTTTCATCGGGTCGGTATGCCGGTAAACTATTTATGGCATGTGGTTATGATGCGGAGCAACAACTACTATCATTTATATTTGCTATTGTAGCAGACAAGAAAAGTGTGACAAACTGGGGTTGGTTCATGCAGTGGATGCATAAAGAGGTTGTCGGTCCTGGTAAAATTACCGTTATCTCATATCAATATCTAGGTATAAGGGCAGTATTTGAGAGACCGGATTTTTGATGGCAAGAATCAGCAGGCGAGCCTGTTCACCGTTATTGTACTCAATACATTGCATAAAATATGTATAACGACTGCCATATCAAAAGAATAAAAACTATTTTCAAACAAGTTGCAAGACATAAGAAGCCATGGATGTGCGAGAAATATATAAAAAAATTAACAAAATTAGATCGGCGTCCTATAAATTCATCAAAAAGCTGGAATCATCCAAGAAAATCTCTCAACGGAATAAGTGTCCAACAGAAGAACATGAAATAACATAAACCACAATAATCAACCCGTCGCAGCTAAGGAAGTGTCAGTCGAGGAATTCCATTACGAGGAGTTAACCCTAGAGCAAGTGGCTGCATTGCATCAAGAAAGATGAGCACAATATCTAGACGGGGCCTCAATCGGTGGGGAATAATGACAAGTAATTATTTAGAATCACTACACAACGTGTACAAGATCGCCAGACAACTTCTGGTATGTGTTGTCATTGAGAACACATGGCACAAATGTGTTGAGTAGTTCTATAAGCGTCGAGAAATTACGGCGGCTTGGGAAGCCTAAGGTCGATGTTCTCCCACAAGATCACCCGAATCTGATAAAACATCACGGTGATAAGGGGAGAACTTACGATGTCATACCAACGGATTGGAGTACCAACAACTACGATGTTTACAACATAAATGGACTTATTGAGATGATAATATTCTATACTTATATTATTTTTTTATTTAACTAAATATAAGCAATAATTTATAATTTCTATTTGAAATAATAGGGACAAAGAAGTGAAATAAAATATGAGGTTGAATTAGCGATGACGAAAATTGGTAATTGTTGGTGTCAGAAATCGCAATTGACCGGCATCCCATGCGACCACTTACTGTTTGTTCATTCAGAAGGCTAGATTACACTCAGTACGTTAGTCCATATTATACCACCCAGTACTATATTAACACATGATCTGGTCATTGGCGTAGTTATGACAATAGACGAGATTGACCAATGTACAACGGTCCGATCATTAGGCCAGATCTAACAAAAATCAATAAATGAAAGAGAAAGAAAATATGCATTTCAATGGTTATGAATGAAAATGAAGGGTCATATCAACAAGCGCCAACTCGAGGTCGAGCTTGTTCCGTGAGAGCATGATTTAGATTATCAGCGTGTTTATATTTTTTGTTGTTATTTTTATCAGAACAATTAGATTTTAATTGTTATTATAATATTTCAATTTGTTTGACACTATTTTAGAATAATGTATTAATCATACTTATATTTGGATTTATGAACTTTATTTTAATTGTTGTTGTAATATTTAATTTGTGTAATTTTTATTTTAAAATAATATATTAATCGTGCTTATATTTGACTTTATAAAATTTTATTTTAATTCTTGTTGTAATATTTTAGATCAATCTACTGACTGTCGTGTTTTATTTTTAATATAACACACAAACGTAAAAAAAAACTTGAGACCAAGTTTCAAACTCGGTCTAGGCATCTGAGACCAAGTTTCAAACTCAGTCCATACTAGATAGACTAAAAAATGGACGAATCTTATCATTTTCCTTTATTTTTTTTCATTTACTAAAAAAAACTCCAAATTGGCGGACATGTATACGACACGGCAAAAAATAAATTATTCTTTTTTCGTCGAATGCAGACATGATTATTTTTCCGCGCTTTACTGAGCTGGAACAACCATTGCAAGAATTCAGTAGTAACTAGTAAAATAAGTTTTTTTTCATAGAAGTTTCCCGTTTAAGCGAGCACTAGCTATATACCCGCGCGTTGCAGCAGAATTTTTTATTTAAACATTAAAATATTATAAGATAAAAAAATTCATATTTATCTAATATTAAATTATAAATTCACCAAATTATAGAGAAAACATATAATAAAGACTATATTTAATCTTGGATGAGATTTTTGCACAATATGAGTTAATGATTCATGATTTTTATGGCAAGAAAAGTAAATTATTCTAACATATATTATCACCATTAATTTCTTACCAAATATGCACAAAGTTGCTAAATAAAAAAACAAAAATTATGGAAATAATAGTATATAAGGGAAAGAAATGGAGAGAAAGAGGGGATCAATGGACGTGATCACATACGTTCGATCAACCAATAATAAATATTATCCGTCTAATTGAGGGATAAAATGGGTATAATAAAAATTTACCATGACAAAAAATGGACTCTCCAATTCTTAGATGCTTTATATAATAGTATAGATTAGTTATTTTTAAGACGTTCCTTGTAACTTTAAATTTACATCTCTTCGTAGAGACAAAATTCGTCATTTATACTCAATTTACAATTCTACATTATATTTTGTTTTGTTGTGCATATATTTTAGGGGGAATTAGTTAAATGCCACTCCAAAATATATAATTTTGAAAAATATCACTCCAACATTTGAGTTTTGAAAAATATCAATTTAAACTTCATAATTTTTAATTTTGTCACTTCCACTGTTTAGATATATAGTTTTATTATTAAAAATTCAATAATATTTATAGTTTCTAAAATACCCTCTGGTCTCTCCCCTTCTTCCTCTCTTGTTCCTCCAGTCATGTATTCTTCCTTCTTTTGTGAAAATGTGTAATAACCTTTCTATTATCTTATTCTAATTCCAGACTTCTTTTTCTATATTTATACCATTCTCGATAAGTTCTTTTGCGAGAAGTGGCCCACAATCAAAGAACACATACCTGTTTAGAACCAAAGCTCTATGTGGGGGAAATAATGCTTCTAATCTGCATACTAGAGGTATGGTAAAGTTTTTTGCGATCTATGTGTTAGTTTAAGCTTGAGGCAACTATATGTTGTTGGAAATTACTACATATGAATGTGATAGCTCAGTATTCCTCATGATTTGGCAACTTTTCAATGTTAATTTTTCATGGGAAAATAGAATATTTTGATGTTTCAATGAAAAAAATGGATGTTTTATAACTTCTGATGGATATGTTGGCATGATTGCTCTTGGTCAATATGAAATAGTAAAAAGAATGAGCAAGCTGAATCAATCTGATCAGCTTTGTCAATATTATCTGGTATAATTTAATATAGTATGTCTACCCTTCCAATAATGTAATAAAGATATTAGACCACATCCTAGTATACATTTGGACCAGAATCAATAAGCATTGCATGTAACACAGAAAGGCAAATTACGTATACAACACATGTTTGGTAATTGGTATGGCATCTGACAAAGTACCAGCACAGATACAAACACCAAATGTGACTGGAGGCCCATGAGAGGAAGGAGAGGGACAAAGAGGTACTTTAGGTACTATATAAAAATTACTAAATTTTTAATAATAAAATTATATATCTAAATAGTGGGAGTGAAGTGATGGGTGTCATTAAAGAGGATCATTCGAACCCTTAACTATTTCTCTAAATTGTTTAGATGGAGTTTTTTTCATGTATGCATGTTGAATTTGAGAATTTCTGAGAGAATCTATACTCTAGATCAATAGAATCTATACTCTAGAATCTATACTCTAGAAGTCTAGAAGTGACGGGTGTCATTAAAGAGGATCATTCGAACCCTTAACTATTTCTCTAAATTGTTTAGATGGAGTTTTTTTTTTTTTTTTCATGAATGCGTGGTGAATTTGAGAAGTTTTCATATGAACTATTGACAAAAGACCCAACTTCATCTATACTTTATCAGTGATGGGTGTCATTAAAGAGGATCATTCGAACCCTTAACTATATAGCTTAGAGAAAGAAATTGTTTACTGTTTACATGGAGTTTTTTTTTTCATGAATGCGTGGTGAATTTGAGAAAGTAACCGGAAAGGATCTATAATTTTCCTCAATTTTCCTTATTTTTTTTATTAAATTTTAATTTTTAAATTTTTAATTAATTATTTAAGAACTATATTGTCAAGCGAAATCTGAGTTAAAACCCTACTATAGATAGGGATGGGAGGAATTGAATATCAATAACTACAAACATATTGATATGCTAGAGAATGTCCCATATATCTAGTAGCATATGACCTATATATATAGAAACCGGAAAGGATCATCAAACTTTAATGCACTCATGATATTTATGCGTCTTGCATCGCACAGTGGCAAAATCAATGTTTTAAAATACAAATTTTAATAGACATGCGGTATGCAGATGTATATTTATGCAGTACAATATGACATATGTGCTTTAATATTACATATGCAGTTCAATAAGCATATGCAAATATATATTTCAAAATATTTTAGAAATTGATCATATTTTAAAAAAAAAAATCTGTAAAATAAATAAATAAAATAAAATATGATGCTATATATTTTGAATATTTTACATAAACGATATACGATATAGACATAATATGATGTAAATTTTAAAAATATTGTATGCTATAAAAAAATATAAGGATACATCCTATTATGCATCATATATATATACTGAAACAACCATTTTTAAACCGATGGACATCATATGAGACATGATGCATGCATGATGTACCGAGGATCTATGCATTCTTGATCGTCGATTGAGATGATCACATCTAGATAAAACTAAAACTATACTTTTATTTTATTCATTTATTATTGTTTCCTGTTTAATTTATCATCTATATTTGTTTATTCTTTTGATTGAAGGTAAGGGTTGTTCAGTGAGGATTATGGCACAAGTAGCTAGGACCGTAGACTCGTTATAGTCGAGCTCTGTCACATTGAGTGTTTTTATCTCTTTTATGTATTTTATTTTTGTGATATTGAATTGTAAAATCTACCCACAAATTAATCTTGTGCTTGAATTGAAAATATATTAAAAAGATTAATTAGATCTAAATTAGATGCATTAGGGAAAACATATATATCACCGTGGAAAATATATGTCATGTGATATCATTTTCTTTTGAAAATCAGATTTAAATTAAATGCATTAGGGAAACATATATCACCGTGGAAAATGTATTTTGATATCATTTTCTTTTTAAAAAGAGATTAATTAGATGCATTAGGGAAAATATATATCACCGTGGAAAATGTAATGTGGTATCATTTTCTTTTTACAAAGAGATTAATTAGATCTGAATTAGATGCATTAGGGAAAACATATATAACCGTGGAAAAATATGTCATGTGATATCACTTTTTTAGGTTTTATGCTCCAAAGAGGGAAAAAAACATATAGCATTTTTATACTAATCCGACATTTCAAAAATATATATAACTAGATGCAGCGGAGAGCGCGTGTTACAGCTAGTTCGAGATTAACATTTAAAACTTTTAATGCCTCCCCTTGTACATTCCATTAAGAGTTCGAACTGCCTCCTCAATCAAAGGAGATTTCGTACCAACAAGCAACAAAAGAGTATCGCCATATAACCTTCAAAAAAAAAAAAAAGGATCCTTGTAATTTATAAATGACCTCAAAGCTCAAATAGTGCTTTCACTTGTCGAAATCGTTATATACACGAACAGCCCAAAATATGTTTATTATTGATTAATAAGTTTTCCAAGGTACAACACATTCACACGGACAGGCACACTGGCATGAATCAAACAATGCAAAGAAAACCAAAGAATTAGTACATCGATGTTCATTTACAAGCTCACGACAATGTGCCCTTATTCTATGGTTGCAAACAGATTAAATCAGAACAAACAAAAGGGTCCTATATAAAAGACGTATTCTTTACCAATCCTATTCCTGCTAACCAAGACAAGCAAATTTGTGAAACACCACGAGACGCATGAAACGATAAGATGCATAGCCACCGGGTGTTGCAACAATACCTTTGAAAATTCTGGCTCGCAATCTAAATAATAAACTATCTTTGAAGTAAAAGCTCATATAACTCAAATATCAGCATGCTGAACTCGGCTTATTGCCTCGCCCTGGTTTTCCAGAGGCATGTACTGAGCCATGATTGCACGTATCTCTGAATCCATGTAACTCTGTTCATAATGAAAAAAGAAAATATCAGCAATGTTCACCTCAAAAAGAAATTAGAAAGTATCAAGGGCGGAGCAGTAATTTTACCCGTAGTCTGTACTTGTACACTGCATATGCTCCAGCCGCAGCAACAGAAAGACCAATGAAAATAACCCATAAAAAGCCCCAGCCAACCTTAGCTGCCTCTTTGCCTAACAAAACGACATGTGCAGTTGCTGATTAGATACATCATTCACAATGACAATAATAGTAGATGATAATATTGATTAGATACATCATTCACAATGACAATAATAGTAGATGATAATATTGATTAGATACATATTCATTAATGACAATAATAGTAGATGATAACAGTTCCAAACATATGCATGATATAAGGTCAGATTTTGGCAGCCATCCCAGGTTCTATCAATCAAACTCAATGCAGATCATTTAACACAGAAATGGATGATTCCTTACAGAATTAGAAAAACAATCTCATCTTTCCTTGAGCTTGACATAATTAAGAGTACAATATGACTTACAAGTAAACACATAATTTGTTAACATCTGTGTTTATATCTTGGTAGCATTAATTAATGGTATGTACTACTGGGGTATGTAGGTCGTGTAAAAGTCTGAACCCTTCATGGCCCTCAAGGTCTTGTTGGGTCAAGGTACGGCAAGTCAGGTAAGACCGTAAGAACCAATGTCTTATATTTAAACCAGACATGCATTTCATGCAAATAACTAAATAAGGCATACAAAAAAGAAAAGAAAGAAGAGAGGACTCACTAATGCAAGTATCATGTTCTCTCATATAAAGCAGATTACCACCACAGCTACATTCATAACTTCCCCATGTATTCTGACATTGGCAGTTTCGGCACTGACAAGCAGTCTTTTCCTTGCACTCATCCACATCTATAGTTAATAATATATGAGCACTAATGCAACACATGAAGCATTACATAAATAAAACTTTGTGTGATCAAGCAGTACCTTCACAATTGTTAACACCATCCCCTTTGAAACCACTGGGGCATTTGCATCCTTCAGACTTTTCATTTTATAAAAGAATGTAAAATTATTAACTGCAATACTGCATCCCCATAAAATAGAACATTAGTATTGAATTGCTCAACTATTATTTACCAAGCATGCAGAGTATGTTTTGCCATCTTTGGTTGCGTTCCAGCATCCTCCATTGCTTATTGCACATCTCCCACTTCCAGATGCTGAAAAGTATTTTTGTTTTCTTTCCATTAGACTAAAGCAGATGTACCGAATACCAGAATTTACCAACCAGGATCACCAAAATTCTTCTCGTTTTGTTCTATTTTTATTCAGCATCTTCTTTATAACATTTTGTTTGTTTTGTCACTTTCAGTTTCTTTACCTGAATGGCATCTCTTACCAATCGATCTGAGTAATGGTACGAGCAGACCATCCAACCCTTTTACCAAATGAACTGTACATACCTTTGCATTCTGTGTACCCATCGCCAACAAACTTTACACCTTGCACGACTGGACATTCACATACCCTTCCACGGAAAGTATCCTACAACAGAGATAATAATCTTTCAGTTATTAAATTATTTTGGTAACTAATAGTTTAAATGTGAGAAATAGGAACATCATCAAAGGTTACTCTGCATGCTGTGATATTAGCAGCCTTATCTTGCCAGCATCCTCCATTGTTATCCAAACACTCATTTGTTTGAACATCTGGAAAAAACATTATGCATCTTAGTATAGCAATGTTTCCAGTTTCATGAAAAAAATAAAGTTAGTTTAAGAAGAAACTACCTGTGCTAAGACAAACAGAAGGATCAGTAGTCTCTTCAAATCCTGAACATATTGCCTTAAGCACTGCACTTTTGTCAAGCTTGCCTAACAACATAAATATAATTATTCATGTAAGATATTAAGTAATGACAACTTAAAAAATACACTATAAAGAAAATAAGTGAATTATATATGACCTCTATACTGTCTGTTATTGATGACAAGTGTGGGCAAAATTGTAACATCACCACGATCTCCTTTACCAACCTGAAGGGTAAGAGATTTAAAATCAAATTGACATTTTAAATAGTTCATAAAAGATGATAAATAACTTCCAGTCATTGTAAATGAACAAGGTAAAACAAAATAACAAATAGAAAAGAAAAGATTTTGACCTGTGCATCTTGTTCAGCTTTAAGAACAGGGTTATCAGCGTTTGCTTCTGGATCCCCAATACAGTTCTTCATTTTCTTCTGGTCGAATCCTGAAAAGTATTAAAATTACATAACATAATTACAAAATAATAAAATGAAATTATCAGAATAGGAATTATGTACACTCCCTTTTTCAGTCCGAGATAATTATAGCTATAACCAAAAATGGTTATCGAAGTTGACAGTACATCTACAAGAGCACCATGAAAGAAACTGTTTCAAATCTCCAAACTAACTGATTAGTAATAAACCTCAAAACTTACCTAAAGATTTGAGTACTTGGTCAGCACACTCAGTAGTATACTTTTTATCCTTCATAGGACACCTGGCAGCAAAATCAGTCACATAATCCCACCACACCCATGGTTTGTGGCTCTCATTTGCAACCCTAAAAGCACACAACTGGTACAAGTTCTGTATCACCACATCCTTGCCATCATAACCAGTACTGAAATCCTGATCCGGATCAGGCGCACAATATCTGCCATGGTTTATACATTGTGACTTGCACTGCTTGCTCAGAACAAACGCCTCAGGACAATACCTGAAAATCCAAACAAAATTTCAGTGAACTCCTAAGAGCGTTTTAAAAATTTGAGTTGAATGTCCAAAGAAATTCATGTTGAATCTCAAATTATTGTAAGTAGAATAATTTAGGATAGTTGACTGATTACGACCACCAAAGAAAATCCTTGGAAGCACTGCAAAAAAGCTAATAATATTTGGAAGGGACTAGACCAGAAAATGGCTGGTTGGTAGAGTAGTTTACGCAATCAATTTCCTATGTTATTATACAAAAGGGATGTGGCAGTACCAGGTGATGTAGTGAGGGGTAAATTGGGTATATCCCTTTTTCTCCAACACCTGTGCCATTCCTTTAAAACCCCTGACAAATTCCAACTGCATCTCACACTTGGGACCACACTCATCATTGCTATTTGTCCACAACTCGTACTCCACCCGTTCGTCAGGATGTGGCAAAGACTCTCTCCAGTCAAGGTAAACGTTGACCATCTCTCCGCTGTCCAGTGCCTTTTTTAATTTGTCCCCGAGTTTTTTCGTAATCAAGGCAGAGGGGATAGTGATATTGTTTACAAAATTCTCTGAAGAAGCATCTTCTTCTGGGGTATCCATGGTAATAAGTGGTTCAACTCTGTCATCAGATACTAGAACTGCAGCCACGCCAGCATTTTGAGCGTTCCACGCCTTCGTTGTGAAATAACAATCTGTTTGCAGTAGGGAGAAAATTAATATTAAGAGAAAAACAACATGGTTTCTACAAATTATATGGCATGTATTTGAGGATAACACTTTTCAGCAGTTAGTAGCCATTATTTTGGTGTAAATGTAATTTGCAATGAACAGCCAAGCTAGAACTTTTTATGAAAAGTAACCCCAATGATGTTCATGCATTAATGATGTAAATCTACTCAACATTCCGTTTACTTTCTATTTTGCTTGATTTTAGTATTTAGTAGTTCTCAGTGAAGCTAAAGTTCAACTAAAATATTGATCAATAGAAAATTTCCAATAATGTGCTGATAAAGAAGAAGAAAAAAATCTGATGCCATGCTAAAGGTAAAAAACTGCCAAAACCAGGGTCAAACCTAATCTGTACCTAAATCTGGTATCAAACTGCCGTGGTACTAGAAATGAACGTTTCTGCTATTAAATGAACAAATTTGAATCAGTAATAAAGTCATACTTGTTACCCTTTTAGATAAATCTTATTGAAATTATTGTCAGAAAATGGCTATAAAACACCAATCAAACATGACAAGTAAACACAGAGTGATGCAAATAGTTAGGGGCTTAACTATACTGGTACTTCCTACAATATTAGCTGGTTTACCTGATATCACAAGCTAACACGCTAAATTCAGAAAATTAATTGTGTTTTGAATATTCAGTAGCTTAGACAGCCGACTGAAAATTAAATCCATACATCAGAAATATCATCTTAAATTCTTAATCATAGAAGCAGCCAAATCTTGTTGAACACTTACCACCTCTATCGACGAGTAGAAACACAGGGAGGTCACCAGCTTTGGTCTTAAAAGAAATATCAAAATCATCAAAGCTCTTGCAAGCTTTAAGATTCGATTTGGGGTAGACGACAACTCCATGCAACGTGCCTCCATATTTTGGCACTCCAAAATTCCCGATCGCGCTTTCGTACACATCCTTCAGAGATTCAGGCGAGGTAACTCGTAAGCTGCTTTTTTCCACATTGAATTTTGCGGAAGCGAGATGTAGTAAAAAGGATAACCATACGGAAAGCAATAGCTTTCCTTTCATCCTACTCAAATTGCAAATTGAGAGATATTAATGGAAAGATCAGTAACAACTCGATCTCTTGTTGCGAGTTCACAACTCCGATTTCCTGTACAACTAAACAGCGTTTTTGAATCCAAAAGCTGCCAGTAGAAAGATGAGACAGATTCGAAAAAGGCGGAGAAGACAAATATTAGGCAATACCCGGATCGAGAAAACAGAATTTTCGGAAAAGGTATTCTAATTTGAAGCTCCCCAAATCAAGAGAGCAGCTCTAGTTCGATCCTTTGCGTGCCCAAAAAAAGAAAAAAGAAAAGATCTAAAACTGAGGGGAGGGGAGGGGAGCAGAGACGTGAAAGAAAAATATGACCTTATTATGGTTAACTCATAATAATAATAATAACTTCACTTTTAATATTATTTCATCAAAAAAAGAGTACCAGGTTTTTCTTCGAAAACGTCCAAGTCAATGATCTAAGAGCCGTTGGATTCAGATATCAGTGCCAGATGTACGATTCCAATGGTGTCAAAGTCAATGCCAATGGCCTAACATAATAACATTAGCGTGGTAGTTTTGCAGTTATCTTCTCTCTTATTTTCTCTTCATCATTTTTTTAAGGAAAACTCTCAATCTTACACTTCCAAAAGAGATAACTCCAAGAAAAATAAAAAAAGTTTGGATTTACCCGCTTATTCTCTCCGACATTTTCACACTTATCACAAGTTAATGCATAAGAAATAGCAAAAAAAAAAAAGACAATCCCTGAAATAATGCTTAATATTATTTAGTGATTTTTATTGTTAAGCAAAAAAATTATAATTTAAACTTTTATTGTGATTCTCAATTTCTAATACAAACCTCCATCTTTTTCATGATATGATATCAATTATTAATATGAAATTATGTAATCTTTGATTCCAATATGTAAATTTGCCCCATTACATTTTATGAATTGAGTAGATTAATCTTTCTCAAATATACAATTCGAACAAATTTGTTGTGATGTGAAAATATTAATTTATATTTTAATTGAAATTAATTCATGATGTGAGATCAGTCTATGATTGGGATAAGAAACTATATTCTTTAATTATTTTAATTATCAAAATGAATTTAAGTATTAACAAAATTAGAATTGTTATGAACATATTTAAATACTTTTTATTTATGCAAATGTAATATGCATATAAAATTATATTTTATAATTTTCTCTTGATATTTCAATTACATATTGTTATGAATATAAAATTCTATTTTAAACTATTAATTGTGACTTTTTATTTATAAATTGAAGATGTATTATGTGTAAAAGAATTGTTGATGAATATATGATGATGTATGGAAATTTTTGAATTGAATATAATATTTTTAATTTAAAGAAAATAGTGAATCCCATAAATAATATTTCTGCTCCGTCACTGATTCTCACCTCTTGCGCCGCCGCCATCACCTTCTCCCTCCTCCTCCTCCTCCTCCTCCTCCTCCTTGCCGCTCTCTTCGCCGTCTTTTGTCCCCACGACCCAACCATCAATTGATCTTTGCTTGGGCTTGATAGTAGATTAGAAGTCACCATCATAGTGGAACGAAACCATATATTTGTCTCTGTTTAATTACATAATTAGGGGAACTGCAAGCTAAGGACAAAATGGAGTTGTAATCATTGAAAGGTCGTGCCATAGTTAATTAGGGTGGATTAATTTTTGGCAGGCTTCTTAGAGGATTCGAGGCACTATCGAATGAAACTAAACAAATATCACTATGCTTGATTGGGGTGTATTAATCTCTCTCTCATTGAAGCTTGATCGCAAAACGAGATCATCAAAATTATGGAAAATTGAGATCTTCAGCTTAGTTTAATGGTTGTCTCTTGCCAGATTAGTAACAAGGTTGATTTTGTAGAATTGTCGAGTAAATGAACCTCTGGAGAAGTTCAGTGGATGAACTCCTCTAATCTCTCAGAAGATTTGAGCTAAACTTGAAGCATAGCTTCTTACTGAGTGAATCCTCCGAAATCTCAAAATTAGATTAATTCAGAATAAAAAAAGATGCTACAAGGTGAGCGAATCAAAATGAATTATTTTTGTTTTTAATTTTAGTCAGATCTGATCTGGTTCGTCCAATCAGAACAGATGAATCAGATTAAATGCTCCGTAAAACTCCGCACCTAATTTCTCGTTCGGAGCTCATTTTGATACTTCATTTGATGCATTTCTAATTACCGGAATAAAAAAAATCTTTAATACTACATTTTCTTGTCTTTCAGTAGCTGCCTTATTTTGCATCAATATTTTTAAATTTTTAAATGCATATTTCTTCATACATGTGAAAGGCCACTGCATACTACATATGCGGTATACGGCCGCATTTGCGGATTTTCATGTGAACATATATATACAGATTTTTTTCTTTTTTAGTAGAGAATATAATAAACGAACACTCAATTATAACATTATAAACTGTATGGACCCACATGTACTCGCATATTGACCGTATGAACCCGCATATTGACCACATGACCATATATAAATCGTATAAATACACATATAAACCGCATAAACTCGTATATAAGCAAAAATTGAATATCTTAAACTGCACGACATTCTAATAATGATTTGCATACCGCATGCTACATTTAAAAACACTGTTTTGCACAATAACTAATATACACTTACATTATTTCTTCTTTGATTGGTCGAAAATTAGATGAGAACTATATATATAGTATGCCAATTTTATCTTGGATATAGCCCTACCAGGTTACCATACATACGGTTCTTTATTTGATTACGTTTTTAAATAATTTATTATGTCATTTATTGTAATTGATTTTTTTTTTTTTTTTTTTTTGCAAAATTGGAAACAATTTAGAGAGCATTTAAATGGCAATAGTAGCGAAAATATAGCCTGAATCTCTGCAATACTCTGTGTAACAATCATGATTGTGAGGAAACAAAACTTCAACACACTTTTTCCAGTTATAACACTCAAATTTGAAAAATAGCTTCATTATATGGTTGATGTTGTTTCTGAAAATGTGAAAATAAATCTGAAACGTTGCAGGATGAGGACACTTAGACGTTTAATAAGGAGTAAATATACATACATATATAGAGAGAGATAATCAATGCAGCGTGCTTTTAAGCTCATGGAGATCTTCCGTGAATTTAACTCAAAAATATATCAAATCATCTTCAAATTTTAATTTATCATGCTCATTAAATTATTCATATGAATATCTTATGGGATGCAAAAATTTGAGGTGTTTTGAGTTGTTTAAGTCTTCGTTTTTAATTTTTAAAAATCAGTTCTAAAAATAATAATAAAATATTTAATATTTGTACATTATTTTCAAAAATTAAAAACGATGATTTAGAAATCTTAAAACACCTCAAATTTTATATCCTATAAGATTTTTATATAAATAATTTAATGAGTATGATAAATCAAAATTTAAAAATAATTTAATATATACTTTTTGAATTAAGCTCACGGAAGATTTTCATGAGCTTAAGAGCACACTACATTTATTCTATATATATTTAAGTGCAGAAGTTTCAAACTGTTGATTTCCCATCTATTAGCACTTTCTTGAGGAAAAAAAACATTCTATTAGGTAGCAGTAGCCTCCTGTTAAAATTAGTTTCATTTTTTCCAGAAAAAAAAAACAGATTGGTTAGGATCTACATTCGAATTCGGATCAAATCAGACCCGCAGTTTCGCCTCCTTTTTAACTAACTCATTGCACGCACATCGAAGAAAAAGATCCAAGCAAAAGCTCTTATCTTTTTGAATTTTTTTACTATAAATTAATAATTGGGAAATTTCAAAGTGACCAAGTGGGACATGCATTTTGATATCTTTGACTCTTTGGAGAGACGCCGATGTTGCATGCAACCTTAATTTCAAAGAGGTGAATATGGGTACAAACGCATCCATTATTATTTAAAGCTCCAAGCCTCCAACCAATCACGCAATTCCTGGTCTTTGGAGTGTTAGTCCAAATCAGAAAATGCAAGCGACTGAAAACTAGTTTTCTAATCTTTCTTACCTGAAAAGATCTTTTGTTTAATTGGCATCTTTAAATGACATGCTTAAAAACTAATCATTTCAGCAGTCACCGTTAAACCCTTCATTAACTTTTCATGTTTCTTAATAGTAAACTTTTGACTGCGACAATTTAAGTATGTAAGTTTCATATATATGATTTGTGACAATGAGTTATCTTCACAATGAATCTTCAAATAATATGAAAAAAAAATCTTAGAAATAGAAAAATATTATATATATGTTTTTCTACTTATCGATTGATGATGATTAAAATTTCATATAATGTATTATTATTTGTTAGTCCATCAAAGACTATCAAAATATTATGTACTTTGCAGCGATTCTAATTTAATGATCTTTGATGGACTATCAAACGATGATGAAATTATATGAAATTTGAATCACCATCAATCTATAAGTAGAGAATATATTTATACAGTTTTTTTTTAAGATTATTTTCGTATTTATTTAAAGATCTATTGACAAAATAACCATTGTCAAGTTATCCCTTCCATTTGCAGAAACTAAGCAAACTTAATTATCTTCCGTGCCCCCTTACTGTTTTACGTACATTTATTAATTCCAGTAGCAAACATTAATTTTCTTAGCTAGATTGTTGTGTAGTCAACATGTTTAATCGTTAAATAAATTTTATGTGAGTATTGTAGTCATGTACTGATAGAGTAGCTAACATTCATTGCATCAAATAAAATATACTAGTTAGATATGAAATATTTAATTATTTTTCAAACTTTTCTGCTCCTCATCTAGCTCCTCTCTGTTTAATTTTTGAGTGCCGTCTGTTCGTATTATTTCTCTTGATCAAATTATTTAAATATTACTAATTAAATTCTAACTGTTATTTTTATGGGTGGAGCTCCATTGACAACTATTTATATATTTTAACAACCTTGACAACTGATTTTATATAAATTCATAGAAAATATAAAAAAAAAATTGTTTAACTTATGGATTGATTTTTTTTTTCAAATTTGATGCATTTGAGTGCCATTTGTTATTTCATTAAAGACCATCAAAATTATATAACAGTTTAATGGTTCTTGATGGAATATCAAATGATACTCAATTACATCAAATTTGAATCACAATCAATCCATAAATTTAAAAATATTTTATTTTTATTTTTTTTATTTCTAATATTTTTCATGAATTTATATAAAATTGGTTGTCAATTGATTATTAAAATAGATAGTTATTATCAAGGCCTCAAGGGTTCCCTACCCTATTTTTATCCATCTCTGAATGTACAATGGAGAGAATCTCCCAGCAACAATATATCTTAATTTCATCACAACTTGATATATATTGTCTTATGTCAATATATAATTGTTAGTAATGTAATTCATGAACGATAATGCTAGCAAGCTAATGATAATATTGTTGTGATGATATGCTAATTGTCCAAATTAATCACGGAACCCCCCCCCCCCTCTGCATGCATATATAAACAAAACAACAAACAAAAGAAAAGGCCAACCTGCTAGCTAGCTACCTGAAAGTGACGAGCAATGAGGGGTCCAAAGGGGAAGAGCTGGGAAATTAAGTATATGTTTGGAGACAATATCCATATATATTAACAGATTTATAATATATAGTGATGAAAATGAAAGGCAATAAAATTACTAATTGTGATGCTGAAAGTAATTATAATTAGATGGGCTATTTTATTAGTACGGCTAATGGATATCCCAGTCAAACAAGCAAGAGACTCTTCTGTGACTATGGCAATATATATATTAAAGGTGGTAATTTAAGACTACTAAATTAAGCCAGCTCTACCTTCTATCATTTACTTTTGGTCATTACGCGCAATAGAGCTAGCTGCGGTTATTTTTTTATTTTAGCATGAAATAAAAATACGCATGTATCTAATTTTTAGATATGATCGATCACACAATATATAGTAATTAATTATATGTGTGTTAATTACACAATATATATATATCCTATTAAATTAATTAATTAGCTACATTACACAAATTGTTGAAGTAATATTTAATATATAGTAGAAAGATAAATATTTTGCAGTCATATACCATTAAATAATTTTACATCAGCAATCGACTGATCTAACGTCTTAGTTACTTGATCACTTAGTTCGCCTTAAGCTCGTCCATTTTGCGATCTTAATTTTCAAATCTTCATTAATTTTGATATGAACAAGCTGTAAAAAAACTGGACTTGATTTAAAATATTTGTGTTAATTAATCTATTTTCCAGCAGTGCTGAAATTAATTACCTAATTGAGCTGATTAATCATTTCTTTAACATATTCTTGACTTAACATTAATAGTTTTTATTAGACCTAGCAAATCGGGCGGGTCGGATTGTTTTCGATCAGATAAAGTTATATACGATTTATTTTTTTATACATATTGGTATCAGATTTGGTATATTCTGAATTAATCAATTTCGTATTCTGTACATTTATGGGTTGGAACGATTACATCATTCGGATAGTCAGGGTTCGGATTTTATCGGGTTCCGGGCCAATTTGGACAGTGGTTGATTCAGGTGTCGGATTTTTTCTTGATTCAGATTACAGTAAGTTACGAATAATAATGTATGGGTTTCAGATATAAATTGAACATTTTAAATTATATTTGGACCACATTAGCATATTTATTTAGACTCGTATCACTTTTCTACTTTGAGTTATACTAAGAAAAATATATTATAAAAAATTATGTGTTTTTACATTTGAAATTAAATTACTCAATTTAATTGTATGATTTTTGATTTTACCGGGTCAAATAATCAGATCAAACTAATAAAATTTAAAATATCATGATTAATGTATATATGTGTTTAATAAAGAGTTTATAATAAATTTATGAATTATGTCCATTTATTAAAATAAAAGTCATGATCGATTTTAGTGATTTAAAAAAACACACTAAATATAAAATCTTAACTATAAAAATATATTTGTACATATGTTAAGAACTATATAAACTAAATATGAATAAAATATTATATGTCGGATATGGTCCTTCTCAGTTTGGGCTAATTTAGATTTTGATAATTATCAGTTCAGGTATCATGCACATAGTTTCATATCGTTACAGATTCAGATTTTTTTTCCATTTAACAGATCACATCAGATCGGATAATTTATATATGAATACCTAATATTTATGGATTTATTTAGATTCAAGTTTCTTCGGATTCGATCAATTATGGGTTCGGATCATTCAATTCTCTGTTTTTAATAGATCCGAATCGAGTTCAAATTAATTAATTATCGGATGGATTATTTCGGTCGGATCAAATTTTACCAGATCTAGTTTTTATTTAACCTATATGCCCCGGGAGGTTAAAATGTATGGATCTTATGAAATTAAGCATATCTACCTATAGCTAATAGTTTACAATCACATAGTGCGTAAATAGAAAGTCCCGTGTAGTGCACGGAGCATTAACTTATAGCAAGTTGAGATACAAAAATTTAAATATTAATGGAGAGCATTCATCAACTTCATCGTGAAATAAAAAATAATGGTCTCGTAAACCAAACAATTAGTTAATGAAGGAGGTTCAAATCTCTTCATTTTTTTTGGAAACCCAATGTAAAGTGGGCAGAATTTTCCTGCCCAATAATGTTATCAGCATTCACTTTTTATAATTTTTAATAACTCAAAATTTAAAACTAAAATATTATAATTAAAATATTATATTTGATCTATTCATCTATATTATATTTTTATGGACGATTATGTTGGTGAATCGATCCAATAAATATCATCGACAGAAAATATTTTATCCAAAGAAAAATTTCTATACTTTTTTATATTTTGTTTTGTACCGAGCTAAATTGCTAAGTTTAAGAATCATAAAAAAAAATTCTACATTTTCATCTTACCACTGCTTTGAGAATTTATCTTGAACAATTAGTGCACACTACAACAGAATGGACTTTAGACAACACTCATTCAATAACGGTTTTTAAGTACTAACTGTTGCTAAAAGAGTTGAGTGACAATTCTAAAATATTGAAGAACATATTTTATAACGGTTTTCTAACAAAAACTGTTAAAACTATAAACCGTAACATCTATTTTTTCTCTCTCCTATTTAGTAACGGTTTTGGGATAAACCGTTGCGAAATCATTTAACAACGGTTCCTCGAAGAACCGTTGTGAAAGACTTTAACAACGTTTTCTATAAAAACTTGTTGCTAAATAAGACCTTTAACAACAGATTATTTTGAAGAACCATTGTTAAATATGTATTCCTAAAACCCTATAGGTTTGCGCGCTTCATTTTTCTATCTTTTCTCCTTCCCGCTTCGTTTTATCTATCTCTTCTCCGGTTGCGGCTCTCTAGGGCGTTTCTCTCGCGACAACTTGTTCAAGTTGGTACTTGCCTCTTCGATCACTTTTCTTCGGGTTTGTTGCTGATCTCCTCTTTGATCCTCTTCTCTTTCTTTAGATTTGTTGTGTTTTCTTACTTCTTTTACCAGAACTTTCTCAAAATGATGGAGCGCTACATTTACGCTCTGTGACAGCGAAACCTCTCGATATTGTACCTAGACCGGTTGTATCTGCTGGATGAAGGCGCGTCCTGGGAGCAACCAATATTAGTAACCTACCGGCACACCAACACCGATCGATCCATAAATCGCATTCGACGGTACATTGTGCGGCGATATGGAGCCTCAGAACAGGTACTCCCGGCGGTTAGACTCACAAAAATAGGGATTTTATCATAGATATACCGAATGAACTCTCCCCACGGGACGTCATTGTGGAGAGCCGGGAGTAGGGCCCCACCTATGGAGTCACTGTTGAGAAGTTTGAAGGGGAGTCTGAATGACCAAGGTCAGCTGCCGTTCGAGTGACAGTCCACCTGAAGAACATACCGCTCAGACTGTGGTCTAGGGCGGTAGCAACAAGGATCCTCGAAGACTTCAGTGAACCGGTCTTCCTCGATGACATATCTTTTGACGGGCAAGATAGAAGGGCGGTATACATAATGGTGGACTTGTCATGATGGTCGGATGATGCGAAATCGATGATGGTGCATGTAGGGGGTTTACGGGAGCGATTTTCATCATCGTCATCGGCGGCCGCCATTGATCCGCCGACTCCTCTTGAAAATGACTACCGGTTTTACGAAACCGCAGAACGGGGGGAAGTTTGAGACTGAGGATTTGGCTCGCCAATCCCTGGTATGGGGCACAGACATAATTCAAACATACTACAACCGGGGTGGAGAGAGCTCGGAGGGCACTGAGTCATCCGGATAAGGCAAAGACTGGTAAAATTTGGTGTTGTGATATGTAATTACTAACTGTGTTATGGGTACTTTGGTGTTGTGATATGGATAACTTTTATATTTTGTGATATGCATGGATACTTTAATATATTTAGATAATTATATATGTTAATTATTAATTTATGATGCATATGTGTGATGCATGTGTGATATTGCACATATCTCTCAATTGTTTTGTGATGCAGGTGTGTGATGCATATGTTAATTATTTGTGATGCATGTGTGATGTATATGTGAATTATTTATGATGCAGGTGTGTGATGTATATGTGAATTATTTGTGATGCATGTGTGATGTATATGTTAATTATTTGTGATGCATGTGTGATGTATATGTTAATTGTTTGTGATATAAATTTATTTTCTGAAATATATAAGTGTTGTATTTATATATGAATTATAATTTATAAATATATACTAGCAATCTGGGCTAGCAGCGAGAAATAACCATTTTAAAAAAATATATTTAACAACGGTTCTAATAAAAAATCGTTGCGAAAAATTATTTAAATTAAAAAAACACATTTGACAACGGTTCCAACTTAATAACCATTGCAAAAATCATCTTCCACAACAGTTAGCATCTTAAAACCGTTGTTAAAACCCTATTTAACAACGATTTCGTATGAAGAACCGTTGCCAAAGGCTACGTCCTATTTTGTTGTCACTATATATTTGGCAACAGTTTCCAATACTTTTGCTAATACCCCATTTACTAACGGTTCAATAACCGTTGTTAAACTTAGTCAACAACCGTTGTCAAAGTTATTTTCTCTCGTAGTGACATCTCTTGTATTTGTTTTGCTAATTTATTTTCTTTTTTCCCTCAAATTTTGAATTCCTACTTTATGTGGTATAACTCTTATCATAACATTTTCTTTAAGATATATGCATAACTAAAAAAATTAAGATATTTTTCATTCATCTTACATTAATTCGTTATGTGCGATTTAGATTTACATTAACTTTTCAACTAATTTGATATTTTTTATTTTCTTTATTTCGTCATGTATTTTACACCACCTCACTACTACCTTTGTCTGAGTTTGGAGAAAAAAAAGGCATTGCAGCATAAATTTATCAAAAGATAATAATCAAGGTTAAAACTTAAGAGAGAATGAATTAAATAGATAGTATAAAGAAATAATAGATGAGATTCAAAATTGTTTCCTCGGTTATAAGAACTTTTTTTAATTTTTTGAGCTTCATTAACTATGATAATTTTGTACATGACTTTATGGCTGATATATTGTAGCTTGATATGTTACATTGAATTCTATAAATTCTTCTTTGGCAAATGGTAGGTGCCTGTCAGCTGTGTTTTGTCCTTAGTATCATTTTGGTACTTCATTTGCTGCATTTCTAATCGCCGGAATAAAAAAATCTTTAATACTATATTTTTCTTGTCTTTTCATAGCTGCTTTACTTTGCATTAATGTTTTTAAATATTAATTTCTTCATGCATGCGGAAGGCCATTGTATACCGTATATACGGTATGCGGCCGCATATGTGGATTTTCAAATGGACGTATATATACGGATTTTTTTTTATTTTTTTTAGTAGAGAATATAATAAAAGAAACACTCAATTATAACATTATAAACTGTATGAACCGGCATGCATTCATATATTGACTGTATGGACCCATATGTTGACTGTATAGATCCGTATATAGACCACATGGTCCCGTATATAAACCGCATGGATCCGCATATAAACCGTATGGATCTGCATATGAACAAAAACCGCATATTTTGGACTGCATGACATTCTAACAATGATTTGCATACCGCATATACATATATGACCGCATATGTTGTTCATGCGGCCGCATTTAAAAATACTTTTTTACATACACTTACATTATTTCTCCTTTTGATTGGTCGAAAGTTAGATGAGAACTATATATATAGTATGCTAATTTTATCTTGGATATAGCCCTACAGGTTACCATATATACGGTTCTTTATTTGATTATGTTTTTAAATAATTTATTATGTCATTTATTATAATTGATTTTTTTTTGCAAAGTTGGAAACAATTTAGGGAGCAATTAAATGGCAATAGTAGCGAAATGTAGCTTGAATCTCTACAGTACTCTGTGTAACAATCGTGATTGTGAGAAAAAGAAAATTTCAACACATTTTTCGCAATTATAATACTCAAATTTGAAAAATAACTTCATCAGATGGCCGATATTGATTCTGAAAATGTAAAAATAAATCTGAACTGTTACATCAGAATAATTAGACGTGTAGAGATAGAAATATAATGGCGTAACTAAAAGAAGCTATTCTTTACATGCTTTACAAATCATCACTTTGGCAGTAAACTCCAAAATTCGAACCAAAAGTCCCTTAAAATAAATATATTCACACAACTATAGTTAGTCAATATATATATTACATAACGGGCATACCCAACTCTACTTCAGTACTTGCCATATCATATAAACATCATGCAGAACGCATTATATGCAGTGAATAGTTAACATATATTTTAAGCTTCTAACCACAGTACTATTATCTCAAGTCGAAGGGAAATCATTGTCTTCAATATCGAACCCAAATAACATGCAATCTTGCTCCAGTTGTGCAAACGAATTAGGCACGAACCCCGTCTCCAAGCTCCTAGGAGAAGAATGAAGGCTAGATATCATGTCTGCCTGATCATGTAAAGACGTGCCGACATTAGACGGGGGATATGTAGACCCAACCAATGCAGCCAGTTCATCTCCCAGCATGAAGCAATCCGCCGGCGAACTGCCGGGTGTGAGGTTACTTAACACCTCTTCACTACAATCTTGAGTGACCAGAGATCGGAGGGACGATGGCATTGGCATTTGCAGTTGCTTTTGCACCGCTTGACTGATAATGTTTGTGGGGTCGTTGTAACTCTTTGATCCAAAATTGATGAAAAATGAGTTGCTAGTTTCATTCTGGTCAGGCATATCGATGATTTGCTGAAACGTCGATGGATCTCGGCATGTATGAACACCAACGTATTTGATTTTGTATTTGGAGGGATTCTCGTCCGAACTAATTTGCACTTGCCGGGTCGCCTGACAGCCTTGGTCATGTTTGTGTGTGCATCTAAAGTAGCTTCTGCATGCAATTAGCCGTTTCCAATAATTAATATCCATTAGTTTGCATATGAAAGTTGAAGGAAGTTGAAAATTGAGTAATATATATAAGCTCAAACAATAAGATAATACAACAATTAGTATTTATATGGAAGATATCTAGATTTATCCATTGACAAAATTGTTAGTTAGCTGGGGCCAGAAAATCAGTTGAAAAAAAAGTGAGTCGTCATATATCTGTGCATTTATGTGGGTGTGTATAATTAATATATATATATATATATATATAGTCCAACTATGGTGCTTTGCAAAGCACAGAGGCGCTGTGTGCTTTATTCTTAATTTTAAGTCAGAAATGACCGATCTGAACCGTTCAATCTAATCTTCATATCAAAATTTATTAGTAAACCAAAATTTATATTTTTTAAATTTTTTTTGCTATTTTTTCTGGTGAGGAGAAAAATGACTTGATCTGAGAATTCTGATTTATCCAAAAATGATAATTTTCCCCCTATCCAAAAAAATAGCAAATGAATTTCAAAAAATATAAAATTTGGTTTACTAATAGATTTGAATATAGATATTACATTGAGTGGTTCGGATCGATCATTTCTAACTTGAAATGAAAAATAGAACGCAAAGCACACAACGCTCTTGTGCTTTGCAAAGCACCGTAGCCTAATTATATATATATATGCGCACCTGAACTGTGAGCAGCCTTGAATCATTTTCTGACCATATTTCCGCCATGTGTAGCCATCTTCTAAGGAGCTAGAAGTAATTGTCTTCCCAGGAGACGCTAGTGATCTGCTCAAGCAAATTAAACAAATATATATATTCTTATAAAGATGACACAATTAATTGAAATAGAAGTTTAGCATGAAGGGTATATATAGATTTACTTCATCGATCCTGAAGGATACAAACATTTGACCATTTTCACTATACAAAATATAAAGGTCTATGTATTTATAATCATATATATATATATATATATATATATATCCTTAATTAATATTTTATTTTTTGTTGAAATTAATTTTCTATTAATCTATTGTCTAATAATTAACTTGTTTAAATTAATTATCCGACAGGAAGGAAATGGACATATATATGCAGTGGTTTAGAACCTTACTAAAGAATTCTTATTTCTCATAAGTGGAAAGAAATAAAGAACCATTTATTCTTAGAATTATTTTGTATGACCTAGTCACAGCCAATTAGAACTTTGATTGCTGTACAATTTAAAAACAACCAATTAAATACGTACCTTCTCCGGCTAGCACCTCTTCCATCAGAAGCTGGTATCGCCTTCCTCTTCCCACTAGAAATCTCACTCTTAGGATCATCAGAACAGATCGACCCGCCTCTGGCAGCGGGACCGGGGTCTGACACGGCCTTGTAGCATTCCAGTTCCGACAGACCTCTAGATATTTTCTCTTTCATCTCATCCATGAGTTTCGCGGCAGTTGGTTTGGATTTGATTTCATTTTTCAGCATGTCCTCTAGTTGATGTGCATATTCCTTTGCTTGGCTTATGTATTGGGTGGCGGCAGCGGCACAGTTGGCCGGTGCTTGGTCTTCGCTACAAAACGACATGCTCCTATTAGTATATCTGGATTTTATTATTCTGTTTTATCTAGCTAGCTAGATATGATCAGAAATTCAGAATCACTTATATATATTCCTTTCTCACTGTGTTAAAACACTCTCAAGGAGGAGGAGAGTAGATTTGAGGCCCTTATATGAGCAGGGCAGCGCATAGGGAGTGGGGGAGGTTTAAAGTGCTTTGCAAAAATGGGTTCAAAGTTTTTTAGATTCTTTGATTTTGTATCGAGATTCGTATTTTTAATAAATTTTAAGTTTAAAATTTATACTTTTAATAATCAACGACTCTAAAAAACTTTAAACCCATTTTTTAGTTCAAAGTGCTTTGCATTTTCTTACTGGGAACAAATAAGTATGTTAATAAGACCTCACAAAACCTTCCTGACATGCAATCACTCTAAAGAAAGAAAAAAATTATTAGCATATATCACTCCGCACGAAGTTGCATTCCCAAATATTTCTCTTAAAAAAACATTTTTATTGATTTCTTTCCTCTTAAAATAAAAAGAAAATTTCAAGACAGTAACAAAAAATGGAAGTTGAAACGTAAAGAATTAAATTGAAACCGTTATAAATTACGGATGATCTTTAATGAATTATCAAACAATAATGAAATTTATTTAAAAATTTAAAACACTATTAATCTATAAGAAAAAAAATATATTTATAAATTTTATTCTATTTTTTTCATATTTATTTAGGAATCCGTTATCAAAATTATCAAAATATTGTCAAGGGGTCACTCCCCAAAGTTAATATAATTAAGATCTACAAAGAAAATAAACAGAACAAATATTCGGAGGGGTAAAATGCAAAAGGTTACTGTTAGTGACAACTGACAAGTGTGAGTTTCTAACTTTCTATACGCAAAAAGTTTGAAAAACAACAAGAGGAAATAGCAAGGAAGTAGAGTGGAATGAAGATGAGATGCCCACAAATTGTAAGGGTCTAAGGGAGATCGTCAACCTGCTGACGACTGAGGATTACATCACATCACGGTCGCACCGCATGAAAACTAATAATCCTTAGTTGGTGATTTCTCTCGACCACAAATGTGGGGAGATGCATAGAAAATTCTGGCCTTGGAGATCTGTGATTTAGTTTCTAGAAGATGCTTTGATACCAAGTAATTTGTTTGAGACAAAGATTTCATGTGGATTGTGGAGGCTTCACAAGAGCTAAGCAGACTCCATCAATTTTGGAAAGGATTCTGATGATAATAAATTAACTTGGTAAACTCAATAATAATCAAAAATCTCAGCTGAATGCATGACGATCAATATAATTTGAAAATATATAGTTGTTTACAATTCGGATTCTGATGACAATAAATTAACCTGGTAAACTTAAATCATCGTTTAAGGATGTGTTGAATGCATGAGGATATATAATGCTAATTTTCAAATAGTGTTGTTATTCTTATTTGAATCTAATCAAATGCAATTTTCTTTTTAAATGAAATAGCGTCAGATAGCTAGGAAAGCAAACAGATTGATCCGCACAGATAAAATAATAGTCACTACCGTTTCTAATATTCACATACATCTTGCATATATATATATGGCTTATGGTGCTTTGTAAAACAAAAAATCGTTATTATTTCGGGGTGAGATTTCATATTCCAAGGTCTCAAATGATCAATCTAAGTTGCTCAATAATTTCTTCATGTAAAAATTTTGTAGGATATTAAATTTCATGATTTTTTAGCTTTCTAACTATTTTTTAAATTATTTTTAAAAACAACCATGTTTAACATAAAATAATAGCCTATTTTAGTGCTGTTTTTAATAATAGATAATCAAGTTAATGAAGAAATTTTTCGTCTACGTAACTTTATATTTTGATATCTTTGCATAGTTATTTCATTATGCACGATATTAAATATTTTTTTTTCAATAAAAATAATCAGACAATCCAGAAGGGGGCCAAAAAAAATTTCAAGGGTAGTCTCTCGGTAGATACGAGAGTCTCGCTTCAATCGGCAGTGGGCCTCAGACTGAGAGGTCGGGCCTTCGCCTACCCAGCTCAGACCCCTCCTTTTTGAAATACGGACCCAGCTTTAAGGCGCGGTCCTCCACAAAAAGGACTTCGCAGTTGTCCGTTTGTTGTCTCTCTGTTTCAAGAGATATAACAAAAACCCCTCTCTTTTCGCAAAGATTGTCAATCATTGCTATAGAGTAACCATATTTATATGGATATAGTAAACATATCCTTATAGTATATATTTATATCCATATAAATATAGAACCCTTACCAATAAAAGTACCTGCAATCCCAACTTTTTTTCCTCATTTTCAAAGATAAGCTCTTCATCACCTCTTTATTCTTCTTTTAGACTCATTTTCAACGCTCTCCGTGCTAATTATTAGTTTTACATAATCCTATCCTCTCTCTAGATAAATTTCATCATACATTTGCTTTGATTTTTATAAAATAAAAAAATAAAAATAAATTTACATCAATAAAAAATTAAAAAAACTCTCAAAAAAGATTATTTATTGGTATGTTAGAATAACACTTTCAATCATATGTGTTATCTATATCCATATAAATATAGAACCCCTAAGGATGTGTTTATTATATCCATATAAATATGGTTACCCTATAGTAATAGCTGACAGTCATTGCTAAACGATAACCATATTTATACGGATATAGAAGATATATGATATAAAATAATGTTATAAAATCAACAAGGGTTACCATTATCCATCATATAAGGGCAAAAGATTTACGCCGTGTTTGGATGATCAAAGAACTGCGCTATTTTTAGAATAGCAATATGTTCTGAACAGTGTCGTGATCCAAACACATATCAGAGATTTGAGTTAGCATTGGATTTGCGTTATTCTACAAACCCACCCTATCTTGGTTTAGCAGAACTGTGATCTTGTGAGTGTAGTGATAATAATTAAAAAACACTCTCCAATATATTTTATTCATTCTCATCTTTTTCTCACTGCAAACTCTCTCTCTCTCCCGTTGCAAACGTTTTTCCCCATATCAAACTCATCAGTGCCTCTAAACTCAAATTTCCGAACGTATGAAATGAAATTGAAGAAACCAACTTCACCATCGCCTTCTCCATGGAACAAGCAACAAATAGATATCATTTTTGAATGGTCGTGAGTTATGAAAACTGGGTAGAAATCTAATGAGGCGGCACTGACGGTGATAGACGAGGCAATGTTGGGGACTAAGTTGACCAATCTGTGCTTGCGATCAAGTCTGGTATTTCCATCAGCCCCCTTTTTTCGGCCTTGTGTGTCATTTTATTGAGGCAGAGGCTGAGCCATTTTCCGTCTGCCCTTGTGTGCCATTTTTGTGTCTTTTGTTTATGCTTAGCGATTTCAGTACGGGGTTGGTAACAACAGTTTACCCCCGAAAATTCGGGAATTAAAAAGCAACTTGGGACAAAAGATTCAAAAATTCAAGGAGAAATTTTAAAAGCCCGAAGAGGCTTAATTCAAGTCCAGAAGCATCAAGAAAAAAAGAAGAATTCAAGTGAAATGCTCAAAAATCAAAATTCTTAAGAAAAGAATTAAATGCCGAAGCTCTACAAATTCAAATCGAAAACCTCTTCGAAACCTAAAATCTCAAAACTCAAATTTTATGGTAAAATCAAATTCTCCATAAAATTCTGAGAATTTTCATATATTACTTGATATTTTTGGAGTTACGAAAGTCAAAGAAATTCCAAATTATCGATTAATATAATGAAAAATTAATTAATCAAGCGTTAAAAATTAATTGATGCTTGACCAAGGGGCAAAATGGTAAATAAAAATTACCATAAATTTTGTTATATTTCAAGGAATTTTTGAGCAAATTTTGGTGCAATTTGGACAAAGGGATCTTTGAGAAACAATTTAAAAGCAAAGGAGAAATAAGAAAATCAGCAAATGGAGGGCTCCAATTAAAAATCAAAATGGAGAGGGGCTAAATTCGAAAATTCCCATTCTGCTACAGTGCGTGCTACAGTACCCCGAGCCTCTCCATGGTGTAAAATTCAAAAATGGTGATGGTGCTCCCGTGCGACGAAAACCCACATATTATATACCGTTGGAAAGAGCACGGAGAGGAGAACACAATGAGATAAAGAACTTGCAAAATGGTTGAGCGGTTTGGGAGAAAACTGAAGGGGAAGTTTCCGATCCAAAAATGAAATCGAGCAATCCGAGCCATAATTGATCAAATTGACACTTCAAACACCTTCTCCATGGTCACAAGAGATTGTTTGAGGGCTTGGTTGAATTTCATAAGCTTTAAATTGGTGAGACCACGAACTCGCAAATCGGGTCAAACTCTATACCAGAGCATTCTATTGATTGAATAAACATTATAGATCAATTCCTGGGATCAATTAGATGCTAATCAAGCTTTGAAACACAAGAAATGGTGAAGAAATGAAGGAGAACGACTATGTGGCTTGAAATCGGGTTTGAAGGCAAAAACGGGTCTCGGTGCATAATTGTGATCCCAAGAAGGTCTAAAATGCAGGAAGGGAGTGGCAAGAACGTGTTTGAACCTCTACAACCTTCTAGAAGTCCCTAGAATCATCCGGTGACCAAGTGGTGGTTAGGGATGGCAAATTTGTAAATTTTCAAAGAAACATAACAAACTCCACTTGTGCCCCACTTGTCCTCTCACTGTTAGAGCACATTTAAAACACTTAGAACTGGTCTAATACACCACAAAACGTTCGTAAGAGTATGAGAAGATGAATGAAGGAGTTGGTGCATAAATTGGTCAAAGAAAAGTCAAACCGATCTCATACACCCATCTACTACCCCCTAGCCTATATAAACCCCTCTCCTCCTTCAAACACAAGAGACACAACCCATCCCAAGCTGAATGCTAATCCAAAACGCTGCCAAAACCAATTGAAGCTCAAATTAGATACAAAATAAGATCCAATCTTTGAGTTGAGATCAAAATCAAGCCCAAAGATACAAGATTCAATCAAATCCTCTTCTACTCAAGCTACAAATTAGATCTAGGTAGCCATATATCATGTAAATATAGATATCAAGAGTGTATTAGAGCTTGTAATTTTGATTCGTGCAATAAAGATGAAATTTTTCATGTGCAATATCGATTTTTCTTCTTCTTCTTGATGTTCTTATGTTGCAATTCGATCTTTTTCATTTTCTTTCTTTTCTTTTGGCTCAAATCTGCATGCAAACATCATTGAATGTTAGATTGAAGCTAAATGATGCATTTAAACCGTTTAAGATCAATGAATCCCTTATAAATGCAAAATCAGCCCTAAAATAGCTGAAAATGCAATAAAATAAAAAACGGGATGAGATCTTCTCCAAATCTTATAAAACTTTCAGATCTCGTAGAAATAAGTCATATGAATCTACAGAAACTGATTTTACATTTTTTTGATTTTTCTATAAAAAGTTATAGCCTTTTTAATTCTAAAAAACAAAGCAAGTTCTGTAACATCCATTTTCTTTTCCTTTTTTCATTTTTTTTTTTTTTTTTTTTTTTTTTTATTTTTCTTTTGGCTCAAATCTTCATACAAACATCATTGAATGTTAGATTGATGCTAAATGATGCATTTAAACCGTTTAAGATCAATGAATTCCTTATAAACGCAAAATCAGCCCTAAAATGGCTGAAAATGCAATAAAAAGAAAAATAGGATGAGATCTACTCTAAATCTTATAAAACTTTCAGATCTTGTAGAAATAAGTCATATGAATCCATAGAAACTGATTTAATATTTTTTTAATTTTTCTGTAAAAAGTTATTGCCTTTTTAAATCTGAAAAACAACAAATACTGGTATAATTTTTCCTCTTTTGCCCCTGATCTGATTCAAAAATAAAAATCATATCTCTGCTACTCTAATTTATTTCAAATTTTGTGAGCATCTAGATCTAGTTATAGTGCATCTCTCTGTAAATTTTCATAATTTTTGGAGCTTCATATCATTTTATATGAATTTAAATTTAAGCATAATAAGAACCAACAAGCTCCTCTTAGCTTTGGTGCCGGCTAATACAAAGCCGCGAGTGCCTGGTTTTGGGGAGTATAAGCTTGTGCCGGTTATACACAGCCGCGAGTGCTCGCTTCTGTTGAGATTTAAAATATTTTTTTGAAATTACATTCTTACATATGCATATTCCCTTATACAATTGATAATTACCTTCTATAAAAATAAATTTTTTTTTTATTTTTCTGTTGAATAAAAATCCTTTTAAAACACATTTAAGATAGGCTTAAATAAAAATATTATCAAAATAAAAGTTATTACAAATATACTCCTTAAAATGTTCATATTTTTTCTGAAATATTTTCTTTAGTAGATTGTTTAAAATGTTCAAAATATCCTCTGCTGTCCAGTTCAGTCCTTTATCAGAAAAGAATTAAAAAACTGTACCGATCCGTAAATATGACATATATATATTATTTTATATTCATAAAATACATATCAAGATGAGTTTGTATATAAATTTTCATGTAAAAATACGCTTTAAATACCTTTCAAATAAGCAAAACAATCTTGACAGCTCCTGATTTTCAGAACCGTCTTCTGCTGGTATTTTGCTCAAAACAGTACTTTTAAGAGCTCAAAATGAAAAGTTTTCAACATAAAAGTTGTTCGTAACATCCCATTTCATATTTCTGTTAAATAAAATCAGTATGTTATTAACTCATTTTACTCTAAAAAAACAAAAAAAATAGTATTATCTGCAGAAATCTTCGTAAATTTTCAGATTTGTCCGTTTCTAATATTCCTCCCGAAATAATATTTTAAAGGATTCAAATTAAAAAATATTCAAACTAAAAGTTGTTCATAACATTGTCATTGATATTTTTATCAAATAAAATTAGTATCTTACTAATATATTTTTCTCAAAAAGTCTAAAAAGATCACTACTTGATTATATTTTCTTTACCGATAAAAATCAGAAAAATATTATGGTCCATTCTAAAAAAATATTTTAAAATCATAAATATTTTGATAATAAGTATAAATAAAAATATAATAAAATTTCTTTATAAATAGATCTTAAGAAAATAAATTAAAAATAGTTTCATAATAAATCATTTTCATTAAAGAATAATCATTTCAAGATAAAATATAATAATTAGAATAAAAATCATAATAAAATAAAATAAAAGTAATGCATTCATTGAAAATATATAATAAAAAGAAATAATATAAAAAATAATAAGATAAAAATTTTCTTAATATAAATAAATATAATTTTTATTCATTAAATCAAATTCTAAATAAAAATATACAAAAATACAAAAATAAACAAAATTAAATATATAATGAATAAAAAATAAAAAATAAAATAAATATAACTCTTATTCAAAATCAAATAAAAATTAAATAAAAATGAATTAAATAAATAAATACATAAATAAAAAGTAAAAGACTTTATGATTTTTATTTTTACCAATTAAAGATAAATTCAATTTCAAAACTAAATCAACATTCACCTAAAATAAAGATCAAAATAAAAAAAATAAAAAGTAACTCTCAATTTCAAAATTAAATAAATTTAAATATCAATAAATAAATAAAATATTAGTAAAAATAATAATAATAAACTAAAAGACTTTTTTTCTTCTTATCAAATAAAAAATTCAATTTTAGAATTAAACCAACCTTAATCTAAAATAAAAATAAATCTCAACATTCAAGACTAAATAAATTTAAATAAGATAAGTTCAAATAATAAATAAATAAATAAATAAAAACTAAATCATTTTATCAATAAAAAATAAAAAGTCAATTCACAAGGTGTAAACTACCTTGAAAAGTCCATATATTCCATGCCCTTACTCACAGCGACCGCTTAAAATTGCTTAACTATTTTGTTTATTTTCTCTTTCTTAATCAGAGGTTCCTCGGGTTCAAAGCCCAGGGTAATTAACAATGGGGGCTTGCGCCCATTGGAATCTTAAAGACCCCACAATCTCTAAAACCTTTAAATGTGCATTCCAAATTTATATAAATATACCCCAATGCACACTTAGAGGGATCTCCGTGTCCTTCTTCCGCAATTCATCGTCCGCTCCTTTTTCGGGGTGAGAGGCGCGAAAAAGGGTCGCACAACTATCCCGTAAGAAGTCATCATCAACACTCCAAAGTGGTGGCTTCAACCATGGTGGCTCCTTTCTCCGCGCAGCCAGCCCCAACTAAAGAAGAAGACGAAGAAGAAATATATTTTGCTCTAACTCAGAAGGGCATAGACAACAAAATCATGGACTCTCCTCCTGGACCTCAAAAGAGGAGGAGACACCCAACAAAGAAGGCAATCTCTTCCAAAATTGCCTCTACACTCAAGGTCTCCCAGAAAAGAACTCGAGAAGTACCTCAAGAACGCCTGGTGGCTAGGCCGAATATTCTTGTATCCAACTCTTTCTCCGCTCTAAGAATTATAGCAGAGGACCCTGCTAGAGGTCAGAGACGCCAAGTTTGGGAAGTTTCATCAAGAAAACCTCAACAAAGCCGAAAGAAGTCCGTCTCTCCGCGGAACCTTGAAAGAAAGAAGAAACTTGAAAACTAGAAAGTCGAGATGTCAAATCTCTGACCAAACCCAAAATCGGGTACCAATCAAACCCCGGTTGATCTTTCCTTCTCAAGATCAAGTAAACCAGAATCGGCGCAATCGAGCCGCTCAAGCTACGAGACTCGTAAAAGGAAGAAATCAGAAAACTGTACAAGAACGGGTCCCCATAACTTCTAAGACTCAATATGAATCTCAATTAAAATCGGTGGCTGAAGAACACACCTCTTATAGTGTGTTTAATAAGTTGGGTCCAAGGTTCGATCCGAAAATTTAACTATCTCGGTGAATAACCAAAGTCGAAAGAAAAGACGGGTCGTTAAATATGTGGGAGATCTGGAAAGGCATTTCTCGGCCTATATGGTCACCGCAAGCTTCGAAGAAAATAAAGAATCTCAAGTCCACACCAGTGTCAATGTTGTGACTTCAGAAGATCCTCAAAATCCTGAAGACCGATCCCCGCAAAATCAGACCAATACGACAAATACTGGTAAGGGCAATGGTCGAAAAGGAAGACCAAGAAAAAATAAAGGGACAAGTGATAACAACAAATGGGAAGAAGGGAATGAATAAAATAATTCTTCCGACTCCGAAGATGGATGTGAAAATCACGGAGCAACAAGCATCCCTCCCGACAACATAGAATTATTGAGAAATCATATAGAGATGCGGGATGAAGAGCTTGTGAAACAAATGAGAACTCTTGATAGGTCCGTGTTAAAGCGAATGAAGAACTAGCCAACACCATCAAGGCTTTGCAAGAGCACATGAATCTTAACACTGATACTAACAAAGTAAAGGGTTCTCATCAAATAAGTATCAATGTCGATTCCAAAAATCAAAAGGAAGAGATGGGTCAAATACCAATGCTGGTCCTAGCAACCCGAGAGTGACCTTTCATAGTCACATAAATCCTGAACCTGAATACCAAGGGGTAACCAAGAAAGAAATACAAGCGATGATTGCTCAACAGATGCAGATTGCAGGAGGTGGCTATGCACTTCCGTCTGTTCGAAACTATGGACATCCATATCCTACCATCTATGATCTCAAAGAATATCCAAAAGGGTATGTGATACCAAAATTCAGGGTCTTCTCAGGAGAAGGAAATCGAGATTTCAACCCGAAATAACACTTGACGCACTTTGTAGCCTCGTGTGGGAACACTGGCGGGAATGATGCATTGTTACTATGACAATTCTCTCAAAGTCTAGTTGGCACTATTTTTCAATGGTATTATTCATTAAAAAATGAAAGTGTAAACACATAAGATGAAATGGTGAATGCATTTAGGGCCAGATTCTCCATGATATCAGATAAAATGAATATAGCCGATCTGGCAAACACGAAACCCAGAAAGGGTGAGTCCATGGTGGATTACAGCAACAGATGGAGAAATTTCAGCATCAAATGCGATGAGACCTTGACCGAGAACGAAGCGGTCAACTTGATAAAAAATATCGATGGATGGATGGGGATGCTCTTAAGTGTGACCAAAGTCAACACGCTCAAAGATTTACCAAGAGCAGTGTCCAACACGAAAAGCATGTCCTCTGCTAATATCCCAAGCTTCATGGGTTCTCGACTGCAAAGAAAGACAGAAGCAAAGGAGACTGTGAAGAGTAAAGAATTGGTCGTATCCTAGTTGATGCTGGATCTTCAATCAACATCATGCCCCTCAAAACCTTAAAGATAAAAGCCTTTGATGTGAAAACCTATCCACGAGTTCAACCAAAACTTTCAGAAGGCCTTGGAGCAGTGACCCTGAACTTACAACATGGTGGCTTAGAATCCCCGATGAAATTTTATATGATAGATGCTGAGCCATCATATCGGGCATTGTTGGGACGACCTTGGCTACACAACAATCAGTTCTTCTTATCAAAAGAAAGCAAAGAGAAGGATAAATTCTCAGAGTCAGTAAAAACATCAAGGAATGTTATGCAAACGAAGAATCAGAATATGATGCCTTTTCAAAGGAAAAAGAAGAAATCAAGTTTCACTTCAAACCTCATACCATGTTTCAAACCAAAAGATCAAGCAATGGTTCAGATGAAGAGGGTTGCATTCCAAGTCGAGACATCATCAAATGAAGAGTCCGAGGAATCTGAAGATTCAGGACACACGATGTCACGTAATATCCCGGTGTACGGGAGTTCAAATGAAGAAGAGTCAGAGAATAACTCAAGATCAAGAGAGCAAGAATCATCTGAAAACTCAGAAAGAGAAGAATCAGATGAAGAAATTATCTACCATTGTCTTCGAAGACCTGAAAATGATGTAGATACAAGCAGCGAAAGTGAAGCGTCATATGTGATCAATCACATAGAAGATAAACTTATGTACCTCGCTATTACCAACAGACCAAGAGATGAAGATCATGTGTTTTTAGATCCCAACTCTTCAAATGCAAGGCCTCAATGGTGCGATGCCTCAAGAACCCGTGTTTGGGATCTCAGAGTAACAGAACCTCCCTCAATTGAAGAATTGAGATGCCAAGTAGAAGTTAACAGAAGAGAAATAGCTGAACAATGGGAGGTGATGCAGGATATAAAAGTACAAAATAATGAAATCCTAGAAATGGTCAAAGCCCTTCAAATAACCATCAGTGACGCTAATACCTCGGAAAAAGCAATAAGAACCCCGGGAGAGAACCAAGATAAAGGTAAACGAAACCATGTGCGCAAGAGAGAGCAGACGAGACATGACTCTCAAGACAAAAGAAGAAAGCAAATCATATTTTTTTCGAAGAGACAAGGTGGCTAAAATCTTTAAAGAAGCGATAGAAAATGGACTTATCCTACCAATAAGCAAAAGACCAGCGGAGATTGAGAAATACAGTGATTCAAATTACTGTCCTTATCATCAAGTCTTAGGGCACCCGATCGAGGATTGTTGGGTATTTAAAGATTGGGTTGAGAAAGGATACACAGAAGGAATAATCAAATTCCCGCAAAGTGTTCTTCAAAGCTCGGCCCCACATGAAGCAAAAGAACAAGAGGAGAGCGTGCAATTCAGAGTATGCACTATCTCACATGACATGGTAGATGAAGACTTTGATGATGAGATTGTCTTCAATCTTAAGTCAATTAAGACTTTTCTCTCGGAACCGGGAACCCGAAAAGAAGAAAAACCAAAAGGAGTCGGGAGTGATCAAAACCCTCTCAAGAAGTTTAAGAAGAGAAATCTTAAAGAAGTGCATCGCTCGAATCATGTATCGAATGTCAAAACAAAAGATGAGACAATCTCACTAGCTATCACAATGATGCCTGATAAATACTTCAAAGACCTAACCCCAAAGGAGATAAATCACATATAAATTTTGAAAACCTTCGTGGTACCCGTAAAGTTGATATATGTGAAGGGTAAACCTATAGTTTAGAAAGCTATCATTTTCTATAAAAGTGATTCAACCCAGTCCAGGGAAGACTCTAGTGTTGATTCTTGGAAATATGGATGATGGAGCAAAGACTCGGGCGACGAGAAAGATAATGATGTCATAGCTCACTTCTTCGAAAAGAAAACCTATAAGTTGGCACAAAAGATAAATTATCTAAGAGACATGTCAAAACCCGAAACAAGACCTTTCACGAGACTATGAATAATTCTCGAAAAGATGATCATGGGTCCAGACGGTAAAATGAAGAATACCCGAGGATTGGGTTATGAATCGATGATGATTCACGATTCATCAAGAATTAGTCTCACCATACATAATCAGTCGTAGGGTGTAAAAAAATAAAATAAAAGTCTCAATTGACACAAAAAAAAAAAAAAAAAGAATAAATACCTTAATAGACCTAAAAAAACCCAAAAATATAATAAAGGCTTCAATGGAGCCCGAAAATCCAAAACCGAATAAAAGCCTCATTGATCTAAAAATCTAAAAATAAAATAAATGCCTTAGTAGGCCCGAAACCCAAAAATATGATAAAAGCCTCAGTAGGTCCGAAAATCTAAAACTATGATAAAAGTCTTAGTAAGCCTGAAAATTCAAAAGTAGCATAAAAGCTTATATAGATTCAAAAATCCAAAAATATAATAAAAATCTCAATAAGCCTGAAAACATAAAAACCAGAATAAAGTCCTTTATAGGCCCAAAAACTCAAAAATAGAATAAAGGTCTCAGCATGCCTCTATAGACCCAAAAATAAAAAAAACAGAATAAAAACCTCAATAAGCCTAAAAAAATTCAAAACCAGAATAAAAGTCTTAATAGGTCGAAAAACCTAAAAATAAAATAAAGACTTCGCTATGTCTGAAAACTAAAAAATAGAATAAATGTCTTTATAGACTCGAAAACCCAAAAACAAAATAAAGTCTTAGTATGCCTCTATAGGTTGAAAACTAAAAAATAAAATAAATACCTTGATAGGCCTAAACAGCTCTAAAACAAAATAAAGACTTCAGTAGGCCCGAAAATCCAAAATAAGAATGAAAGTCTCAATAGGTTGAAAAATCCAAAAATAAAATAAAAATTTCAATAGGCCTCAAAACTCAAAAATAAAATAAAAGCTTCGATATGTTTGAAAACTCAAAAATAGAATAAATGTCTTCATAGACTCGAAAACCCAAAAACAAAATGAATTTTTAGTATACCTCTATAGGTTCGAAAATAAAAATAGAATAAATACATTAATAGACCTAAAAAACTTCAAAACATGATAAATCCTTCAATAGGACCGAAAATCCGAAACCAATATAAAAGACTCAATTGGCCTAAAAATCTAAAAATAAAATAAATGCCTCAGTAGGCCCGAAAACATAAAAATAAGATAAAAGTCTCAGTATATCTAAAAACCAAAAATCATAATAAAGGCTTTTCTAAGCCGAAAAATCCAAAAAATAAAATAAAAACTTTTTATATGCTCGAAAACCCAAAATCAAAATAAAGACGTTTATAGGTCTGAAAACCCAAAAATAAAATAAAAACTTTTATAGGCTCAAAAACTCAAATCAAAATAAAGACTCGGTAGGATCAAAAATCCAAAATCAAAATAAAGGCCTATATAGACCCGAAAATCTAAAAATAGAATAAATGTCCCAAAAACAAAATAAAGACATCTATACACCTAAAAAATTCAAAAACAAAATAAAGGCATCAATGGGCCTGAAAACTCAAAATCAAAATAAAAAACCTTTATAAGTTCGAAAACAAAAAAAATAGAATAAAGGCCTCAATAGGCTCAAAAATCCAAAACCAGATTAAAAGTCTTTATAGGCTCGAAAACTCAAAAACTCAAAAATAAAATGAAGCCTCAGTAAACGAAAAAAATTTAAAATAAAATAAATGTTTCAGTACCCCCAAACCAAAAAGAAATATAATAATAATAATAAAATGATACCTTAATAAATTCAAAAAAGATAATAAAATTAATCAAGGCTAAAACCCCAAACGGAAAATCTGTAATGATTAAACCAGAGCCAAATAATGTCTAAAACAAAAAAATCCCATAAAGATCAAATCAAAACACAATTCAAGACAAAAACCATAAAATAAAAGATCACGAAAACTCAAATCAAAACCAAAACCACAAAAATAAAAAGCCGCCAAAACTATTAATCCTCTGGGTTATGAGCTGACATAGCGTTTCAGATTTCATAATTCATGAATCCAGTCGAGACGATTAAGTGATCCAAATCTCACCCGGTCTCTTGATAAACAAACCTAACAAAGCCCAAAACGCTCAGGTTTGGTACCCAAGTTATGAGTTGCAGTGCGCTTCATACTTTATAACTTGGAAGATCAAAGAAAACAATCAAGTGATCCAAATCTCACATGTTTTATGATAAAAAAACCTAATAAAAGCGAAAACGCTCATGTTTCAATACCTAAGTTGTGAGTTGGCATAATCGTTCAAATTTCAAATTTAGAAGATCATTAAAATGATTAAATGACCCAAATCTCACCCATTTTTTTTTGATAAACAAACCTAACAAAGCCCAAAACGCTCGGGTTTGGTACCCAAGTTATGAGTTGGCAGTGCGCTTCATACTTTGTAACTTGGAAGATCAACAAAACAATCAAGTGATCCAAATCTCACATGTTTTCTGATAAAGAAACCTAATAAAAGTCAGAACGCTTAGGTTTCAATACCTAAATTGTGAGTTGGCATAGCGCTTCAGATTTCATAATTTAGAAGATCAATAAAATGATTAAGTGACCCAAATCTCACCCATTTTCTTGATAATCAAACCTAACAAAGCCCAAAACGCTCGTGTTTTTATTGCTTGGATCATGAACTAACACGCTTTCATAATCCAAAGATTGGTAAAACAACATAGTGATTCAAATCTCATATGTTTTCCGATAATCAAACCTAACAAAGCTCAAAATGCTCGTGTTTTAACACCCCAAATTATGTGCTAGCACTGTTTCATAATTGAGAAGATCAAGTAAGGTGATTAAGTGAATGAAATTCATAATCTTCTAATAACCGAATCTATAAGGCACAAAACACTCGCATTCATCAATCTCAACAAAACTCGATCCAGGATCAAGACTAAAATCATAAAATGAGATGCCATGGAGAAACCATCAAGACCAAAACCACGCGAAGGTAAAGGCGATAGCTAAGGTGTTTGGGCCCATAATACGAACACCACCGGGTTTGTCCATTTGATACGAATAAATATAAAAATGGGCGTGGTTTGCGGTTGTCCCTTAAACTATCTGTACCGCCCAATGACGAAAGTTGCTCATATTGGTCGCCCACGGTGCAAGCCAAGGGATAGGTCGAGCAAATTGGTGGCTAGTAATAGTCGCTTCCGAGGGCATGTAAATAAATAACTCTCGTACATATTAATAGCAAATAATAATAATAACAAAATTTTCCCCCTCAAATAAAAATATATTAAAAAATATACTATAAAATAACAAAAATATTTTCTATATTTTTGAATAAAACATATAAAAATAAAATTTTCAAAAGGGGTTGTCACCTTTGTCCCCGACACCACGAGTGTTATACAAAGCCAGGTTGGGTGCATTTATCCGCAAAAGCACCGCACGCCCAAGGAAATGGTTTGTTACAATCCCACAACAAATCGTGGAGGGGTCAGAATAAAGGGTTTACGCTTTTACCTGGCATTTATATGTCAAACAAAGTGGTTTGCTTAAAGAAGTGACTTTGTTCATGGAGAGCGAACCTACCCGATGAAAGCCTATCTCGCAGGGATGCGTGATAGATGTTTGAGGGTAGGATCCCCACCGAATAGATTGAGCGGAGATGAGCGACAATGAGTTTCCACTTTAGCACACAAATGTGCACAAATGAGGGGAAAGCATGTGAGCTTCCAAAATTAAATGACAAGTATATATGAAGTCTCCACAAAATGGTGTTGTCAATTGAATCCATAATCCAATTGACACTGGCAAGTTTATCCGTCAGTAATAAAAGGATAAACGGGTTTGCTCTGTACCTGGCCTAGGGGTCAATACAGGTAGGTTCGGTATCCGTAAAATACCATCTCCACCAAACAAATTGAGAGGAGACGAGCGACGGTGAGTTTCCACTTTAGCACGCAAAGGTGCACAAATGAGGGGAGAGTGTGTGAGCTTCCACTTAAAAATGATACATACATGAAGTATCCATAAAATGGTGTTGTCAATTGAATCCATAATACAATTGACACTGGCAAGTTTATCCGTCAGTAATAAAAGGATAAACGGGTTCACTCTGTACCTGGCCTAGAGGTCAATACAGGTAGGATTGGTATCCTTAAATACCATGGTCCCGCCGTGAAGTTGTGTCAAAAGATGCTAATCAGAAGAAATAATGTTCGAACAACGTATACGAACAAGCAAGCAACAAGCATACAAGCCTACTAGAAACAAAGAAAGGTGAAAATAGAAGTTCATTAAAGATCGTGCAAGGGCAATCTCCTAATGAAAATCGAGGTACGAAGCCCCTAGAAAGGATATCGGGTAAACAAGCCACCAGAAGAAAAACACACGGAAGTATAAACTGAAAGGAAAAGAAGTTAGAGTTGAAATCACTTGAGGCGAAGGTGCTTTGTCGAAGATCCCGACGACACGAGGCCTCAAGTTGTAACCTCTTCAAAGGATGCATCGAAAGCGAAATCCGAGATTCCCCGCGGATGAAGAAGTGAAGCAAGAGTTTCTTTAGATGAAGGCATCTGAGCAAAGACCTTTCAAAAAAGAAATTAAATCCAAAACCTCTACAAAGAAAAAATCAGGGTTGAAACTTCTTGGAGCGAATGTACTCCATTGAAGATCCCACCAGATGAAGAATTCAAGCCGAAACCTCTTCAAACGAGACTCTAATCGAAGATTGCTTCAGTAAGGAGTTGGAGACCTAAGTCCAAAAGCCTGAACGCTTCAAGCTAATGACTTAGAAGGTCGGATAAGACGCACAAAGCTCGGCCCGTCTTCCGATAATTGCGAGCCCCGACGTGAGTTGGCATAGCGCTTCGGACTCGAAACGTCCCGAGTCCCGTATCTTTTGTCAAAGACAACCTTATTGGAGTAAAGTAAATCGAGATCCTTGGGATGAAGAAATGAAGTTCGAAACCTCTTCGAGATGAAGAGATCCAAACGGAATTGTTTACCCCGAAAATTCGGGGAATTAAAAAGCAACTTGGGACAAAAGATTCAAAAATTCAAGGAGTAATTTTAAAAGCCCGAAGAGGCTTAATTCAAGTCCAGAAGCACCAAGAAAAAAGAAGAATTCAGTGAAATGCTCAAAAATCAAAATTCTTAAGAAAAGAATTAAATGCCGAAGCTCTACAAATTCAAATCGAAAACCTCTTCGAAACCTAAAATCTCAAAACTCAAATTTTATGGTAAAATCAAATTCTCCATAAAATTCTGAGAATTTTCATATATTACTTGATATTTTTGGAGTTACGAAGTCAAAGAAATTCCAAATTATCGATTAATATAATGAAAAATTAATTAATCAAGCGTTAAAAATTAATTGATGCTTGACCAAGGGGCAAAATGGTAAATAAAAATTACCATAAATTTTGTTATATTTCAAGGAATTTTTGAGCAAATTTTGGTGCAATTTGGACAAAGGGATCTTTGAGAAACAATTTAAAAGCAAAGGAGAAATAAGAAAATCAGCAAATGGAGGGCTCCAATTAAAAATCAAAATGGAGAGGGGCTAAATTCGAAAATTCCATTTTGCTACAGTGCGTGCTACAGTACCCGAGCCTCTCCATGGTGTAAAATTCAAAAATGGTGATGGTGCTCCCGTGCGACGAAAACCCACATATTATATACCGTTGGAAAGAGCACGGAGAGGAGAACACAATGAGATAAAGAACTTGCAAAATGGTTGAGCGGTTTGGGAGAAAACTGAAGGGGAAGTTTCCGATCCAAAAATGAAATTGAGCAATCCGAGCCATAATTGATCAAATTGACACTTCAAACACCTTCTCCATGGTCACAAGAGATTGTTTGAGGGCTTGGTTGAATTTCATAAGCTTTAAATTGGTGAGACCACGAACTCGCAAATCGGGTCAAAAAACCGAGTTGGTCAAACTCTATACCAGAGCATTCTATTGATTGAATAAACATTATAGATCAATTCCTGGGATCAATTAGATGCTAATCAAGCTTTGAAACACAAGAAATGGTGAAGAAATGAAGGAGAACGACTATGTGGCTTGAAATCGGGTTTGAAGGCAAAAACGGGTCTCGGGTGCATAATTGTGATCCGGCAAGGTCTAAAATGCAGGAAGGGAGTGGCAAGAACGTGTTTGAACCTCTACAACCTTCTAGAAGTCCCTAGAATCATCTGGTGACCAAGTGGTGGTTAGGGAGGGCAAATTTGTAAATTTTCAGCAAAACATAACAAACTCCACTTGTGCCCCACTTGTCCTCTCACTGTTAGAGCACATTTAAAACACTTAGAACTGGTCTAATACACCACAAAACGTTCGAAGAGTATGAGAAGATGAATGAAGGAAGAGTTGGTGCATAAATTGGTCAAAGAAAAGTCAAACCGATCTCATACACCCATCTACCACCCCTAGGCCTATATAAACCCCTCTCCTCCTTCAAATACAAGAGACACAACCCATCCCAAGCTGAATGCTAATCCAAAACGCTGCCAAAACCAATTGAAGCTCAAATTAGATACAAAATAAGATCCAATCTTTGAGTTGAGATCAAAATCAAGCCCAAAGATACAAGATTCAATAAAATCCTCTTCTACTCAAGCTACAAATTAGATCTAGGTAGCAATATATCATGTAAATATAGATATCAAGAGTGTATTAGAGCTTGTAATTTTGATTCGTGCAATAAAGATGAAATTTTTCATGTGCAATATCGATTTTTCTTCTTCTTCTTGATGTTCTTATGTTGCAATTCGATCTTTTTCATTTTCTTTCTTTTCTTTTGGCTCAAATCTGCATGCAAACATCATTGAATGTTAGATTGAAGCTAAATGATGCATTTAAACCGTTTAAGATCAATGAATCCCTTATAAATGCAAAATCAGCCCTAAAATAGCTGAAAATGCAATAAAATAAAAAACGGGATGAGATCTTCTCCAAATCTTATAAAACTTTCAGATCTCGTAGAAATAAGTCATATGAATCTACAGAAACTGATTTTACATTTTTTTGATTTTTCTATAAAAAGTTATAGCCTTTTTAATTCTAAAAAACAGCAAGTTCTGGTAACATCCATTTTCTCTTTCCCTTTTTCATTTTTTTTTCATTTTTTTCATTTTTTTTTGGCTCAAATCTTCATACAAACATCATTGAATGTTAGATTGATGCTAAATGATGCATTTAAACCGTTTAAGATCAATGAATTCCTTATAAACGCAAAATCAGCCCTAAAATGGCTGAAAATGCAATAAAAAGAAAAATAGGATGAGATCTACTCTAAATCTTATAAAACTTTCAGATCTTGTAGAAATAAGTCATATGAGAAACTGATTTTATATTTTTTGATTTTTCTGTAAAAAGTTATAGCCTTTTTAGATCTGAAAAACAGCAAATACTGGTACAGCATTTTCCGCTTTTGCCCCTGATCTGATTCGAAAATAAAAAATCATATCTCTGCTACTCCGATTTAATTGAAATTTTGTGAGCATCTAGATCTAGTTATAGTGCATCTCTCTGTAAATTTTCATAATTTTTAGAGCTTCATATCATTTTATATGAATTTAAATTTAAGCATAATAAAAACCAACAAGCTCTTCTTAGCTTTGGTGCCGGCTAATACAAAGTCGCGAGTGCCTAGTTTTGGGGAGTATAAGCTTGTGCCGGCTATACACAGCCGCGAGTGCTCGCTTCTGTTGAGATTTAAAATACTTTTTTGAAATTACATTCTTATATATGCATATTCCCCTATACAATTGATAATTACCTTCTACAAAAATAATTTTTCTTTTTTATTTTTCTGTTGAATAAAAATCCTTTTAAAACACATTTAAGATAGGCTTAAATAAAAATATTATCAAAATGAAAGTTATTACAAATATACTCCTTAAAATGTTCATATTTTTTCTGAAATATTTTCTTTAGTAGATTGTTTAAAATGTTCAAAATATCCTCTGCTGTCCAGTTCAGTCCTTTATCAGAAAAGAATTAAAAAACTGTACCGATCCGTAAATGTGACATATATATATTATTTTATATTCATAAAATACATATCAAGAGGAGTTTGTATATAAATTTTCATGCAAAAATACGCTTTAAATACCTTTCAAATAAGCAAAACAATCTTGACAGCTCCTGATTTTCAGAACCGTCTTCTGCTGGTATTTTGCTCAAAACAGTACTTTTAAGAGCTCAAAATGAAAAGTGTTCAACATAAAAGTTGTTCGTAACATCCCATTTCATATTTCTGTTAAATAAAATCAGTATGTTATTAACTCATTTTACTCTAAAAAAAAAAAAAAAACAGTATTATCTGCTGAAATCTTCGTAAATTTTCAGATTTGTCCGTTTCTAATATTCCTCCCGAAATAATATTTTAAAGGATTCAAATTAAAAAATATTCAAACTAAAAGTTGTTCATAACATTGTCATTGATATTTTTATCAAATAAAATTAGTATCTTACTAATATATTTTTCTCAAAAAGTCTAAAAAGATCACTACTTGATTATATTTTCTTTACCGATAAAAATCAGAAAAATATTATGGTCCATTCTAAAAAAAATATTTTAAAATCATAAATATTTTGATAATAAGTATAAATAAAAATATAATAAAATTTCTTTATAAATAGATCTTAAGAAAATAAATTAAAAATAGTTTCATAATAAATCATTTTCATTAAAGAATAATCATTTCAAGATAAAATATAATAATTAGAATAAAAATCATAATAAAATAAAATAAAAGTAATGCATTCATTGAAAATATATAATAAAAAGAAATAACATAAAAAATAATAAGATAAAAATTTTCTTAATATAAATAAATATAATTTTTATTCATTAAATCAAATTCTAAATAAAAATATACAAAAATACAAAAATAAACAAAATTAAATATATAATGAATAAAAAATAAAATAAATATAACTCTTATTCAAAATCAAATAAAAATTAAATAAAAATGAATTAAATAAATAAATACATAAATAAAAAGTAAAAGACTTTATGATTTTTATTTTTACCAATTAAAGATAAATTTAATTTCAAAACTAAATCAACATTCACCTAAAATAAAGATCAAAATAAAAAAAATAAAAAGTAACTCTCAATTTCAAAATTAAATAAATTTAAATATCAATAAATAAATAAAATATTAGTAAAAATAATAATAAAAAACTAAAAGACTTTTTTTCTTCTTATCAAATAAAAAAATTCAATTTTAGAATTAAACCAACCTTAATCTAAAATAAAAATAAATCTCAACATTCAAGACTAAATAAATTTAAATAAGATAAGTTCAAATAATAAATAAATAAATAAATAAAAACTAAATCATTTTATCAATAAAAAATAAAAAGTCAATTCACAAGGTGTAAACTACCTTGAAAAGTCCATATATTCCATGCCCTTACTCACAGCGACCGCTTAAAATTGCTTAACTATTTTGTTTATTTTCTCTTTCTTAATCAGAGGTTCCTCGGGCCCTCAAAGCCCCATTGGAATCTTAAAATTAACAATGGGGGCTTGCGCCCATTGGAATCTTAAAGACCCCACAATCTCTAAAACCTTTAAATGTGCATTCCAAATTTATATAAATATACCCCAATGCACACTTAGAGGGATCTCCGTGTCCTTCTTCCGCAATTCATCGTCCGGTTCCTTTTTCGGGGCGGTGAGAGGCGCGAAAAGGGTCGCAAGAAATAATGTGAGAATAGTGTGAGGTTAGTGATATCTCGGAAAATGTGAGAACAATGATAATTTAAATATTCTGAGTTAGTAAAATGTTGTTTGGATGGTAACTTGAGAACAGTGGAGAGAATAGTTAAAATAATCAATTATTTTTTAGTATTTTTTTAATAATAATTATTATCTAATACTAGTCCATACTAATGTAAAAAAAATTCTTATTATTTTCACTACCCTCATGGACGCTAATCCGCTAACCCAATGTTTTCTATGGGTTAGCGGATTAGTATTATTCTGCTGCTATTTTTTATTTCAATTTTATATTTGAATGGTTGCTAACTCGAAAACAGTACTGCTATTCCCAGAACAGTGCTATTCTATACCATCCAAACACACTCGGATCGGGTAATAAATAATTGTCTAGAACCAGAAAGCCCTGTACCGTATGCTATACTCTACCGGGTTAGAATTATCGGGTCTGAAGTCTGAACAGCTGGTAATCCGCCAAGACATGGAAACCCTTTATCTTTGTTTACTGTTTACATAGTGCCTCACATCTTAGGCCTGGTTTGGACTTTGGTAAATTATGCAAACAAATTGAGCCTCGTAGAAATTGCAAGATTTAGGCTTTTATTATGGACCATATAATTGGGCTCATCTCCTTTCGGATTGGATCGGGATTATTTAGGAATTCATATCCATTGTACCTTGACACGTGGTCCGTTCAATTAGAGGTGTACAAATGGCCGGTTCGGTTCAAATCGAAATAATTATATGCATTTGAAGTTTTTTTTGATTTGTCAAATTATTAACCGAACCAAACTTCTAAAAATATCAACCGAATAAACCGAATTTTTTTTCAGTTTATTCGGTTAAACCAAAATTATATTATTTAAAGAGGAATAAAAATATAAAAAATTATTAAAATTGATAGAAGAAATAAATAGTTTTAAAGATAAAAGAAATAACTAAATAAAACTTATAGAAAATAAATATATTCAGATTATTTTTGATATAATCTTTATTTATATCAAATAAAATAAAATTATTTAATAAATTTTGGACTATTCGTTTCATCCAATTTAGAAAAATCAAAACCGAACCATGGAACAAAAACTGAATTAGCCAAAATTTTCAACAGAACCGAAAATTTTAAACCGAAAAATCGAACCAAATAATCCAAAATTTAACGGTTCGGTTCAAAACCAATTAAACTGATCCGTTTGCACACCCCTACGTTCGATCACTTTGAGATTCGTGCTAACTCGAATCTCGAAGTGATTAAACGGACCACATGCTGCGCAGTAATGGATCTCGATCCGATTATTTAGGTATCTATCAACTTTTCAAGTTTTCGTAGAGGTTCTTTGTGTATGAGGCTACAACGAGCATTGGAGTGGAATCATCTGTGTTTCTAGGGCTGCAAATGAGTCGAGTTCGAGCGAGTCGGGTTTAGCTCAAACTAGGCTCATGAAAATTCGAGTCGAGCTCGTGAAACGCTTCGAGCTGAAAAGTCTAGCTCAAGCTCGACTCGTTACTATTCGAGCTGGCTCACGAGCCACTGCATGTACATTAATTCGATTTGACATTTATATTTAATATATTTATAAACTGTAAATTTGATATATCTACAAAAATGATACATGAGTTAGTACAAATTTGATATATCAACAATTTATATTTTCAATAAAATCTTTGTTGCACTAATTTGAATGAATGAACCAGCAAGAAAAACTATCGTATCAGATATATGAGCCAAGTCACGAGTGAGTACGAGGAATTATTAAACCGCTGAGATGGTGAGATCACGAGAGATAAAAAAGAGATGAATTATCGGATTAGAGTTTAGCAAAAAAAAATGTATAAACTACTATTATTCGAAACGAGTCGAGCTACGAGTTGAGCCAACCCCAACTTAAACTCAGCTCATTTAACTATCGAACCAGATTAGCTCGAGCAAAATTAGCTCAAATTAGATTAGCTTAAGCTAAACTAGCTCGAACCCGAATTGAGCTCGAGATTTTTCGTGCAGGCCTATGTGTTTCAAATATCTATTCTCTCTCTCACAGCAGGATCCTATTTTGCTCTAATTTATAGTAAGACCTATTATCTGAGAGGATAACAAAAATAACAGAGAAGTTGGATTCTTCAATCTGTCTTTTTATCTTTGATCATGGTTCATTATTTGTTTTTAGAAAAATCGAAAAATAATGCTACTATCAAGAATAGCAAAATATGGTTTCTGTCGCATACGACATAACTAAAAAGCAACAGACCTAAAAGTAGCAATGTTATCGAAGTAGAAAATTAAGTTCTTTCCAAGAAAAGGTAAACTAAAATCTTAACTTACTGATATTTAAGTTGATCCCCTTTTACATACCGTGTTGTTTGTTAATTAAATGCAGATATGATATATACAGTTGCAGGCATTCTAAGAAGAGAAAAAAATTGTATTAGTTGACGTATAAGCACGACGATTAAAATCAAATAACAAAATTTACAAGGGTAAGCTTGTAAAAAGAAAATAACAAGTAACAAGGCGAATTTCTGAAACTGGTTTACTCATAACTCATCTCTCCCATTGACACTAGAACATCTCCCCCATCGACACTAGAACCAACTACAAGTCTAGAATCAGCTAAACAAAATAAAACTCGTATAGTTCCAAAACTAGAGAAATTTTTCTCAGCTAGAGATGCACTGGAGAAGCCATCGATGTCGTCTTCTACTCAATCGCCTAGGGTTTTTGTTAGGGTTTTTTGCTCTGATCGGAAGCCCCAATGTCGCGATCGCATCGATCCATGACTACTCGAAGGGAGTTTTCGCCCCTCGATCGAACTCTTTCTTCTTCCATGGCGGGAGTGAAGGACTTTACGCTTCTGAGGTCACCAATTCTTCTGATCGCCACTCCTTCATCAGGTATGGGTTGTGTAATGTGGGTTCCTGTTAGTTTAATTCGATATTGTATTTGTATTCCTTCAATTACTTTATATTTGTGGATCGCCAATTTAATCACGGCATTTTCACTTCCACTAGGTAGTAGTGATGTATAATGTTTTTTTTTCTTAGGTCAATTCTTTTAATTTGTCTATAAAACCTGACAAATTCGTCACTATTAGTTGACATGACTTGTTTTGACATTATAGCTGGATTCCATATCTCCATGTTAGCTTTTTATTAGGTGAATCGACAATTGAAGTTCAGTATTTGTATAGTTACTTTAATAGCCACCGTGACACTTACAATGTTCTTTTGTCAAACATCTCTTCCGAGCATTTCAATCTCAGACTTTGAGAATTCATAGTCACATGTACTGATGTTTACCTGCACCATACAGTGAAATCCAATGATCTTTTATTAAACTTAATATTGCTTCACCAGGAATATCATGTGACTGTGCTCTTTGACTTCACACAAAGTTTTGTGCAAAATTATCAGATTCAAATTCGACATGGCATTATTATCAAAGAATGCAGCTTGATGGCATGGTTTATTTGTTGAGCATACATTTATGCAATTTTTGGATGGTTGTGTTTGCACTTATCTTTTCATTTTTTTTACTCCGAAGATTATAGAGAAGTATTTTACGTTTATCTTTTTTTTGGAGAAAAATATGATTTTATGTTTATCTTAAGTTGAAGTATCATCTTTGGTTCTAGTCAATGACTAATTTTGTGAATATATGTTGCATCTTTCATACTTTATGGTAATGTTCTTTGTTGAATTCTCTCCTTTAGGTTCGAATCAGTCACATTTAGAAGAACAAAACAATCAGCTGCATTACACCATGACATGCAACAGAAGACTGGGCTAGTCGAGGCCATAATAGTGGAAATTCAAGATAGGGACAAAATAGGTGGTGCTTACTTCAACTCAGACCAAATCTGTTGCACCCCTGAATTACATGAGAAACAGTCATGCAAGGTGGGGAGGTCATAATCCGCCCAAGACCTGATAATCCGGAGTGGCCAAGACGGATCCGTACGTTCTTTGATGGAAAGAATGAAGAAACAAGCATGGTGACCCAAACTGTGTACATAAACCGTACAGGCATGTACTACCTCTATTTTATGTTTTGTGATCCGCAGCTTGATGGACTGACTATTGCGGGCAGAACTGTCTGGCGAAACCCGCAAGGATATCTACCTGGTAAAATGACGCCCCTTATGACCTTTTTCGGGTTCATGTCCCTGGCTTACCTTCTTTTGGGTCTTTTTTGGTTCCTCCAATTTGTGCGGTTTTGGAAGGATATTCTGCAACTTCACTACCACATAACTGCAGTTATTGCGCTATGCATGTGTGAGATGGCATTTTGGTACTTTGAGTATGCCAATTTTAACTCAACTGGGGTGAGGCCCATGGGAATTACCTTATGGGCAGTTACCTTTACAGCTGTAAAAAAGACAGTATCTCGTCTTTTACTCTTGGTGGTTTCAATGGGGTATGGTGTGGTGAGGCCCACACTTGGTGGGATCAGTTTTAAGGTGGCAGTTCTTGGATTTGTGTACTTTTTTGCATCGGAGGCACTGGAGCTTGTTGAGCATCTGGGAAATATTAATGATTTTTCGGGGAAAATGAGGTTGTTTCTGGTTTTGCCGGTTGCAGTTCTTGATGCAACATTTATTGTGTGGATATTTTCCTCTTTGTCCCGGACTCTTGAGAAATTACAGGTTAGGTTATAATAGTTTATTCAAAAAAGAGACTGGTGCAACGCCAGAATGTTTGTAATAAATTTCATCTCATCCAATTTTTACACTGCTTGAACTGACATTTGCATTGTTGATGCAGAATTAACTGATTGATTAATGTACCTTTAGGTGAGGAGGAGCATGGCTAAGCTTGAGCTCTATCGGAAGTTTACAAATTCACTGGCAGTATCAGTGCTTATCTCTGTAGCATGGATTGGCTATGAGGTACTGCAGCCATTACAAATTTTGCGTTCACATCTATATGAAATTTTAAAACCTTGAGGAATGAAACTTCAGCAAACAGCTCATTTATCTTTAGACATTCTTGGAAGTTACAAAAGATTTCTGTAAAATTTCAGCTATATTTCAATGCAACTGATCCATTGAGTGAACTTTGGCAAAGGGCTTGGATCATCCCAGCTTTCTGGAATGTTCTATCCTATGCTCTCCTCGGTGTCATTTGTCTTCTCTGGTCTCCCTCCCGGAACCCCACTAGGTGAGTATTGTTTTTATTTAGATCAATGGTTCTCTGGGTTACTGCACTGCAGTGTAAATTTCTTTTATATGAAGTTATTTGGTCATCCTGTAATGTTTAAGCATGAATTAATCTTTGGAGCCCAAATATAATGTGAGCCTTTATTAAACAATTAAACAGCAAAAAGGAAAATATAGTAAACTCTGGATCAAACAAGAATGCCTGAAACTTCAGGTGGCTCATTTATCCCAGTGGAGGTGGAATTGCACAAAGAACTTGTAGTGAAGTTGCAAAGTTGATAACAAATTCTATATACTTCTGCCCTCTAACTCTTCTTTAAGAATTTATTTTAAGATTAAGAGTTGTCCATCTTGTCTGCAGAGGGCTTGTTCCTATTTTCTTATGAAATGAAGAGTGGGTCTGTTTGGTTGTGAATTGTTAGTTTCATATACACAATTTCTTCATACTGAATTCTCGACAGATATGCCTACTCAGAAGAAATGGGGGATGACTTTGATGATGAGGGGGTAGCTCTCACTGGAACTGGAGACATGGTGAGCAAACTGGAGAGGAAGGATAGAAAAACAGTAGATCATGTTTTTGGTTTAGGCACAGATGAGGAGGATAAGCTTGCATGACAAAATTGGCCCTTCTGCGACTTGACTACCATGAGCTCATGTTACTGGTATGTTAGTCTGGCTGGTAGAAATTTCTGTTAGCGAGTGATTATCAACCCTGGTACAAGCTCATAACACATCACCAAAATTAAAATACCAAACCAGCTCCTCTGGGATTTGATCTTGATTCTCCACTAGTGGATGCTACGAGTTGTTATTATTGATTATCATAGTAGTGATTGCTCTGTTTTTTTTTCTTTTTCCTTTTTTTCTTTATGAATGCATGTTTAGTGCATTTACACTGTATAGTTTTACAATCTTGTGTGCTGCATGATTTTACATCTGTTCAACTTGGAAAGTGGCTGTCTGTGAAGTTTTCAATATCAGTATGAATTGACCACTTTTCAGTTCTTTCTCCTCTCTACCTTGCCTGATGTGGGGCCTTCTCTTTTGCAGTATAGGAATACTATTCTGTTGGGAGATCCATCAAACTCGGAGAATGTTAATCTCATACTGAATTGCATATGAGGAGAGTGACTTCTATTTTCGTTGTAGCTTAGAAATATCTGTTCATTTAATGTTATCAGTGAACTGCATGTTTTACTCGTGAGAGAATAGGAAAAGAGAATTTGGAATAAAGATTATGGATACAGCTAGTGAGCTGGCCTTGTATATTATGAGTATGATTGTTATTGTTCGGTGATTATAGTAGTAATCTTCCGAAGCATTTATTTTGTTGGAGAACCTTACTTATAATTATTATGAGCTTTCATTGGTGCAGTTCCGCTATAGCTACGAATTTAGTCTGGCTGAAGTTCCGTTAATTGGTTAAAAAATGGAATTCTTATTTTTATTTTTATTTTCTTCGTCGAATAATCTAGACTTTCTTCTGTCTGTTTCACAAAAGGAAACAAAAGTCATGTTATAAACAATGAAGAAATGCATCTCTTGAACTAAGTGTTCTAATAGTAGGCAACCACCTACCAGAACTTTTCGATTTTTCAATGTAACAAATAAATTGTACTGGTACAAGATGGAAAGCAGGGAATCAAACAGGAAGTTTCTTGTATGCCCCCTCAACTCTCCTTAATTTTTATCTCTCTTTATTCTTTAAAAAAAATCTTCTCATTTTGGCTCTTATTATTGTTTCTTATTTATTCATCGGCTTAAAACTATAAATATAAGTATATAACTATGGTTATCCTATTGAAAATTCATTATTAATCTGTGATTACAATTATATATATATATATATAGAGAGAGAGAGAGAGAGAGAGAGAGTAATGCTATGGTGCTTCGCGAAGCACAAAATCTTTTGTGCTTCGCATCCGTATCTCAAATTTAAAAGTTCAAACGGCCGATCCAAACCGTTGAACATCATCTTCATATTGAAATATCCTTGGAGATCAAATTTTATATTTTTTTTGAATTTTTTTGCTATTTTTTAGATGGGTACAAAATCGCTAGTTTTGGATGGTGCAGAAGTCGTTAGATCAGCAAACTTTATATCCATTTAAAAAATAGCAAAAAATTTCAAAAAAATATAAAATTTGATCTCCAAGGATATTTCAATATGAAGATGATGTTCAACAGTTTGGATCGGCCGTTTGAACTTTTAAATTCGAGATACGAACGTGAAGCACAAAGATTTTGTGCTTCGCGAAGCACCATAGCATTACTCTATATATATATATATATATATATGTGATGGGTTATTATGAAAACGTTTGCATTTCGAGCCGAAATGTATATGGCTCAAATTTTATTGTAACATGTCCGAAATTTAAAATTATTGTTCTCATTAAATTCTTCATATTAAAATATTATGGAATATAAAAATTTGGGGTGTTTAGAGTTTCGTAAGAATTTATTTTGGATTTTTCAAAATCAGTTCTGAAATAATAATAATAAAATATTATATTTTTATACATAATTTTCAAAAATTCAAAATAAATACTTACCAAACTCTTAAACACCCCAAATTTTTATATTCCTAAATATTTTGATATGAAAAATTTAATGAAAATGATAATATTTAATTTCGAACATGTTACGATAAGATTTGAGTCACGTGCATTTCGGCTCGAAATGTAAACATTTTCACAATAGTCTAACTCTATATATATGTGTGTGTGTGTGTGAGAGAGGAGAGATCAAGTTACACCAACTTTTGATGACACTAGTTACAATGAATATTTTCAAAGTCCAAACTTTTCAGTATGATAGATATATTAAAATGTGCATGCATATCAAAATGGATAATTTTTTAAATTTTTTTACTATTTATTAAGACGTGTACAAATTCGTTATTTTTAGACCATTGAATTTTATACCCATCTTAATAAATAGTAAAAAATATCTAATTTGATCTTTGTGTACATCTTAATATATTCATCATGTTGAACAGTTTGGATCAAATGCTTGGACTTTAAAAATTTTAAAAATATATGTTGTAATTTTGATGTCATCAAAATTTGATGTAACTTGATCCCTCCTCCTCCTCCTCCTCCTCTCTCTCTCTCTCTCGATATATATAACTATATTATGGAACTTTGGACTCAAATATCTAATTTCAAACTAGATATAATCGATCTGAACCATTCAATCTAATCTCCATATGAAAATATATTAACAAGTCAAATTATACATTTTTTGGATGGAAGAAAATGACTTGATCTAAGAATTCTAGTTCGTCCAAAAACAACAATTTTCTCCCCATCCGAAAATATAGCAAATAAGTTCCAAAAAATATATAATTTGACTTGCTAATATATTTTCCTATGGAGATTGGATTGAAAGGTATAGATTTGTCATATCTAGTTTAAAATTAGATATTTGAGTCTGAAGCACCGCATTCACGGTGCTTCGGGAAGCGCCATAACATAGTTCTATATATAGAGAGAGAGAGAAAAGAGAGATACGCTACGGTGCTACGCATAGTACGAATGACCCATGTGTTGTAGACCATTTCTTTATCTTTAAAATTTAAATGATCGATCTGACTGGTCAAAATATTTTTCATATGAAAATCTAGTTTGAGACCAAATTTTATATTTTTTAAAATAGCTAGAAAATCACTTATTTTGAATGGCTCATAATAATTAAATCAAATGATTTTCTAACTATCTTAAAAAATAGTAAAAAAAAATTAAAAATATATAAAATTTGATCTACAACTATATTTTTATATGAAAATTATTTTTGAAAGGTCAAATCGATCATTTAAATTTTAATATCCATTTTTATAGGTCAAATGTTGTTATTTTTCAAAAATTATTAAGTATAGTAAACTAACTTCAAACGTGATGAAAATTAATAATCTATAAGATTATAATATGAAGAATTTTTTTGAGTTATTTAAATTAAAATTTCGGACGCGAAATTTTAAAATTCGAGTCATAAACACTTGACCGAAGTGCTTATGGAATCACCGTAGCCAAACTCTATTTTTTATATGTTGTTACCTTAAAAATGATCACTTTCTCTTTCATTTCATTTTCACCCAAGTGTTGGGCTCACGTAAAAGTAAACTAAGGTTTACAAAGACAGAGTGCACGTGAGTGAAGACTTACCGCACTTCCTTTGTTCTGTGGAAGAATAAAAGGAGGCTTGTTTGGCACGGGTCATCTTTTTCTAAAAACTCGCCTTTACCAACAAATATACATGATATAAATATAAAACTTTGGCAGTCGTTGTTAGTGGATGTCCTTATTTATATGGATATAGAAGACATAGTATCTATGATAGTTATATTTATATATATCGTGTATATTTGTTGGTAAAGGTACTTCAGCATTGATACTAGTATTTCTATTTACGATGTAGAACATGAATATTTCAACACCTCAATATATGTATAAAAGACATTATACGCATGAATTACTCTTCTGAAAACAACAACACGTAGGCTTTGGCTATCGGTACCGGGCCAAATCTTCTATTGCTTCCCTTCGGTATTTTTCTCTCTTCTGCATTGAAGGCATTCTTTCCTCTTTTTTGCAGGCACCGATTTCTTAAACTACTACTTCCGAAATTGAAACTATTTAACTGACATTTTCCACTTCAAATCGACTTTTGAAACTGCTGCTTTACATTCCGCACTCGGAAAAAAGAATGAAAGGAAATGACAGAAGTAGGCAATACAATTAAGTATAAAAGAAAGGGGTCCCTCTAACGATAATAATAAGTATATCCCTTAGATTATTGTGAAAATATTTATATTTTGGTCGATATGAAAACGCATCAAAAAATATATACTTTAAACTCTCTAAAATTTTGATTTATAATTCTTATTAATTCTTCATATGAAAAATTTTATGAGATACAAAATTTTGAAAAGTTTTGAGTTTTCTGAGTTATTGTGTTGAATTTCTGAAAAATCGACGCAAACATTGAACATTTTTTTTAGAGTTAATTTTTAAAAAATTCAAAACAATGACTTAGAAAACTCAAAACATCTCAAATTTTTATATCTCATAAGATTTTCACAAGATTTTAGAGACTTTAAGTATATTTTTTGATATATTTTTATATTGACCAAAATGTAAATGTTATCATAATAGTCTAACTTTATTTATATATATATATATATTATAAAAACAAAATAATCCTAAATTATACCGAATTATAAATTTTTAATCTCATTTTAATCATTTCCGAATATCATTTTGTCACTATCCTCCAACATGGCAATATTTAGAAAGAATCATAGGCCACTTTTCTACTTTCAGATGTTAGGGTAGCTGGTTAGATGACAAATTGACAATACAGAAAAATGAAAAGATCGAACTGGGCCGACTGAACAATCCTAGTTAACAATTAACTAATATATATAATATACCATAGGATCCTACTAACACTCCCTCAAATCATTTCCCAAATAAAATTTCTCTAACTTTTCATTTTTAAAAGAAAAAAAAAAGTATATCCTCCGTAACTATTTTTTACCGTTTGGCAAAAAAAGTACATTTATATATATAAGTGAGTCAATAAGCAGGTTAGATATTTATATAAGTGAGCTGAATATTTAGATATAAGATTTATATATTTATATAGAATGATAGTAAAAATAGCAAGAAGGGGAAAAAGAATTTTAAAAAATAAAATCACATGACAGAAAAAATTAACAACGATAATAAAAAAAGAGAGACAAAAAACATTTAAAAAACAAAAGGCGTGTAAAAAGAAGAGAGAAAAAATTAAAAAAAAAATAAAAAAAACTTATATATATATATATATATAGGGGTAGGTTACGGTGCTTTGCAAAGTAAAGATTCATTTTTACTTTGCATTGAGATTTCATATTCTGACAGCTCAAATGATCAATCTAAGTTGCTCGATAATTTATTTATTTAAAATCTTGTGGAATATTAAATTTCATAATTTTTTGAGCTTTCTAGCTATTTTTAAATTATTTTTAAAAACAGTCATGAAATAGACTATTTTATTATGTTAAACAAGGCTTTTTTTTAAAAATAATTTAAAAAATAGCTAGAAAGCTCAAAAAAAATCATGAAATTTAATATCCAATAAGATTTTAATATAAAAAAATTATTGAGTAACTTAGATTGACCATTTGAACCGTTGGAATATGAAATCTCAATGCAAAATAAAAATGGGACTTTACTTTGCAAAGCATCATAACCTAATCTTATAAATTATCATTTTTTATCAAGTTTGGAGTTAGTTTACTATGTTTAATGATTTTTGAAAGATAGCAAAATTTAGCCTACAAAAATTGATATTTTTAATTATTTTTAGAGCTATCTTTCAAAAATTATTAAGCATAGTAAACTAACTCCAAATTTGTTGAAAACTAATTATCTACAAGATTATGATATGAAGAATCTTTTGAGATTTAAATTGAAATTTCGAGCATGAGATTTTAAAATTTGAGCCGTAAGCATTTCGGCTCAAAATGCTTATGAAATCACCGTAGTCGGTCCCTATATATATATATATATATATTTATATATGATAGGTATTTATATAACTGAATCAATTATTAATATAAGTGAATCAATATTTAAATAAAATAATGATAAACATAAAGAAACACATGTGAAAGAAAAAAAATCTTGAAAAATTAAATATTTATATATAGAGAGAGATAGACTATTGTGAAAACGTTTGCATTTCAGCCGATATGCAAACGCGTCAAAAAATATATTTTAAAATCTCAAAAATTTTAATTTATGATTTTCATTAAATTCTTCATATGAAAATCTTGTGGAATACAAAAATTTGGAGCATTTTGAAAATTTTAAGCTACTCATTTGAATTTTAAAAAAACAGCCCTAAACATAATAATAAATATTCATTGTTTGTGATATTTTTTCAAAAATTTAAAAATATTGACTTAGAAAACTCAAAATGCTTCAAATTTTTATATCTTATGAGGTTTTTATATGAAGAATTTAATGAAAATGATAAATTAAAATTTTTAAAATTTTAAAATATATTTTTTAACGCATTTATATATCAACTAAAATACAAACGTTTTCACACTTTCGGGACGATAGACGATAGAGGAAGGAGATGTATGTATTCTCTATATGATATACTTATGACGGCACAAATAATTTAAAAAATTCCGACGACTTAATGGGTTTGTCGAGTAAAAGAGCTAATTTTAAGTAAACATTAGCTATGTAGAGACAAATTAATACAGACAAGATGTAGTTAAACAAATAGAAAAAGAAAGGAAAAAGAAAAAGAAAAATTCTTTACCCTTTAGTATCCTTACAGCTATGTACTCTTATCGCCTAACTTCAAAACTAACAGAAGGGGGGAAAGAAAGAAGTTAATTGACAGTTTAGAACTCCAATATCTGTACATTTTTCATGTGTCATACCATCCGTCATAGCATTTGCCATGTTGTTAGTTCTCCATCCAATTATAAAATTTGACCTCACCCATTTTGAGCTTTGGTGGCATGATGACTTCCGCAACTTGTAAACTCTACAATTAAAAAAAATAACTTGTACAATTCATAACAAATAACTTCAATACATTTGATTAATGATCATATAACAACATCAAAACATGTATTGCTGAACATTAGGGTTTCTTGACATGTTTCTTATTCATTGTGCACCCTCAAAATGTTATTTTCCCAAGTATGGATGTGAAACCATCTAGTTCAACCCACAACCTGAATTTCCTTTTCAATTCAAGCACGAATCTTTAAGAGCTTAATTCACCAGGAACTATAATTTGATCGAATTACGGGATTTTAGCCATCAATGCAAGCTATTGAGCTCATCAGATGGGTGCAAATATTTGACAAAACAAAACAAAAAATATGTGACTTTAGAAGAAAAGTAATTAATGGTGCACAATGTGCAAAACTACAAACCTCAGGTACTGCTCAAGAATTAGCAAAAAGTTAAAAAAATATATATATATATCTAGAAACCCCAGTAAGTACCATTGAAAATTCAACAAACAAACAAGCCTAGAAAATACACTATACAATTATCTGATATCATGCATACAAGCAAAACTGTGCAGAACTTACAGGTGAAGGAGAATAGACCCCACAAGTAGCACAATGAAATACAGTTTGTCAACAAATGCTCTCTCATGGCTTCATTTCTCTCTGCCTCGGTAATATTTTTCGAAGTATCTCAGCTTCTCTTGCTATTTGAATGTCAGAAGGCCAGAGCATCTGATAAATAACTTTCCCAAGGAACCGAGGAAGCAACCCTAGGATTATTATTAGTAAAATTGTGATCCAGTAGGTCAATGATGTCCCAATATTATATATGGTCCTGCCAGAAATATAAGGATCAATATATAAGAAATAAGGTTTCTATTTCAATAATTTGCACATACTAAAACGGTCCCGATATTTTGTATGCTGTCAGAGCATACAACTTTGGAACATTCAAACTTTTGATTTTATTAATACAATACTAGCAGCCAATCAACTGCTACTTAAAAAAAATGACACCATTAATCTTGATTTTGTATTGACTTGATTAATATAGTACAAACAAAGTATCTAAAGCTTATAATATGATTTAGATCTAATAAATATTAGTTTGTTGTGTGCAAAATTTTCAAACACCACAAGTCATAAGATTTAGGTTGAGATTCTTCCCGGTCTGAAATTTCTGAGGTATCAGGGCTCAGGATATAGAGTTACAGTTAAGTATTCACATTATTATCTACATTCTTATCTTGCCTGTGCTCGCACAACTGCACAAGTATGGTCTGAATTCCAAAGACTGAATCTTATAGCATTTTGTTCAGGATTATTCAAGCAACTATAATAATTGGCAAGTCCATTTTGCTATCTTTTACAACCGTTTTTGGAATCAAACCAAAGAAGAATCTTAGAAAAGCACATTTTTTTGTACATATTGAGTCCATGTAAATGAATATAATATATAAAAACAATGAAAGTAATAATTAAATACCAGAGAAAACTAACCCATAGTTGGGGAAAACTGGAATGGAGTCGATCAAAACCATGCTGACAAAAGTAATAGCAATGGAACCCCAAATGGCGACATGAGTAATAAACACCCATCGTCGTGTATCCATTGCTAAGTGCACATTTACCAAAATTACCACGGCCAAGGTCCAAAGGCTCCCCAAAGACCATATATCAATGCAAGTGTTATCGAAGGTGAAGTAAGGCACATAGAAGATCACAAGACTTTGCCAAAGTGTATCGAGCATGGTAATCCAGAAGAGCTGAAAGTTGTAGCTCTCGTGCCGGTGCCCTGCCTGGTACAACTTAGGGTAGTGAAGCAAGGTCTTGTGACTAAGGTCTTTGTCAAGAATGCCAACTACTATCGTTGGAAGCGAGGTGTAGATGAGGGAATAGAAAACACTGCTCCAGTCTGTCAGTGCAGATGTTGCTGAGTAGGCAGTGTATAAGATATACCTGTACAATGCAAAATATTATATAAAAACCTCAATTAAAAAACATATAACTAGTAATGAAATTTTCTCTGGATTTAAAATTATAATTAATATAACAATAACAGTGCCACATAGTGCAAAGTAGCCTACATCTTGTTCAAATAATGCCAATCATATTTATATGTTACAGAGAAGTGCTGTTCTGTCTATGTGGTTGTGTCAAGGGGAAGGAATACATACCAGAAAAGCATAAGCACAAATACAGCATTGCGGTAGAAGTTATAAAGAACCAAGTAACCAATACGTTGATAATTCCAGTGGCCATGCACAAGGAGTAATCTTTTTAGAAACCTAAATTGCCCCATAGCAAAATCTGATGCCATCACAGCTTGACGGCCTTCTTGGCCACATATCCCCACTCCAACATCTGCCATCTGTATCATGGATACATCATTTGCACCTGTTCAAAAGAACCATTAAATTCAGTAAGCTATAACAAATGAAACGTAAAGCAAGCAAAATTCAAGGTTGCTTTACAACCTTTGATGATCTTTCTATATCTTAAGACATATTACCTAAATAGTTTCAGGAATTTCAGAATCTTAAAGATCCAACTACAAATGGATGGTTTGCCACACCTATGCCTTAAGAAATTATTTGAATTTTATATGTTAGCACTGCTACTTTCAGATCTCCATATGCTATCTATGACAACAATAGTGTTTGCTAGTTTGCATGTGCCAACTAGGAAAAAAGGTCTCACCATCACCAATGGCCAGAGTCATGTCGCAAGTGCGGCTTTTGATCAAATCAACAATTCCTGCCTTTTGCAAAGGAGCCACTCGACAGCATAAAACAACTTTGCATGAGGTGGCCAGTTCAAAAAGAAGCTGCCAAACAAATGAATAGATAAGTTTAAGAGAGACAAATACTGTTATAATGGAAACAATCTACACTTATACTTGCAGCAAAGAACAAGAAGAAAAAGGAAACAATGTAGACAAACAAACCTCAGATTCCATTTCCTTGTCCAAGATATACACTAGACTGGTACCATCGATAATAAGAGCCAAAGAGGCAGCACTGAAACCTGGAGAGTCACCATTTATGTGTACCAATTTTGGGTCATAAGCCCCCTCCATGCACGCATTCCTTCCAAGTCCATCCCCAGTTCTAATCAAAACCTCTCCTTAGCCTCCGACAAAAGCCGCCTACACTCACTTTCCGATGTACCATTTATAATAATCTGTTGCATTTCTTGTGTCAGCAACTGGCAAGAGAGACCAATTGAAATTGCTGTCTCCTGCTTATCTCCAGTGAGAACCCAGACCTTGATACCTGCTTGTCGCAAGGATTCAATTGCCTCAGGGACACCTTCTTGCAACTTGTCTTCGATCCCAGTTGCACCAAGTAAGGTTAAATCACACTCGATCAATGCTGCAGCCTGGCGAAGCTTGGCAGTCCTGTCATGAATTGAGGTGCTTGCTTCTTCATATCGCTCTTGCCACTCATTAAATTCGATCTCATTCAAGTTGCGTGAACAAAGGACCAAGGTCCGCAAACCCTGTGATGAGTAGTTGGTTAAGTGGCTCTCTGTGGCTTGCCGAATTTTTCTTTGCAAGAGACTGTTGAGTTCATCTTCAGTATCAGGATTGAGGATACTTAGCATTGAGCTGTCTGCGCCTTTGACAAGAACCTTAACTCTGTTGTTAGGGAACCTTACCACCACTGACATTCTCTTTCTCACGCTATCGAATTCATGGAGGCCAATAACATCTAACCTGAAGTATATGAAGTAAATTGTTTATTTTGCTATATATATTGCATGTCAAATTAACACTCTGCATAGAATTTCTAGGGAACAAACAGTGTTTCATGTTTAGTTCATATCACTTGACACACTCCCAAATAACTTTTGAAAAGGTTACTAACAAAAAAAATTAACTTCAATATTGTCAACATAAAAAAATCACTAAATTCCCAGAATGACAAATTGCAAACCCAGTAATTTCTATATTCCTTTTAAAGGGCACATGATATTTTTCCCCTTCTGATAAGATACATGTACCTCGATCACTATGCTAATAACGTCAAGAGACAATTTGCCTAATGTGGAAGTGGTAGTTCCCTAAGTAGCAATGATTTTCATCCTAACAAAGTACAACATATTAGATTACAAATTTAACAATTTTACTGTTAAAATGGTAAAATTAGCTCTATAGAAACATGCCTCATTCTTTGTCCATGCACATCAATAGCAATGTGACCAGTCGTTCTTTCAACAAGTGTATAGCCATAAGCAGATGCGGCAGTAACTAGTGCCTGCTCATCAGGAGACTCGCCTTGATACTCAATCAATGGTGCTTCTGTTTGACCACCAAAAGGATCCTCTAGAGGCACGGGTATTACTGTGTTGCATGCAGCTAATGTGAGGAAGAATTCATGTGCTGCAATTCTTTCCTCCCCAACCAAGTCTCTTTGTAACAATCTAGCGAGTTCTGAGTCGATAGTTATTTCTGATTTATTATTTCCCTGTCCAGTTAGCGGTCCTGGAGCATATTCAATAAATAAGTCAAGATGAATGGGAAACTAGTTTAAAGGGAAATGTAGCATCAAAAAGTAATCAGTTGAATAGCATTATACATCAGCTAGACAAGAAGCATCTAACATCTCTATTTTAAACAAAGACATTAGCTATTATGGAACAGCTCTTTTCTCTAAAAAAAACTATTATGGAATGCTTGTATGGATCTTCAAAGCAAGAGATGCCCAGAGAATAAATCAGAAGCATTGATGTGAAAAGTTATGTCACATTACTACTATTAGTATCAAATGATATTATAAATTATAAAATCCAGATTGTTTTGTTATGGTTGTTAGAAGTATGCCATAAATAGAGAAAGAGTGCAACACCATTTGCTACATTGTAGGATCTGTGTGGAACCACTTGCTCCGGTGGTCGGCAAAAACCAAGTTTGGTTTAACCCCTTTTGCAATTTAAGCACAAGGAGACCCATTTTTTTATTCTAAATTGCCTCAGCTATGAAATTACAGATATTGACATGAGGTTAAAGATGCTCAAACAGGTAGGTGCCAAATCTGAAGAATAGGTAGGTGATATAGAAGTAGGGTAATTATTCAAAGAGAAAAAGCAAAATATCACAGAGCAGATAACCTTGCCTGAACTGGTAATTTCATGCAATGGAGCACCAACATCTTGCAATGATTCTCCGTAATCCTTCCCAAATATACTCGCCTTTCTAAATTCCATCTTGTTCTCAGTCAATGTGCCCGTTTTATCTGAAAAAATATACCTTATCTGGCCTAAGTCCTCGTTTATATTCAATGATCTACACTGAAATCTCGAATTTGAGCTTGCATCATACATGTGTCGATCCCCAATCATAAAGTACGACTGCCCCAAACGAACAAGCTCCATGGTTATATAAAGAGAAATTGGGATCATGATTTGGAAGATGATGACCGAGCTTAGAAAGGAGAAAAATATCTCCATGCCAAGGCCAAAGTATTTGAAATCCTTTCCATTATCATGGCCAAAGTACTTCTTTCGATAGTATGGAAGAGTATCAAGCTGGTCAGTATGGTTCATCAGCCATATACCCATACCAGCCGCCACCACAGCACAGATCACAAAGAGAAATAGAGACAACCAAAGGGTTTCTCTGTTCATGTAGCTCTCTAGGTTACTACTTTTAGAAGGAGAAGCAGTGCTGTTTAGCATAGCTTTTGTTTCTTGTCCTGCGTAAACTACCACACCTATCATCCACTCTGTGTTTTTTAACTGACATCCTCGCAATACGATATTTGACTGACCAAGTGGGACCCTGCTCCCATTAAATTCCATAGCTGCAGTAAATTCGTAAATATTTCTGTTCGGCTTCTCACACCGGATCAGACCAGAATAAAGATTTTCAGTGACCATACAGATTATCTCTTGACGAGCATACCTTGTTTTCAGATTTGATTCACCATCTAGATTCATTGTTTGGATATAAGCAATCCCATTTGGGTCACTTGTTCCTAAAAGTACAATATCACAAGGTATGGTCTCGTCCGAATCAATTTTCACCACCTCTCCAACACAAATATTCTTCCATTTCTTCATTCGAAATTCTCCTGACTGAAGAACTAATGCCTCACGATTGTTCTCCTTCCTGTCCGATCTATGCCGACGCCAATCTTCATATCCATCCTTTATTGCAGTAACAACAAGTACAAATAGGAGGGGGAATAGAGAGGCAGTACGACCAAAAACTGCTAAGGGAGGGAGCTGGTTCAATGCCGCAATGACAAGGAAATATAAATATGCCAATCGGTGAAACTGGATAAACAAATTCTTCGGTAGAAAGGTAATTAAGGTGTACTTGCTTGTACATATCTCATTTCCGGTAAATTCATACTTGTCATTAGTTCTTCTAGGATCATTAATGTAAACAAGCCTCGGCTCATCTTCAGGAGAAAAGGGATCTTCAAGCGGACCGCTTTTGTGCCAAATCCGTTGTGACTTGTTGGGTTTATCTTGGTGGGTAGAGGTAATGGGTATCTCAATAGCCGAATCACCGGCCGGTCGATCCATCACACTCCAGTTGATATGATGGGTCGGTTTCTCCTCTTGCGGGCATTCCACCTGAAAACTCTGAAAAAAGTGTGAGTCAGCCGAAAGAAACCGGCCAGTCACTTGGCTGATGTCGGACTCATTCCTATTTAACTCTCCAAAGGAGGTAAATGCTTCCCCATTAGAAAACTTAGAAAACCCTGGCTCACAATCCTCGTAGGTGGAAGAAGAGAAGGAAGTATTGGTGCAGAGACAGTTGAAGGAGGTCGATTGTATGGAAGGCTGACGTGGTGGCTTTGACAAGTCTTGATGAGACACCGATGAAAAGAGCAAGGGCTCACCTGAACTCATATATATGCTTCCAACCCATGCATCTATAGAATAAGAACCATATAACGAGAAGCAAACAGTATCACAATATCTACATAAGTGCAGGAGGTGGCAATTCTGGTTTGGCAGTCGGCACCTGTCAATAGAGCCAAAAGCCAAAACAAAAGCTGAGAAAATAAATTCGAAGCTGCTTTTATTACGTCAGTAATTGTTTTATTTCACAAATGAATGATATTTGACAAATGTATTGGTTATTCAGGTTACTAAAAGTCGTAATTCAGAAAACCTGATCTGAAGCAAAACAGGCCATGGAAAGCACTGGCAGTCTAATTATAGGGCTAAAATTATGCAGAATTTTATTAGAAGTTAGTTACTTTCAGCCTTGCAGGAAATTCAATTAATAAATTCATCAGTAGAAGCAATGAAAAGCATAAAGTAATTCAATTAACAAATTCATCAGTAGAAGCAATGAAAAGCATAAAGTAATTCAATTAACATTCGACTCAACCGTTCCATGTCCCCCCGTATTATAAAATCAAATTCCATATGTTCAGCATAGGCATAGCCAACCAAACCAAACCAGCTATTGATAGTGCGACAATGTAAATTAATTGACTAAGGAATGAATGGAGATGGAGTTAATTTTACCTTCAAGATCGTGCCAAGGGAGGCACGAGTCTCCGCCCGCCGGGGGGAATGGGGGTCGGATGTGGCACCTTGCCCAGATCTAGCGGCAAGGATTCAAGAGATCCAATGCGGATCCGAGATTGGTAGGGCCTACGGCTATGATCGCCGGAAAGAAACAGCTGGTGCTTCTTTTTCTCCTTTTTTTTTCTCTTTTACCCCCGACTGGCGACTGGCGACTGGTGAGATCGCGAAGAGAGAGGAGGAAAAGACGGGTGGTGGAGCGCGAATTTTTCTATTTTTCTCCAGTTCCGATTTATAGTAACTGGAGGAAATCGTTTATTATGTCGCTATTAGGAAGGAGGTTATGTTTCCAGTCCCCAAGCAAAACGGACATAATGAGGATTGAGGGGTGACTTTGCGTGACAAGGAAATCAGGTAAAAGTAAAACCGCAGTGGACAGCTAGTATTCATATATTCGCGTTTGATAAAGATGAATCTAGATTCGTATTTCTTAAATATGGATTCAGTTCCATGACTTCGTCAGTCCACTTTTTATACAAACTCTCTCTTCGAACTGATATTTTTATATATTTTTATAATGAAATAAAATTTAATTATAATAATTAAAAACTATTTGAATTAATTTAATTTTTATATTAATAAAGTTATAAAATATTTATAAATATATACATAATGAAAGTAAAAAATATATAAATCTAATTATTATTATTATATTATTATGAAAGTAAGGTATGAGGATGCTGACATGCATATTGTATATTTTTAACGCCGCTTTGTCACTGATATTGATCAGCTGTAAACAATACCATCAGAGTCGATCAATACCGTCGCACATGTCCCGTGAGGTGATATCTCTATTCGGTTTGAAAATTTTAATTTTTTATTATATTTTTTAATTAGAAATAAAATTATGTGTAATTAATTTCATTTTTTATATTTATATTACGGGCTATGGAATCGTTTACACCCAGCAGACCCCATATGGACCAACATACACAAGACACTTCATTTATCTCTTACTTTACATTACATTACATTATAATACAATATAATCTTTTGAAACTCATCAATTGGAAGGATCTTTAAATAATGATCTAATTCTTTCAGCAATGACTTTTATGCAGTTCGATTACCACGTTGACTTGATGATGCATCTATAATAAAAGAAAGTTAGAATTTATTGTAGATTGGTTATATCATTAGTTAGCACATATAATTATCTAACTCCTTAGCAATGTTTTAAAAACTATTTCACAACTCTTAACTGTAAGAAAATAGTTTCGAGTTTAAACGGAGTTATATAACAACATTAAATGATTGTAGCGGTTTAAATAATTTTTTTTACTTAATATTAAAGAGTTTGACGAAATTAAAACGAAATTAACAATGAAATTACATGAAATTTGAAACAGTGTCAATCTATAAGTAGAATAACATATCTATAATTTTTTTCTATTTTTAAGTTTTTTATATTTTTTAAAAGTCCATTTTTAAGATTATCAAAATAACACATTGTCAAAGGAACCCTGCCCCCTCCCCAATAAAAAATAATTTATAATTACGTAATTCATCGTTTTAGGATGTATATTGAATTTGACAAAATTTAAATTGATCATCCACCAAAAGTATTGTACTTTTAATATGTCAAAACTCAAAATCAAAAACTTATTCTGCGATAAGTAATTATATCGCAACAATATTATGTAAATACGTATACACCTCGAGTTAAGGTGTTAACCGAGATACATAAGGAACTGTCAAAAGCATGTCACTGTGACACTATATCATTTATATGTTCAGATAGAAAACGAAGTCACTGAGACATATTCAAGGACAAAACAATTTTACTAATAAGTTGAGTCAATAATTTTTTTTATTATGTTCGACTTTATAAATTTTATTAATCTCTTTAGTTTGCTTGTAATCGAAAATATTAAGAAAGGTATAATATTATTTATTAGAGTACCAAATCACGCTGAATCAACGTGTTTCTATCCAAAATAAAATGTCAACAAAAAATATTTTATTCTAAACAAAGTGATACTACAGCTACATGAAATGACATTGTGTATCATAACTTAATGGTTTGACCAACAAATCATTGATTTGATGCTTTTCCGAGTCGACATCCAATTTGATTCTGATAACATTGGAAATTTGTTTGTTACACTTAACATAATAATTTATTTGATTTTGTTATTTTACAAAACATAATTGAATTTATCAAAATTCTATTGAGTTATTTATAGGATCTTATAAAAACTTCATCAAATGATCAACATGATGATGTGATGGGTTATAAACAACAACTAATAATTACTCTAATTTATATCTAATTCTGTTCATAAGTGTATGACATTATCGGGTAGTAATTGGGGTGTCGAATTTACAAGAACAAAGGTGAAGCACCGGTTCTTACTAGTTCACTAATCTAGACAAACAAATGTTGATTTTGACAAAATTAAAATTAAACTAAATAATAAATAAAATAATATTTTAAACTAAATGATGGAATACTATAGATTCTGGCTTTTCCTTTTTACTCCCTAATTAACCTACTCGATCTCTTCATTTTTTTAGACAATTCAATAATGTGAAATTAGGAATTCAAGTTTAGCATTGACGGGTACTTTCATGTGTCAATGCCATGTTCAAACTATTTAGATTTCACAGTTGCAGACCTCATCCTAGGAGTTCAAACTCTTTGTGTTCTTTACTTGTTAAAACCTTACCAAAATCCGACGTTATATAGTTACAAGTTGATAATTGATATTTGGTTCAGTTCTAAGTATAATCATCTAAGTTATAAACTTACCGCTAGACCGTGAGTGCAAACATGGGTTTTACCCTTCAAGGTCGGAAATTCTAGCAATATATTTTCATAATCTACTATAATTCCTAAGATAAATCACACAACAAGTGTCACACCCCAAAATAATTAATCGGGATTAGGGTGACAATCTCGCCACGTACGTACGACGAGACGTGCGTAAGAAAGCCTAAAATGAGATAAATAAATAAATCAACACAGAATAAACAAAATAATAATAATAAATAATAGTACATGACAACACAGTCCAGAATAACAAATAGATACAACGCCTGCATCGGCGGGGGTGACTCCATCGAAATGGGCGCAAATCTCTCAAATAAAACCCAAAAGAAATAATCAAAACTCAACATCCCGATGAAATCCTAATCGACTACCCAACTCACATGCAGATGTGACGAAGCACTCTGTTGTCATCGCGCAGATCGCCCCTAGCACTCTCCCCAAGATAAGTCCCGTACATGTAATACTTGGATCCCACAACCACCGTGGAAACATGAGTAATTTAAAAATTACTCAGTACAGATTTAGATCTAACCTTAAGATTTGATCTTTTTTTCTAAACTGGACTCAAATACTGATCCTGATTTTAATGTAATATAATAATCATATATGAATAAAATATTATTTTTATGTAATTTTGAGAAATTCACCTAGATGTTGTGACATGAAATATCAAGGAAACCCAAAATAAAAAATCTCAGGAGATAGTAATAATAAATATATAAATAGTATGAAAATCAAACACCCATAAAGAAATCTCCGATGTAAATATACCAGATCCATCTCGAGCGGACACAATTAGGGCCCAACTTATTAACTCAAGCCTTACCTAAGCAGGCACAATCATGGCCCAACTTACTAACTTAGGACTTTATGTTTGCACGGTGATAACACCGCACAAACGACAATTCGAGCTCCCGAGACGATAACACCCTAGGAGAGTGACGAAAATAAATCACATACTCTGATCTGCTTAATCTGGTAACCTACCTCATCATATAAATCAAACGGAAAAGAGTATGACTTCAGTTGCCATATTGTCAAAATGAGTTGACTATCTGTAAATGACAAAATGAAATATAATAACAAATGAGAGCCTCTTTGTACTAACCAGGAGCCAAAGGAGAGTTCTCGATTTTCTCTATTCCAACCAGGGGCCAAAGGAGAAAACTCATTGGACATATTCGATTTTCTCTGTTCCAGACTTGAATATGGCCGCCCACACTAAACACTGAAAGTCATGTCCATCATAATCGCTCAATTAAATTTGGAAACAATTCATAAATAGAATAATAATATAATATTGATCAAAAATAAAACATTTTGGCGCCGCCGAACCCATCAAATAACGGGGTCGGTGAATGACCAAACAGACAAAGGTGCGTAGTGTATACTCGTATCAAGAGGCCCCACGGCCAATCGGTTTACTCGAACGTAACTCGTTGGTCCGGTTATACAAGGCAATCTCGGCCGAGATCACCCGCCCATCTCTCAAGACTTTCACATGCATTCAATGCATGATTAACTACCTAACTTAATTATTAATTAATGATAATAATAGTATTTACCCTAATAGATATAATCTACAACTTTTATTTTAAATCCTATATGCTCCTATCTCGGGACTAGTTTCCGAGTCTTGCTCCTATCCTATCTACGTGCAAATGACATGATATGACATGTAAATACGGGTAGGTCTCAAATATGCTGGTTAGTTACCGGATGCATATGGCAGATCAAATTTGGTCTCGAAATATTGTTTGGTCAAAGAAAAACCACAATTCAGTTTAATTTTTGAAAACAGTTCATTTTGGTTTGGGTTCCTAATTCTGAAGAAAGAAAATTGAATCCTAGGAAACCGTACTTGGGAGTGCTGGTGAAGATCGCGAAGTCGCTCTACTCCGGAGGTAGTACGCCCGCCTCAGGATCGGTGTCTGCGTATGTGGGGTCGGGGTCGACCTCGTATTCTACGAGTGAATCCGAGTCGACTATATCACCTATTATTAATTTAAATTAATTGTTCATTAGTTTTTACGTGATTTAGTTCAACATTAACAACTAATTATAGCGGTGTTTTAATTAATCTTCACTTCGAGTTTTATCATCTTTTTTTTTTAAATTTCAACAGTATTTCTACTGTATTTAGGGGTGTTGGAAATTTTATTTAATCATGTTTTTATTCTTTTATTGTGTTTACCATTTTAAGCACTTTTATGCATTTTTTTTTCTTATCTTTTGTTCAGGATTCATTATTTCGATAAATTCTCTATTTTAATGTGTTTATCGTTTAATCCCCTTTTTTATTTCATTTGGGTTCCGTTTAAACTGCCTTTTAGTTGTTTATTATTTTTATCGTGTTTTTATGTTAAGTATTTTTTTCTAAGTTTTTCGACCTTATGAGTTCGATAATCTACAAGTGAACAAATAAATAAATAAACAAATTCATACACAAGTGTGACACAAAATAATATTTTATTAATTCCCGGTTCCATTTATATTTACAACAGATTACAAGAAATTAAAATTAAAATTAAATAAAATATAAAAATTGATTAATATTATATTATATATTATTTATTTCTAATATTCCTAAAAATAGATAAATTAATTAACGTATATTTTTATAAATATTAATTATATCCTAATTATTATTTTATTATATTCTTAAATTATTTGATTTGTTTTTATTTTTATATATATATATATTAGTATTATATTTTTTATAAATTAAAATTAGGTTTTAAAATAATTCAAAATAAAAGAAAAGAAAAGAAAAGAAAAGAAAAGAAAATAAACTCAATTAATTTAAAATGTTATTTAATTAATGTGTTGGTCTTTTAACTCAAATAGAAATACGAGGGACAATAGTACTTTTGGCAAACCATCTCTTCCTCCGCATAAGTTATGTATACCGAAGAGCTACCTTTATAACCATCTTTTACGGATAACGTTTGGTAGAAATCACACACATACATATCTTATGTAGGAAAGATGAATATCTCATACTTTATAATTTAATACTGAACGAAAACATTAATGACACGAACACAATTCCATTTAATATTTCATTCGAGGTCTATCAAATACGATGTTCCTAGAACATCTATCTATGTGATTAAAATGACAACTCTTTGTCTATGGTCTGTAAAACTTGACCATCATTTAATCCACATACTAACCTGATAACGGTTAATTAGTGTTCCTACTAATTACCTTGGTTAGTGACTTTTAAGAGTATATTCTATATTATGAAGTTTCACAATTCCAGTCATGAACTCAGAATGATTCATAAATTCAATAATACTCGAGGAAACAAAATATCGTTTAAATATCCAATTCATGAACAAAGCTTTATATAACCAATTTATCGTATTATTGACTTCAAGATTATTACAAACTAATAATTAAGCACAAGGGGGCTCTTCACAGACAATAGACCAACCCAAAAATTAGGGCAAAGAACTCAGAAAGTGACAAAGAAGGGTGGCTTCCCCTCCACAAAAGCTCGGGCCACTTCCCTTCTCTTCCGGCAAAGTGAGTAGTGTATCGGTTCTTATCGGTGTTTGAAAGAGGGCAAATCTCAACACATGAGAAAAAATCAAACGAAGAAGAGGAAGAGAAGGGGGCCAAGAGGCTTTTATAGCGGGAAGTAACCCTAGCCGAGTGGATGTGTCGAGTGGGCGGACAAGCGACAGGGCGAGAGTAGTACGGTTGGTCATCAACCGTTCGAGGGCATACTTAAAGTCAAGGTGAATCAACATCCAGTCAGGCTCTCAGTGTGCAGGATGTGACGGTCAGAGGAGAATCATGAGGTATCACCAGAGAGAGAGGGTCCGTTAAGGGGGATTAGGTAGGAGAGGGAGAGGGTTTTGTCAACGGGACGCCTCGCAGGAGAGGCACAGAGAGAAAGACGAGCGGGGGAAAAGTGAGAGGGTCGGGAGAGTGAAGTGAGAGGAGGAGAGAGGAGCATTTAATGTGAGTAAATGAGGAGTGAGAGAAGAAAAATGAGAGAGAGAGAGAGGTGATCAGTTGTGATATTGGAAGGAGTAATTTTGGTGTGGCTGACTGAGTTTTTAATTATAATCGATTTAGTTAAGTTTTATCTCAATGCCATCGCCAGACATATTTTTTTCATTTAAATTTGAGTATCTAGTCTGTTTGTATTATTTAAATTTTATTTATCCTTCTATTTCAAATTTTAAGTTTTATTTTATCCGATCATGAGTTATTTCTTTTAATTAGTTGAAATTAAAATTGAATTTTAATCTACTTGATTCACGTGAACTCGTGTTTAACTAGAAAAATTATTTCTCCGATAATTACTTACGATTTATTTATTCTATTTATTTAGATATTTTTCTCGCTTAGATATTTCTTGAACCATTGTCTTATGTAATTCATTAATTATATTAATTATTTTAATTAACATCTTAATTACTACTATTCCCTAATTAAAACTTGTGATTTGACAAAGCATTTGTTACAGCTTTAAGTAGATAAACAATCAATTCAAAAGATAAATCACACACAAAATTGCTAAAAAGATCAAATATCGAGCGCTTTAACTAAAAATATTCAAGTACTATAAGTCATCACCCCTAGAACGGGTTTTTAGCCACACATGATAAAATAATAATAGCAAAATCTCATGGCAAAACAACAATAAAAGATAGATAAAAGGAAGAAAAAAGGGATACACCAATAATCCCTTAATTTCTCGTTCAGATCTTGAGCGTTGGCTTTGAATGCATCTTCCAATCTTCTCTTATCCTTTAAATTCGCTTCTAAATTTTAAAGATGGCTCCCAAGACCATCCTAAACAGCTAGAGTTATCTAGATGCTCTAGAATGGCTCCTGGAGGGGTCTTATACAGAGAAAAATCAATTAGCCACCGCCAACTCGTTCGAATTTTTAGGGATGGAGCATACATGTCGTATAGATTTTCATACGGCCCGTATGGAGTTGAATCTGTTGCGCAGCGGTTTATATTTTGACCATAACTTTTTCATTCGATCTCTGATTTAGGTGATGTAGGATGCATTGGAAAACTAAAAATAATCTTTATAAATTAGCATATCATCTTAGTTATTTTATGATATTATATGATCAAAATTTGACGTAATTTTCCATTGATGATCTGTCTTGGTGTCGTTCGTATTTGAGTGCTCCCCAATCATGTTCAATTGCTCAATTTTACTTCAATTATCATCCCTAATGTATGATTTCTTTAATTATAAATAAAACATAAGAGTGTCTCAATCTCGGGATAAAATTCAAGTAAAATGATAAAATTACCCTAAAAATTTACAGATTCGTGAGATTATCTCTAATAAAAAGTGTATGAAATTGAGGCCTATCATGATACTGAAGACATTAAAAAGAAATTAAAGTAAATATATAGGATCAAATATATAAAGGTACGATTCAAAATCTTAGTTTTCTCATAAAATTTTAAGGACAAAGTTCTCTACCGCAGGAAACCAAACGATTCCTAAACTGTTATAACACTTCTCCTTGTATTACTAAAAAAATTTCTAAGTTTTCTGAAAATAAAGGTTTTCAAAAGTTAACAGACCAGATCATTGTATAACACCTCAAGAAGCATTCAATGGTTTGAACTGTTATACTCTTTTATTGAAGTGTTATAACATTTCTGTAGAAAAGTAGACTTGTCAGAATCTTAGTCAACACAGTCAAACTTTATAAAAACATTATAACATTTTGATGAAGCGTTAATGTTTTTCTCAAATGTTATAACAGTTTATTCAAGTCATTTTAAATCGTTATAATATTAAATGAAATCTGACTAAGGATATTCTTGATAAAATCAAGTTCAAGAACCAAGAGCCTTTATAACACCTCTTGAACTGTTATAACGGATAATGGCGCAAGAAATCAAACGGTTTTTTTGTAATGATCTCTATTTAAGGTGCTATTTTGATATTGCTCAAACTGATCAAATTTTCATAATTCTAAATAATTTGAGCACTCAACTAAAGCCCTAAAGAACCCTTACATTCTTTTCTTGCAAGCATAAGAAACTAAAATCATGAATTTGCCAAATTCATTAAATTTTTTGTAATCTTCTGAGCATTGTTTAGCTCCTATCTTTGAGCTTTGGCTCAATTTCTATAATTTTTAGTGATTTTTTTAGTCTTGAGTGCTTATTTTTGTAGTTGTATTTGTTAGGTTATTTTTAATCTTCTTGCACTTATTTTTGTGAAGAAGTTAAAAGTTTCTAATTATAAAATATTTTTGAAGTAGTAAAGTAATATTCCGTTAGTGGGACGAAACATGGAGATGTAGGTTTCTATAATCGAACTTCGTTAACATATCATGTGTTCTCTAAATTTCTGTACTTGCATCTTTTGCATTTCATATATTCTACAAAGTTATATTTCTTGTGAAAAATTATAGTAAATTATTTTACATCAATTGCTCTTTTTGATAGTTGATATTTGATTGATTTTTTATAACATACTTTCATTACATTCGCATCTAGCATTCGAATTATTTGTTGCATTCTTTCACTACTTATTTTAAATCGATTCTTGTGTGAATTAGTAGAAAATTTGCTATCTATCAAACCGGTCTTTTTGTACTTTATTCTAATTTGTATAAACTTATATTTTTGATATATACATTAGCAATTACTTTAAAATATCATTGTTGAACCAGTCTTCTTAATTAAATTTTTAGGCTAGTACAATTGAGAGTTTTTGTGCTTAATTTTATGGTGCGGTCTCTTACACAGGACATGATTCATTTGTAGTTTTCCACCCTAAATACATTAATCACAATATGTGATTATCCAATGTATATATAAATATACAATAAGATATATCATAAAAATACTTTAATTTGTTTTGAATGTTGTGAGCATTAACTATTTCCATCCAATGTGATTTTAATGGTTGCATGATGCGTAATTTTAATTTTGATTATTAACATTTGAGTAAATTATATAAATTATCCTTAATGTATATCACTTTATCAAATTGATATTTAAAATTTTAAAATATAAATTTAATCCTGCAAATATCATTTTACTATCAAATTGGCCTTGAAAGTTTTAATTTATATCCAATTGATCCTATATTTAAAATTCATTGAAAAATGATATTCTCATTTATCATACTTTTATTTTTTTAGCACTTAAACTAGTATAAAATATGTCAATGATAATATTACATTAATATTATATTATTGTAAATTAATTAATATTATATTTACAAATATTTTTATATATTATAAAATATGTTATATGGTATGAATGTCAATATAAACATTTATTTTTTAGAAGTGATAATGATCGCAGGGCTCATATTTGAAGTTTTTGTTTTTTTGAATGCTTGGCAGCAGCTGCGAAATTTAGTAAATATTTGCATGATGTTTGAATTTTTAATGTTAGCTAATTTTTCTTCTATGATCTCCATCGATCTGCATTTTATTGTTCTTTACCCCTTAGAAGCTATAAAATTGAACAACTGAGCATCAAAGAGAAATTGACTAGAATATGATTGATCCTTTCCTTTCTAATTGTCGGCATGGTTTTGAATAGCGAGTATTGTTTATTCTTCTCTGCAATCCGGTTCACCTACCACATCAACACACGGGCCCCACTTAGTAGGCTTTTTGAGGGCCCTTGTATCATTTTTATTTTCAGCCCATCCCAGGTGCTGGGGCCGTTGTATCATTTATAATTGAACAAACTGGGAAGAACAGGGATATTGCGTATTTATTCCATAAATTTATATCTCTATCCTCTAATGAGTAATGATATTGAACTATCAATACCTATGAAGTACAGCTACAATGAAAAAAAAAAAGATAAAATAATTAAATTGTCAAACGATCTTGACAGGCTAAATTGTAACAATGCTAGATTACTTAGTTTCAATCCTAATTTAGTCTCTCAGCTGATCTAAATGTTCCGCTTTTATTATTGTATAAACAAAGTGTGTTCTTTTAAAACCAATCAAAGTGGTTCATAAACTAAGCAGCCTTTCAAAACTAGTCCATCGCATGTCGGTTTTCATATGCTGAGAATTTAAAGAAATTGACCCAAGTATCTGTTAACCACATATATGATGTTTTATTCAGTAACAAAAATAATGACAAAATCAACTCTCAATGAAAGACAGGAATTATATCCCCACAAGTATTAATGTATGTTTACAATTATCATACTCAAGAGAGAATAAGAAAATCAGAACTTCAAATCCAAAATCATTTCCCCCCAAAAATTCCCTAAAAAGAATCAGACCTTATCTATACACCTATATCAACCAACAAAGTATGTACAAGTTGCAAAGGATATACTAAAAATACAGCATCACTATTCACTAACCTAATCACAAGCCAAATCAACAAAACCAAATCCTACATCATCACCCTCAAACTTCAATTTACTGAAGGCTTTAATTTGATAATACCCTTCTTAAAGAGCTCATGAATTCCCGATCGCTTTGGCAAATCCAGACCATACCTTTTCAATCTACCCTGTGATGACCCAGTTTCAAAATGCTCATCCACAATACCTTTTCCTTTTCTCTCCCTCTCTGATACTTCATCAATTCTCTCACTCCTTTCAGAATACTGACGGAACAATATTTCACTAGCCGAGTCATACCCCATTATTTGATGAAGCCTCGAACCAACTGTTTGCCTACCACTTCTACCATCCCTTGTGCTATAAGAAGAATTTCTTGACACGTGCAGAGGTGGACCTGGCTCTGGATCAGTGGAATTGCTTATTCCAAAAGACATCCCATATTCCTCCGATATGGATACTCGGTGCCCTCTAGGATATGGTTCAGTGTATGGAGTTGTACCCATTTCACTTTCTGAAGGGGTCAGAGGTGTAGTATCTCTGCTATGGTATGGGTGTGGTTGGTACGAGTACTGAAGGACTGTTGAACACTTGCCACATTGCAGCTTGCGCAACCTTTTAGTTGACACATTGAAATCAGCTGGGAGCTGAATCAGTTCAAAACAATTAGAACATATAACAAATGGTGCTCCCACTAATATTGGAAGGCAGTGTTTTTTTGGTACGAATTGGTGCCTTTTACCATGTTTTTGTGCCTGTGTACTTTGAAAATGGTAATGGTGCTGATGTGGCTTGGCCATGTTTTCCTGTGGAGTAATTCTAATGCGCCGGTACCGGCTTGATTCACGTTCGGCATGTATCAAATGAGAAAGGTCTATTTCCTCAGGGGCCTTACCAAATAACTCCACTAGCTCTTTTCTGAGCTTATCAACCTTGCTCAATATATCTGCTTGTAACACTTCATAAGAATGGGAACTTTTAGGGGGTTTTCTGTAAGCAGCTGCACCTTTTGGTACATGCCGTACCAGCTTCTCACATTCTAAACCCCTGATGTTCTGAGCTGAATATAAATCCTCTGAGGAAATAGAGGTAATTTCTTCTCTCTTCTGAACCTTGTCTTTAGTTGATCTCTCATTTACATCCAAAATTACCTGCTGTACAGTTAGTGGGGCATCATTTTCCTTCATTGGTTCTTGTTTATTCACACCAGCTTCAGCATGTTCTTCTTTCAGCCTGTTTTCAGTTACATCTGAATTTGAATTCAAAGCCAAATCCTCATGACTTAAAATCGCTGTGTTCTCTGACCCACTAGCATCTAATTTCTTGGTGCTTGTCTGCATCTCAGTAGAATTGAGAATTTTATGTTCTATAGTTTTTTTTGAGTTGGAAGATTTGCTCGCTGAGACAGTTTGTGGCTCATTACAGGAGTCCTTTTCTGGCATCTCAGCTGAAATATTCTGATTTGATTCTGCCGTGGTAGTTTCTCCACGTGTTCTGAGAAGTTTAGCTGAACCATTTAAATAATTTTATCAGAACACACTAAAAAATTGCATTATCATTCAAACAACTGATTTAATTGCTAGTTAATTGGGACAATCAAGATTTATTTTTTATGCAGTAAATTTTTTAATGCAAATCAGTAGCTAGAGTATACCTCGAAGAATAGCACCGCATCCACCACACGTATAAACTGGCACGTTTGGATCTTCGGGAAGGACTTTGTGGCATTTTGGGCATTTTACGAGACGAATCCCACTACTGGTGTTAACCATCGTTGAAATGAATTGAAGACAAGAACAAACTCCCACACTTGGGCTAGTGATGATATGGCATGTATTGCATAGGACTCTTCTGATGCCGGTTATTAACAGTAATTTCCCAGGGCAATCTGAGTTGAAGAAAGAAGTAGAAATGAAATGAGAAACATGAAATTTAATAGGTATAGACAACCGTAGAAGACTAATAAAGACAAAATTTGCATGGTTCTGGTGATGATTGCCCTGATTCTGGTATAAAATCTGGAAGTTATTGAGCAATTAAATTAAAATAATGGAATAAATTGTAAAGGCGCGCCAATATCTTCAGCTGTTAAGCCCCCAATTAAAGAAACAAATGCACACAGCTTAAACCGTCCAGTCCAAAATCTAAATCCACAGTGCTAATTAACCAAAGCATAATTGCATAAACAGAAACAAAAGTACCTACCAGAAACAGCAGCATCACCAATAAAGACCAAAATTAAAAGAAAGAAAAGCAATTTTCCTCTCGTTCTGAAAGCTCCGATAGAGGATCGCTCGATCTCTCCCTAACTTTTCAATTTCTGTGTCAACGACTCAACGTGCGGTTTGTGTATGTGGGATTGTGGGTAATTATGAGTTGAAGTGTGAAGCGAGAAAGAGAGCGGAAAGAACCTCTCGGAGTCAGAGGTGTCCAAGGGAGCAAAAGGCAATAATAAATAGCAGAACCAGAGCGCGTTAATTTATCATCCTCTCCATTTGTAGTATGTCTGTATGTGTACGTCTAACAAGGCAATAATAATATAGACACGATGTGTTGTTGACTTGTTCAAACTTGAGTAGTAGTACTACCGAGTGACTTGCTTTTAAAGAAGAACAGACCCCTCCATTTTGAACACAAATTGTGATGAAAGGTCGGATGGGACTAGCCGGGTTGACCTTTTCTCCAAGTTTGACGAAATACCAGGTCACTTCGGTTCGGGACCGTGTTATAGAAATACAAGTAGCCGAGTTGTTCATTTGTTTGTACTTTGTAGGCTAGCGTTGTTTTGGGTCGAAAGATAGACCGAGTCCATCTGAGCAAGTCCAAACTCCTAATTAAGCTGAGCTTTGCGAACGCGTCAGCAAGCGCGCGTGGACCCGCGGATTTGGCCAAGTCTTGGTCCCTACTCCCTACTGATCTATCATCTATCCATGGCTGATGGCTCCATGCCCTCTTCCCTCTTCCCTCTTCCCTCTTCCCTCTCCGTATATTATATATGTTTCGGTTTCCTAACTGTGTGTGGAGTGCTGACTTTGGAGCGGTGCATGCGTGTGCAGCAGCGCAAGTGCTCTCAGTTTCTTTGTATTCTCTCACTTGTTTCACGGGATTAAACTTAATTCAAGTCATCTCTGTTTCCTTATAAAGAAAACAAAACAAAACAAAACAAGATCATGACTACTGCTACGGTCTTCGGTCACATGATTTTATAGCAGATTATAATTAAGTTCAACTTCGGACTACAGAATATATATCTTTGATTATTGAGTTAGCTATTACCCTTACCAATCATTTACTTAGTTCAATTGACCATCTCTTGATAATTAGGTTAACTACCGCATTAGTCTCACATTTTATAATAATTCATATTTTATTTATTTTCTATAACTAAGAATCATATCTATACTATATCTATATTATATATTACAAAAGTGCATAGGCATCCATTATTTTAGCTTTTCTTAATGATCAAAATGTCTCTAATCGAACGGTGTGGATCAGTATTTTAAAAAAAAAACTAATGGTTCACATTTTGACCAATGTTATTTTTTTTTTCATTTTTTTTCTATAAAAATTAATGAAAGATCTAAAAAAAGAATTTATCTATCAAATAAATTAATAACCAGCTATTTTTAAATCTTTTAAAAAAACCATTTTTATACAATTTTATTTTAAAAATTATTACGTTTTGTGGATAATATTTTATTTATAAATTTAAGAGTCTTTATAATTAATTTATAAATAAAGTATATCTAAGTGAAATATATTATTTATTTATAATTAATGCTCGATGTAAATAGTTTCAAAATTAAGAGAGTCCGCACGATGGACGGATTCTGTATGAATAATGTCAATACCAACAATACGAAGAAGGTGCATATCATATGTCTCTATATTAATACGTCAAAAAACTTACAAGTTTTAAACTAAAATATAAAAAAATTACTAGATTAAGCTATCTAATTTTTTATGCGTGCACAAAAGTTATAAAGTTTCTGCTTGATTTGATTGACACTCAGTTTTTACAAAAGAACCCGATAATGTTTTTACATTTTTCAGATATGACCGAAGCAAAATTGAGATAAATGTTCTTTTATATACACTCAGAGAATTATATATATTATACTGGGGAGGGATCCCTTATCAAGGTTATTTTGACAATAGACTTTTAAATATATATAAAGAAAAATTTAAAAATAATATATATATATATATATATGTGTGTGTGTGTGTGTGTGTGAGATTGTGTTCTTTTACTTATAAATTGATAGTGTTTCAAATTTTATGTAATTTCATTATCATTTGATAGGCCATCAAGACCATCAGAATTTTATACAATTTATAACAACTCTAATTTAATGATTTTTGAAATATCAAACGATAATGAAATTGTATAAAATTTGAAACACTATTAATATATAAGAAAAATAATATATCTATAAACTTTTTTATTTATAATATTTTTTTTATATTTATTTAAAAGTTCATTGTTACAATTATCAAAATAACTCAGGGATCTTACCCTATCATATTTAGCATTTTATTTTTTGAAACTTCTTATTTTTTAAAATTAAAAAAATAGAGATATTTTAAGTCTGAATCCGTCTCATAAAAATAAAGTTCCGACAGCCCCAAGCCCCCCTACAAAACTGTATTTCTTGAAGAATGCCACCTTTCAGCTGTATTGCAGTACTAGTTGCTTAGTTTAACTTCATCCATGCCTCTTTTTTGGTCAACTTGTTCTCATTTTAAACCCTGATCGATTCGAACCGGGACTAACTGACAAAAGGGGAGAAGAAGGTGACTAGATAGGCCCCATTGAACCAACAATCAGTGTAGTTGATAAATTGCAAGAGAAGTGGGACATTGAGAAATTAACATGTTGAGATATGCATGTGTATCTAGGGTTTGTATCTACGGTGTTTAGGGCATCTTGTTTTGAGGACTTTTAATCATTCTGTTTAGTAGAATGGTGGTTCTTTTGTAGATATGAACTTCCATGAGTTTGCAATTTTTCTGTGATGTTAAACTGATTGTCTTTTGATAAATAGAAAAGAAGGCAGCTATGCTGCTAGTTTTAAAAAAAAAAAAAGTTTGGTGTATTCTTATTATCCAGTTTGGTTTTAAATCGCTTGAAGCAGTTTAGCTGTCTGGAGATGACTCATTTCACAAAAAAAAAATGTATTGAGCAATTCTCACTGTCTAAGCATCTTAGTAAATTTTGCATGATACTACCATAAGTACTTGCTGAATTGATGGCTTTTGTGGTTAATGATTTTGTTGATTCAATCATTCTTCAGCATAATACTTCTACCTCTTGCATCATTTCAAACAACAAATTCATGGTTGCACACGGTACTCTATCTAGGTTCACAAAACATATATCTGATTTCAGAAGCTAGGGATGAAATGAATTTCAGAATTGTATTCCTGGTTTTTCAGTTTACATCCCTGGCATTTACTTGGTCCTTTCTTTACTGGACGTCACCAGAATCAGTTTGCATTTAGATGCTACTACTTTGGAACCACCACAAAAGGCTCCTAAATCCCAGTTCACAAAGCCAATAATCCCACCAGGAGCAATATACCTCTGGTAAGCTTCTAGTGTGCTGTGTGCATAATTGTGTTCCATGATTTCATCTCATTCTTTAGATATTTTGGGAACACATGAAAGACAATAGCAATAAATTTATATAATGATTATGACATCTAAATGCTTTTGTTTTCATGCCTTCATTTTTCAAAACCTTCATAACAAAATTTTGATAAGTTCAAATAACAAAACAGAACCCCCAGATCTGATATATATTACTTCCTCTACATGTACATGAAAATTAAAGCAATTCTATTGTTTTGGTGCAAACCAAGAATGTGAAAAATCAACTCCCTTACAATTTTCAGATCATTAGATTTTTATGACCCCTTGATGTCAATCAGTCATAAGAGCAATATTGAAATTGTCAATAATTTTATATGCTTATAGAAATCACATCTAACAATTCTATTTTGAAATATATATTTGAGATTGATGGATGCAATGATAAAGGACCCAAAATGGGGAGAGGCATTTAAATCCTCCTCGAAATTATTTATATTGGAGAGAAGCAATTAAAATTGTTTTATAAAGCAATTTATATTAAAATTGACTGACAGGATACTAGTACTAGCAATAGCCAATAGGGAGGCTGTGAGAAAAATATGATGGCAAGTGCGTCATTTGTGACTCTTACTATGGTCCTCAGGCTCAGCCGCTCAGGGAAGGTATTATGTGAAACTTGGATTATGGATTATGGGCTACTTGTAATTTAAAAATATAATAATGGCCGAAAGAACACAATATATGATATGCCTGAGCCCTGAGCAAATATTCCTCATGCTCTTCATACAATATTCTGAAGAAAATAATCCTGCTGCCTCATACAATATTCTGAACAAAATATAGCTCTGGCACAAAAAGGCCTATTAGCTCAGTTGGTTAGAGCGTCGTGCTAATAACGCCAAGGTCGCAGGTTCTCGAGACCTGCATGGGCCAAACGTTATTTGTAGTTATTATTTTTTTCTGTATTATATTATTATTCTTTTTTTCTGTATAATCACTATTTACAAACTTATAGGAAACACAATCACCTAAAAGTTTTACACAAAAAAAATATTAGGGAAAATGAACAAGCTATGTATGTCTCTAGTAGTCCATAGGAAACTCCCAATCATCATCCTCTATATCATGCACCCTTCTCCTTCTAAACCTTCGGCCACTCTGTTTTTCTCTATGATTTCTTTCCACAGGCCAGGGCCTTCTTTCAAATCCAGAATATGCATCCATCTGATCTCTTTGTCGGATATTTTGAGAACCCCAAATCCCCTGTTATGAGCATGTATTAAGCCATTTTGGTAATGTAAAGCTATGTGAAGCTGTTAAAGATTGGAAAAGAATGTTGGTCCAAATTAAGAGGACATAGCGAGCATTACAGCATTAAAAAGAGCCCCAGAGAATCACACAAAGACTAAAGCAAAAACCTCCTATGTCAAATTGGAAAGAGACATTCAATTGAAATTTTATTAATATTGCACAATACAACATTCGGTGGATTAGAAACAAAAAAGACAGTTTCTATGACTTCCAATACCTTTGTTATTCGTTGGAGTCTAGAAAGAACATCTTCATGCACTACAATTGTATCTGATACAATCTCAAGAATATCATCAACTAACAGGGAATAGGTGCTCACCTAACAAGGGAAAATCTCAATCATAAACTAATATTATTTGCATGGGAAATCAATGCATTTCTATTTTTCTTAAAGGGGGATAAAAAGACAATTCAAAGGTTCTTACCAGACTTGAAGGAATCAGAGAAAACCCAAAGGAATCAAGTTCAAGGAAGTCTACAGCTCCTGAGTTTATGTTGAAGGTGTATCCACGCACCTTTTGAAACAGCAAAAGAATTAGAGTAATACTTTTTGTCGCCATAAGCAGAAGCTACTTAATTTGATCTGTATAACTTTTCTGATCCAATACATGTATATACCTTTTTGGACCATCAAAGCTTTCTTTGTGGTGATTTGGAAACATAGCAGCAACAGAAAATGATTGCTGGTATAATAATAATAGAATCAAATTTTCAAAGATAACTACAAAGGGTACAAAAAAACTCACCTTGCCTACAGTATGCCTACTAGTTGTTGTAACATTATATCCTACCTACACAAAAAAAGAGATATCATATAGTATTATTACCACAATTTCAGTATGGACTAAATTAGAGGGAGGGAGATAGAGACAGAGCGGTGTGAAGCTTATACCAAACTTTCGAGGCCAACTAGATTAAGTTCATTTTCCAGCACACTCTCATCTTGTACAAGCACAACATCTCCAACCTTCAGATAATTTATCCAATCAGTGACGAGTAAAAGTATACAAACAGTACTGCAATGGGTAAAAGGAACAGAGATATGTACTCATTACTTGGTAGAAAATGATAAAAGCAACCCACAAACATGTCTAGCCAGATGAGCAGTTCGGAAAAGTAATGTACCATATGAATAATATAATCTCAAATTTCAATACCAAATAAATAAGTAATTAACCTGGCATATGTCCTCAAGCAGAAACTTTTCCATTTCTCCTGATAGTAGATTTGGTCTTGTTTCAACCAAGGCAACAACCCACTGCAAAATGTTTGGAAAGAAATACAGAAAGGGAAAATTATCAGGTCACTCAACCCTGAAACAACCATTGAAGAAAAAAATACTTAATAAATGTATATCTCGAATTAGAGTTGAAATCAAAACTAGCTCTCGTTTAGACAATTAGTCCTAATCAACTTTGAAAGCTGCTGAACTTCAAAGTCGCCGTAAATTGAAATAGATCATACTTGGCTTAATTTCAAGGAGTCCAGAATTTCAAGTACTTCAGACCGTAATTGTCCATAACAATGTATACTTCGTAGAAAAACTGTTACTAAGACGAATGAATAAAAACCAAGGTTCTAAATAGCACGCTATGGCGGCTCTATAGCATTTTTCAACCTCAAAAGCTATGCTATGTACCAACATTATGTTATGTCAAGCTATGACATTTATAGGTAATAGCGGCCTCAATTGTGCACAACAGCAAAATAGTGTGCTATTCGACATAATTTATTATTATTATTTTTCAAAATTGATTTTATATAATTTGAGAGGGCCAAACTTATGTAGTTATAGTCTTGTGGTCATTTTAATGAAGAAAATGATATAGCTTATGGTCATTTAGATTATTTTGAATAGAAAATTATTTTGCTTTTACGGTATCTGTGATATTTTGAATAGCAATTTTGAGTTTATACTGATTAATTATAAGTTTATAACTCCTTAATCACTTTGTCGTTACTTAGCTGCTCTATAAAAAGTCTAGTTTCTGTGAAAAATTAATAGAAATATAGATTATAATATTTAAATTAGAGAAAAAATGATGTATGATAGTTTCCGCTATAGCGCAATAGCTTTTGTTACAACATCGCCGTGATGACGCGATAATTGCTATTTAGAACCTTGCTAAAAACAAAGAAACTCTTTATGACTGCATCTAAGTAGTAATAAGAAAATACGATAGTTCCATGGTGCATGACCGTGACGAGTAACACAACTAGCAAATGGGGGATAAGTTCATCTTACCATGCTTGTATCAACCCACAATTGAGATATGAAGCCTAAACTCCGAGCTGATTTAATGCTAATCACTTGCTTAGCAAACAAGCTGGATCTCCCCACCATCTGCCTCCCCCTGCTCCTCACTCTCCTCTCCAGTTCGGAACTTCTGGCACTCTCCGATTGATTCTCCCCCTCTTCTTTTTCCGTCCCATTTTCCTTCTCCAGCTCCCTCTTAAGCTCGAGAAAATCAAAGCTCGATTGGAGAGTTCTCCCATTCGATTTCAAATCCACCGCTTGGTCGAGCGAATTAGCGTTTTCGTCCTTGGAAATTGATCGGATTCGGGTGGAATCGGGTGGAAATGGAGAGGGGATTCTGCCATGGAAGCGGGGCGTATGAGCTCGGTTTGGGAAATGGAGCGATTGGAGTAGCGATAGAGCCATGAAACCAAAAGCGCACAGGGCGAATTTTATACTGCTTGGTTAGGTTCGACTCACAAGTTTGGGTTTTTCTAAGCTGTATTTAGGCAATTCAAATTTCTCAATTATTTATATCTTAATTATTTAATATTTTAATTTTTTTAATAAGTTCAAATTTAAAATTAAAAATATCAAAATAAAATCGTTAGATGTGATCTATATTATATTTTCTTCTTCACACATAAGAAATATTTATTTTTTCACTTTCGTTTTATGTAAATCTACAAATAAATCTAATATTCTAAGATAATGGTTGATGGTATTTATCAAAAACAAAAGTTTATACAAATTTGAACAAGATAAAAAAAATCAGTTTAGTAGATAATAAAATTTCTAAAAATTTATACAAGAATCAACTCAAAATGAATGGTGTAAGAACACAACAATGAAGTCAAATGCTAGATGCAAATGTAATGAAAATATGCTATGAAAAATCGATCAAATATCAATTGTCAAAAATAATAATTGATATAAAACAATAAACCTCAACTTTGAATGAAAAAATACAACCTTTTAGAAAGTATAGAATGTGAAGTATCAAAAATATAAGTATAGAATTTTAGAGAAGACAAGATATGTTAAAAGAATTCGGTTATAATAATCTATATCTTCGGATCTTGTTCCACTACTAAAATATCACTTTATTACTTAAAAATATTTTACAATTAGAAATTTTAGCTTCTATATAAAATAAGTGCAGGAAGACTAAAAATAATCTAACAAAATAAAATACAACTAAAAGCACTTAAGTCTTAGAAAAAAATAATTAGTAGGTATAGAGAAAATTGAGTTAAAACTAAAAAATGAGAGCTAAACAATGCTCAGAAATTTTTACAAGGACTCTAATAGATTTGGCTAATACAAGATCTTATTTTTTTGTGTTTGCAAGGAGAGAATGAAAGGGCTATTTGTTAGCTTTGAATTGAGTGCTCAGATTATTTAGAATTATAAAAAATTTCTTAGTTTGGGCAATTATGAAGCAATACCTTAAATAGAGTTGTTAACAGAAAGCAGTTGGTATTCTTGCACAGAAAAATGTTATAATAGTTCAAGAAGCATTATAACAATTATTTATCTTGAATCTTGAGTTTTTAAGAATATCCCTTGTCAGAACTTTTTGTAACGTTACAACAACTCATAAATGAATAGGATAAGCCATTATAACAATAGCAAGAAACATTGAATGTTTTATAAAAAGTAAATAACGGTTTGACTAGCTTGACCGAACTCTGATAAGATCTACTGAACTTCAAAATCGTTATAATGATTCAAGAAATCGTTCAACGATTACTGAACTGTTAATGCTTTATAAATCGTTACATAACGATACGCTATGTTAACTATGAGTGTTTTCTACCTTAGCCAAAATTTTGAGGAATAAGGAATTGTTATAACGGTTGGTGAACTGTTATAACGTTTTACTGCGGCAGAAATATATTTTCCTTTCAAACTTATGAAGAAACATAAAGTTTTGAATTATACTTTTATATGATAGTGATTCTATTATCTTCAATGAAGTTTTTTCAATAGTCTTGAATATCTGCAGCCTTGATTTTTTTGAAGCATCAATAGAATCCTACAAACATATCTTAAAAGAACTTTGTTAAGTTCAATTATATTTTGCAAAACTATAAAATCAAAGAAATTATTAAGTACAATAAAATCAATGTCCAAAAATTAATCATATTAGTGTATTTTTTTAACAAGGTTTTGATGACATATAAAACAATATTCAGATATTATAATTTTTATTTTATTTATAAATTAAATGATCTAGATCAAATCTAATTGTTTTATTTTGATATTTTAGTTTTAAATTTTCAGTTATTAAAAATTTAAAAAATTAAGGCATGATTGAGATATTTGAACCTTCCTCATTTGATTAAGGGGTGTGAATGGATAAATTACAAGTCAGGTGAATATATTTTCATTATCATACCCACACTCTCTCTTTATCCACTAAAATTAGACTTATCCAATTGGATTTGTTGTTAAAAATAAAACTGTCCAATTTATCTTCTTTAGAATGGAGACTTATTTTATAATTTTAAATTACATGATTAAAAATTATAAGTTGCCACATTTTAGTGTTTTTAATAGTTCGTGTCCATCTACTAGCATCAGAATCTCATGAATATTATTACAGTCCACGCGTTAATTATTATAGAATTACAACTCTATGCTGATGCCTCGGTGTTATGTTTTGTTTTTTATTATTATTATTATTATTATTATTATTATTATTTGTGGTAATATTTTGTTAAAATAAATATATCTGTTGAGGGTAAAATGGTCAACTAAAAGTTTAATGCAAAATTAATAACTTGTTAAATCAAAAGAGTGTACAAAATAAAGGTTTCTCGATTTTGATGGGGTATATACAAAATGCTGATCGCTTAGGCTGAATGAAAAAGCTTGTTTGAAGTTTGGAGACGATCATTATGCTGCACACAATTAGGCTAAAACATTAGAGGAGGTTGATAATAGTCCTCAATTTTTTATCCCCATAAAAAATCCCCAAATTGACCGTGAGCGTCAAACCTAGTGATCAGCGACTCGGCGATAAAAAGTCTCTTGACTAACGCGCCTCTTCAACTCTTTCTCGACACTATTTATATATACATCTTATGTTATTTACATATTTTATAATGGTAATTTATATTTATTCTTATAGCAGTGCACTTTATTTATATGTGTTGTAATAAAACTATAACTGTCAACATGTTAGTCCTACTAATCATTTTTACAGAGTGATATGGTCTCGCTGAAGCATGTCATTTCTAACCGCATATTATGTTTATATTAATCATTAACCCCGTAAATATATATACAAATACCTGTAAAAAAACGTGTAAGAACAGATATGTGGATTAAAAATACTATTTATATTTGCATGTACAATAGATTAGATACGACACATGTATAGGTTCCTCGTTTCTTCTAACGTCCAATTTAGACTAATTTTTATGACAATTTACACATAGAAAATAGCAAATGTGTTGGTATACAACATCTTGTATATAGTTTGACGCACGGCCTTTTGATAAACAAAACTATTTATACCGATTAATATGATAATTTATACTTTGTTGCACTTTGGTTAACATAAATGTAAATAGTTATTATTATATTGTATTTGATATGATATATATAGTATAGTACCTATAACTGTTATCAAGCACTATTTATATTTGACTGTATAATTAGTTATATACGACACATGCATAACTTCTTATTACTTGCTAAGTTCCAGTTTATACTAATATTTATGAAAATTTACACATAAAAAATAGAAATATGCGGATAAACAACATTTTGTATATAGGTTGACACACTAACTTTTGATGGAAAAAAATTATTTATACCGATTGATATGATAATTTATACTTTGTCATACTTTGGTTTACATAAATGCAAAGTGTTATATTATATTGTATCAGATACTATATATATATAGTATAGTACTCATAGCTATTATCAAGAAGTATTTATATTGGATTGTACAATTAGTTAGATACTTCAAATGCATGCCTACTTTTTCCTTGCTAACGTCCAATTTATAGTAATGTGCATGATAATTTAAACATATAAAATAGTAAAATAAAAATATATGAAAAAATAGCATTTTGTATATAGGTTGACACACGACCTTTTGGTACAAACACTATTTATACCGATTGATATGATAATATACACTTTTGTGATACTTTTGTTAACAAAAATGCAAAATTTCATTTGAGTTACGACACATGCAGACCTATATTTTTTTCAAATAACAAACTACTTATACTATTATAATCGACAAGGTACATGACAAAAAAATATTTGTGCATAAAAATTGATATTTCTAATTTAAAACATCAAAGCACCGCACATGTACCAACAAAAAGAAATACCTAACATACATAAAGTTTTAAAATATCAGCTCCTCAATAGTGCATCACTGAGTTAGTTGATTGATGTTATCGATATCGGAAAACATCCAATATGCAAGAATGGCTCGATCCTTCCGCACATCATCCTAAGTAAAACAAAAACATACATGTGAAAAACGCTAAACAAAAGTACTTATTGGATGAAAAATATGACAGACTTATATATTACCTAAAATACTATACCTGTGTAAACATCACTGGCTCTCCAACAATGATATATAATACATATATCTTAACATAAACAGTCTGAAGTCGGTGCGTTGTCTGTTCCTTGCTTTGGTATATTTGGTACCCAATCTGCATGTGCATCACTCCACAAGGGGTTACCTATGATGCAACAACAGTGAAGTTGCAAAAAATAATTAGAGACGCTATGGCAAATATCTAATATACAACTAAGCAGCTGTTATACAAAATGACCTTTAATCTCTACAATTGAGACCGAACAATTAAACTATTTCTCAATTATAGATGTTTAATTCGCATTGAGGCACTAACCTGTTCTCCAAGCTAGAAAGCATCTTAGCCATCGAATCTTCAATTTATGTTCCTCTTGATATACACTATCGGTATCATGAGCGAGTGAATTGTACAAGTCTATCTTGATATTTTTTAGATCAACTGCTATTAATATCCAGTGATTTGATCCTATTGAAGGCAAGAACAACCAACTAGCAGAATCAAATTGATGGTAGAAAAGATGGGGTTCAGCTCTGAGTACATGAGTGTACGGCTTGTCGTGAATTATTTGCTACATAAGTAGAAAATATAAATTATATTAATCAACGAAGGCGAGTTAGTACATAAATGCTTAAATATGTAATTTTATACAAAGTGAATTTCAAATGGGATGGATGGATACTTGATTTTATGGGACTTTTTGATCCATAAACTATATATCTGATTTTATAATTTTATGATAATATCCTGTAAATGGTCTGATCATTTTCAGAAGTACTACTATGTATTTATATAAACAATAAATAAGTATTTAGTTTTTGTTACAAGACAACTCATTTGTCATATTTGGTAGAAAGGGATGGGTGATGAATGGATCTGGTGGTCTGCCGATTTAGATATAAAGAAGTTAGCTATTTACATTGAAAAGCTATATACTACGATGCGGTTATATATATATATATATATATATATATATATATATATATATATATACTAACCAGAAAGTATGGATTGATATAAAACCAAGGTGACTTGACATGTGTTTTTCTCCGTAAAAGTGAAATGAGAATCTCAATAACCTGCACTAATATAAAAAAATACACATAACGCTCCAACACATAAGAGGTTTTGTATAGGCATAATATATATCATAGGAAGAAAAAAATAAACCTCAACACCAATTGATTCGCCGAGCACAAGTTCTTTCATCTGTTCCACTGAACACCACAATCGATTAGTATCATCATATGCTTTGTCAACATAACCTATGGTTTCCTTATAAACACTGTCCAACCAGGAGTTGATCAATTTGCACACGGGGCTGCCGACTATACCTCTGCCTGGGTAGTTTTTACTCTCATCAAAAAAGGGTACTGCTGGTGGTAAGTCAGCAAATGGGTCAAAGAAAATACTGAAGTCTTATAGCCAATTTTCTGTTTTGAAATAAAAAATCAGGTCATCAGGTCGGGACAAACTATTTCTCTTAATAAAACTTTGATAAGACTCATTCTCCTTGTAAATCATGTCATTAAGTTTGTGAGAACTCCGAGTCTGACGTCGCTTATAGTGTATTTTAACTGTGGCTTTACCCTCTCTTGATTGCTGGACCCTTTGGGCCCCTATATTACCTCGCAATACCTTATTTTTACCCTTTGCATCGTGTTGTCTCTCCCTTTCCAGTTTCTTCTCCATCAATATCTGAATTGGTGTGTCCTCATCAGTGTCAAAATTAGGTGCTTCAATCTCAGTTAGCTGTATATTCATCCTAGATAATTTCATTCGTTTTGGCGTATTTTTTCCATGCTCAGGTGTACCAACCGTATCCGACGATTTCAAACTCTCTTTGGAAGCAGCCGGTGTATTAGGTGATTTCGGTGTGTGTTCATTCAGATCTAATGTCCCATATTTACACTGGCTCCTATGGATTCCATGTTTCATTTCAACTTGACAAGCTTCTTCACAGAATGCAACTTCTAACTTACTGTCGCTGACTTGGTTCGTGATATAAGAACATACATTAAATCCAAATTTTCAGTAAATTGGGGCCATTTGAACAAGTAGTGAACACAACACTTCATTATCAAGTCGAGAAATTTCCTTTTCCTGGTTAATAACATCAACATACTTCCATGCGTGAAATCTACCATCTCTCATTAGCTTCTCTGCCACCTTTTTCTTTATTGCTTGCTTGATCACATCTGATTTGTGCACTCCAGCAAACATGGCACGTGCTTTTGCCCTTGTGAAGGATGTCTCCAAGGACCAATTGAGATACCTTGGTATAAATCCAGATCATGCCACCATAATCTTTGGATTTGTATGCTCAAGAAACCAGACCTACAAAACGCACAAACAATTTATATATTTTATATTTATGCCAGAACATTAAAAGATGTTCTAAAGTACCCACTGTTTAGTACATCAATCACTGTATTGATATGTACATCAATCAACACCGTGCCTGTACTTTCATTCTATTGCTATGTACATCATTCACTGTATCTAGTTACATTATTTACATTATTTTTAGATGCGTAATTGACAAACTAATGATCTACAATAAAATTCAAATGGTTCATTGAGGCTATACTAACATTTCTTTATACTATTAAAGATAGCAAATGGCTATTGATACTGTACATGTTATTTACTAACATCTCATAATAATTTGTTCGTAATATTTATCATATCTATAATAGTATTTTGAGTCAATATGAAAGAGTAGTTAACTTGAACTCACAATGAGAGCTATAGCACAACCACCAAAAATTGATGATTTGGAATCGGGAATACTTCTATTGCCACTGGATCACGCCACTTCCCTCAATTTGTTGGGCTTGACACCATCTTTAAGTGCGCATCTTTGGAATGTAGTCCTTCAACATGTCATAACAAGCTTTGCCCCATGCATACTCTTTTAGAGAAATCAAATTGTCTACGTAGTGGAACATATTGACTGGTACACACCCGCTAGTTTGGGGGAACAAAATGGTTGTGAACAAGTACATCACTATCAATGATACTACATCTGTAGCCTCGGATCCTTCTGTGATTGCGCTTATTATTGTCTCCTCAAGAGCTTCACGCTTAATGAATTTTCCCGGGGGAAGTATCGTAGTCTGACAACAGAATCATTCAATTGTTGTCTTGTATAATCTACCTGAAATCCATCAAATGATAAGCACATCATGATAGATATCTCCTCAGCAGTGAACTCTAGGGTTTCACCATTGAATTTAAAGCAGTTATCGTTGCTATCCCAATAGAGCAGAATTTGCTGCAAAAGGGCATAGCTTGTTACTGCACCACGAGGGAAACCAAATAGGTGGAAAAATGGTGTTTGTACGAGTAATCTCCAATACTCGTCATTTAGAAGATGGAGCACTTTGGTGTGTAGGAACTCCATTGCTGTCTTAGTGCAGCAACGAGATGTAATTAGCGTGTTTGCTGTAGTTCTTTCTCGTCTGATATGTTCTATATTTGAAGTAAGCTAAGACATCATTATTTAATTTCATGCAGTTAGTACAACAAAATGGTATGTATACTAAATTTGTAGGACTTATTTATTATAAAAAATATCTTTAGTTTTCCAAATTGATGGTAATATTCTGAACACTCTATGATTATTTCAGAAATACTAATGTCTATTTATATAAATAATAATTAGATATTTATCTGTGAGAAAAAGACAACTCATTAACAAAAATTCAAAACGAAACAATAAGGGGATGCATGTGTATAATGTTAAGTAAAAATAGCATAGTTTAAACCGTTTTACTGTTAAAATCCGTTAAATTAACATTTCAATTATAAAATTGAAAAACTTGTTGACAACTAAATAAATGATTGGAAGGTAGTCTTCGATGATTTTGGTGCATGTAACAATTGTGAAAAACTTTATTAGTTCTTACTAGATGCCTATTTATTTATACAGATGGTAGCTATTTAGATTCAGAATTTTGAAAGATGCATTTCACACTAATAATTGATTTTTCTTTTTGCATTACAGAACTATACATGTAAAAAGTGACAACATATAATAGTACCAAATGGTATGGATATATTCACACCACAAAAGAATTTTGGTGTAATCACAGTTCCAACTAAGTATAAGGGGTTAGATGATAATGCAGTAAAGTCTAAAAAATTTACCCTTTCTCCATCCTTTGGGTCTTCCTTTACCCCGCTTCCCTTGGCCATTCCCCCCTTCACTTCAACTGATTTATCGTTGTCTGAGAAATAAATGACGCAACACAACAGTTTAGTAGTTGAAAAACCCTAGAAAAACCTTGAAAGTATAAAATTACTAATGTACATCTCATAAAGAAGTAAAAAAATAACAATGACACTAACCATGGTTGCTATCGACCAGAGAGGACCTATTATTGGATTTCATATCTTCTCCAGTATTGATACTTTGCCCATTTGTACATTTGCTTGCCATTGCTGAATGGGTTGAGATGAGTAAAAATCGCCTTCGATTGCTGACAATGGAAGTCTCTGAATTTCAAATTCAATTACTAATAATGGACGCCCTTCAATTTCGACTTGGTATCTGCTTTCCAATAAACCGCCTCTGAATTTCACTTTTTATAACTGACGCTCTCGCTACTCTTGTCACTCTCGCCAGTTAAATTAGAATAAATCTCTCTCTCACCGGACGACACTTTATTGTTCAATGGATGGCAGTTGGTACTTTATTATTAAATGGTTGGTTAGTAACTTCTATTTTGGTGTATACCCAGGCCCACAAAATCTGTAACCGAAATTACTTGACACTGAAATTGGCAAGTGGCCTCATGTATAACTGTTCAATTAACACACCTCAATTTTTTTCATATAATATATAAGATAATATTATGACATGCATAATTAACACTAACTATCTATATTAGCTATTTGCGTTATTAAAAAAAATTATCAGTACAATTTAACCTATCTGATTCTAAAATAACACTTATTAGTTTATTCAACACTATCTATTTATAGTACCTTATTTCATTATGAATATAATATAATATAATTTATTATTACAATACATATTGATGGTATTTTAGGGTTTTTATGTAAACATGCTGGAGAAATATTTAAAACGAAGTAACATCAATATTCAACTAATTATTTTGGACAACTTTCAATTCTACATGTTTTTCATTTCGGACTATTTTGATTTAGTTTGGGGAACTACTAATTTAATAGTAAATAATTTTCAGAATATTCAAATTTTAAAAAATTCTGATTTTTAACATATGAAATGAAAAAAATTCACAGAAAATGAAGAAACAAAAAAAACTTTACATGGAATATAAGTTTGATGTAATTTGCAAAATTATTTACATTTATTTCATTTTTTTGTTGATTTTCACCAATATTTGCTACTTTTGTACCTGTACAATTTTTTTTTAAATTTTTAATCACCAATGCTGATAAAAAAATAATGTATCTATTGCTTTGAGTTTTAACTGCTATGAAGAGTACTTTTTCCATAAAAGTCTATAAAGAATCATATTTTGTAATTTTTTTTATATGCTTATATTTTAGCGGACAATCAAATATAAATAAACATTTCATAAATAGACACATATCTATAAGATAAGGCATATATAACAATTTGTAAAAAAATATCACCTAAAAAAGTTATATATAATAATTTAGCTTACAATCAATTACAGAAAAATGCATCCAATGTACAAACATAACTTACATGCATGATTTAACACTGTCATATAATGCAAATACTAATTTACTGTTGTCTATAACGTTTCATTCTTCCAATGGCACTATCCAGTCCACTCATGTACCGGTGTTTTCGGGGCCTACCCCTGGCCTTAGACTGAGATGGTGCCTTCATACCATAAAGCGGTGTATTGACAGCTTCGTTTACACTATATTGTACATTGTTTTTAGACTGAGATGGTACATTCATAATAGTGATCGATGTATTTACCACTTTCATTTACACTAAATTGTCCACTGCCCTTGGATTGAGCTAGTGCAATTGTAGCGGGTGTCGGTGTATTGAAGCCTTCATTTACACTATTCTCACTTGCTGGTATCTGACTCTTGTTCGTTGCTGCCGATAGCCCACCTTGGTTTATGTTATTGCTGGGTCGCACTGTACTAGCAATGTCACCATTAGAACTGTTTGGTATAACTACATATGTGGTAACGGTTAAACCTGCCTCAAAAAGTAATTTGATTTTACTCATTTAAATTAGTTGTTCATTCTTAATTACCACACACACAAAAATTATAACCAACCTTCTGACATATAACCATTTATTGATGTATCTCTCCCTTCACCCTCCCCTTGCATCTGCCTTTGCCTCTTCCTCTCCCTCTACCCCTGCATCTCCTAGCATGTCCAGGATGGTTAATAATCTCCGTACCTCTAACTTCACCACTAACAACACGACTTGTGTATCAATATATGGATGATAAAGGTTGGTTATTTCAAGAAAACTACTTATTGCATCATAATTATAGATAACTTATCATGTATGAGCTCTTTACCACATAATTCCTCCCGCATAACAATTAGAAGTTTAAGTACTTTGGTCCCTGTAACTTCATCAATAGAACCAATTTCAAGGATATCTTCAATTATGGGATTCACTATTCTGTATAGAACATTATACCTATAACCAAAAACATAATTATATTACATAGTTCACAGGATTTAGTTAAAAGCATTAAACTATCTATATTTAGAACTTATTCAATTCAATCAAGTAGACATATCATAATATAGCTATACATGCTGTCTTCTGTAGGTTCGGACTGTAACAACTTTGGCATAACCATATTTTCTCTCTTGAAATTTTTTTTCCATCTGTCCAAAATGTATTTTTCATGTAACGTGGTTATACTAACTTGCTTGAGCACCATGATGCAATGACAACAAATAATTCCCGTATTATCAAACATTCGACAAATACAAGACACTTCCCTTGAAGAATGATTAAACTCCACATCAAATTTCCTGCTGGTAAAAAAATCAATAACTATATATACTGCATAATCGCCAGCACGAGAACTAAATTTACACTGAAGCTCCATGCATCTAGCAATCTCTGCACGACATTTGTAATACAAGCAGTTTGTATATGAATCACGAAGTTGTTTCTCCATAGGAAGGCAAGTAAGCAATGTTGGGTCCTTGTACTTTGAATCATGGTCAGCATCATGCTCATTTTCCCACAAAGCCATCAGTGCAACATCAAATTGAAGCACAAATTCTCCCAAGGAAGTCTTATTGGTTAAAAATATTTTCAGAAAACCATTAATACCCTCGACCCTTTGTGTTGTCGTCATACTAGCCCAAAATCGATAATTTAGAAATATAGGCACTCATTTATCCCTCATTCGAAATAACTCATTGAACCATGAATCATGTTCATAGCCTAGTTTCTTCAATAATTGGCACCATCTGTCCTCGAATTCTTCTTTTATGACTGAACCATACACCACAGATTTTAATTATTCCGTGAGACCATCCTTATTAGGTTTGCGACCCCATTTCATAGGCAACTTGTGAAGGATGTGCCAAGCACAATATCTATGGACAATACCAACTAAGACATTCTTCATACCTTTCTCAATGCTTTGGCATTGATCTGTCAAAATCCCACTTGGGTTGGGTGTACCCCCTTCATGCAATCGATGAATCTTGAAAAAACCCAAGTGTAATTTTCTTCAAATTCTGTGAAACAAGAGCACAAGCAAATATAATCGTTTGGGCATGATGGTTTACCCCGACAAACAGAACTAGTGGCATATTGTACCTACAAATTGAAGAATAAAATGTTAAAAAATAATGCACATTGTGCTGCTGTGTTTACTTATATATATCATTTTCTTAGAATAATTATATAATCGAATGTTGTAGCATAATCAAATATAGATCTTGGAATAATACTTGTTCTTCAAATATGTTGAATCAAGTACAACTACATCGTGAAAGTACTTGTAAGCTGCTCTCCCCCGCCCGTCAGACCATAATATATTTTCTAAGCGGTCCTCAGGAGTATATGAGTAAGCATAGTAAAAGTTTGGATCTCTCAACTTTTTTTTTGGAAGTAATCCATTAAAGATTGTGCATCACTTCCTTGGATGTTGCTTAATTTCTCTCTTCTATATTTATTTATGTGATTTCTTACATCTCTTTTGGTGAATGTGCACTTACCATAACCACCAGCATGATCAATCACCATCGTGAAATTTTTAGATAGTGGTATGCCTTGGTCATCATTACTCTCAAGTTCTTTCTGAAAACGTATTGGTATATCACAGTGGGTTGTTATACGATGGCTTGAATCCGAAACTAACTCGTGGTTGTGTTCTAGGTTGACTTTTATTATGGTCCATGTGTTGGCAAAAGATGGATCTGCTATTGTAATTTTGGCCTTGCATTCAGTGGCTAGGATGGGGCGATTCCTCTCAGGTATGATGGGGATTTGAGACATATTTTCGCTGATTTTTTTGTGCTTGTTGCATGAAAATGTGTATCGGTAGCAAACTCCATCTTTGTTATGATTAGTTCTCCTCACTGCCCCAAAGCCATAACTTTTTGCATAGTTATTGTAAAAATAAAAAGCATTGTCTGATGATTCAAACTCCATACCTACAACAGGATGTATTATGTCATCCTCTTCAGGCTCTTCTCCCAGATGGTCATCCTCTTCAACATGCGAAAATCTATTCATATCTTCAGTAGGGACAATATTGAAATCAAAATCCCTGAATTTCATATCTGATCATTATATATAGTTTATCAGTACGCAAGCATGCAACAACATTTGACATAACATTAATACAGACATAGCAAAATAACTCTCTTGTCTTCATTAATACATAATTCTTTGGGATATACTATTTATATCAAAGTAGTTTACTATTAACAATGCTTTAATTGATGATTTAACACTATTAAAAAAATCAATTTTATATGTGTAAACTGTTAAAATAACTGGACAATGATGCACCATTATAAAAGTTATGGATTCAATTGATGGACAATGATGTACCATTATTCTTGTATATACCATAAGCAAAATGGTACAACATCTATTCTGATTGTTGTCTGAATGCCACCAAATCTAAAACATAAAAGAGCTGACAAAACAATAATCTATAGCATTTTTCATTTCGATTAAAATTAGATGACAAATCTCAAAAAGAGCGAAGATCCAAGACAAAAACAAAATATACAACACTAACTAAATTCATGAATTTTTTCGATGGGTCACTCATCAGTCTCTATTCAATGTGACTTACTCGACTAGCTTCAATTCGTTGTTCCGATGTAGCGCCTGTACAAAGACTGGTATAGTAGACAAGGACGAACGCGATGTTGAGAGGAACACCAGAACAATTCACAGTGGCGGAAGCGATGTGTGACCCAGTAAGTCTGAATGATCCTTTTAGAAATTCCAGTGAAGAGAATAAGATCCGATATGGAATGAAATATTCTCGTTGTTCAGAGGACAAACGAGAGGCGGAGGGGGTGTTGAGAGGAGGAACGAGGCCGTAGAATTGACGCCAATTTGATTTGCATATTTTCAAAAAAAATTGAATTGAGAAATGTATTAGGCTATCGTTGAAAAAAAGAAGGAACATCAGTATCGCTGAAAAAAAGAAAGTCTTATTAAGTCAATACATACCGAAAAAGGGGAAGTCAATACATACCGAAAAAGAGGAAATTTAGAATGGGGACAATGAATGGGGACGGTGGGGTGGGGATGCTAATAATTTTCCAATATTAGATTAAACATAAATAACAAACATTAACAAAACGCCATCTCGCGGCCCCGAGTTGCGTCCGCCACACGCGGAAGTTTCAGTTTCGGACACTACTAGTGGTCTAGTAGACTAGTACTATATTGGAATAAACGCATTTGCTTTTTGTTCCATGATAAATGCATGCATTAACAAATAAGAAGAAAGAGGGGTCCACAAGCGCCAACCCATCTTGACGCATATTCGAATTGCGCGTAGGCGTAGAGACCATCTGATCCGGATCCGATTTGGCAGATGCCCTCCTCGTATAAAACCAAAGAGACGGCCGCGAAAACAAATCGCCGAGTTTATCTCCGCTCCTTGGATTTCTAATCTGCATTCTCCCAAGGCAAGTGCACTCCTCTCTCTACGCTAAAAGCTAACTAGATCTGTTTTTGGGTGTCCTATTTTGGGTTGCAGATCTGTGTAGTGTAGTGTAGCTCAGCAATTATAGGTGGGGTTCCTTTTGGTTTTCTTTCGGCGATTTAAAGGTATATTGGGGAAACTTAAATTGTGTTTTCTTGGGGGTTTCAAGAACTCCTTGTGTCCGTAAGTTTTGACAAAATTTCCCCCTTGCGTCTTCTTTTTGTTTGCTTAAGTTTCCACAAATCAAACGAATGAGTCATGAATCCGTGTGCTGCCGATGGTTGGCGGTGGGGCAGGGGGTCGTGTGCCCCGCTGGCTACCTCCTCGCTCCGTTTCCGAATATTAACGTGTAATTGCGATATTTGAGTTTGAGCTTCATTCAGAGAACTCAGGGGTGGTTCATTAACCCACCTTTAAATTGCATGATTCCTGGCCCCAATTGAATTCATATTGGAGAAATTACTCATTCCATAATCTCGTTTCCTCGTCCCACTCGAGTTATCAGTAATCTAAAGCTCAAATACTTAAATACTAATTCTTTGTGTGTGCTCGCACGTGCGCACATGATTAATCTAATAATTATCTGATTATACTTCAGAAAGGCCAAATTATGTGTTCTTCAACCAAAATATAAAGATGATGTTCATCATTAAACATCAGTTCTTATATGTTAAGATATGGATGATAGCTTTATTACTGACTATTTTGCTTCAAGTTTATAATAATTTGTGTTAATTATAACAAACATTGCTATATTTGTATGCAGCTTGAGAAAACCTGTTATTCATGAGTTCTGGAAGCACTGTGGCAAACAAAGTTTCCTGTAAGTCGGGAAACTCTAACACCTGCAACTGCTCCTGCTGCGTCTCCACTTGCCTCCTCTCTCAGTTCCTGGTTGTCTATGTAAATTTCCACCTCTTCAAAGCCATTGTCAGGAGCCCATCTTCTCCAGTTCTCCTTGGAATTCTCCCTTAGTCTTTCTGTTCAAGCCCCACCAAAGAAAAAAAAAACTCTATTTAAGTGATCCCAAACTTTGAAAAATGGTCTCTTCTGAAGTCTCGGCTCTGACGAAGGCTTTTGCATCCAAAACCACTGTTAGAGAGATCATTCTCCCCATGGGCCCTCCAGACGTGGTGGGGGCTGATAATCTCGAATTTGATTTTGACGACGTCTTTGGCACAACTCCTGTTCAGTCTCTAACTTCTCCCACTGCAGCTGAGTTGACTGAGGAGGTGTATGATGACCCTGTTGTCATTTTTAAACGGTCCCACTCCCTGGTGGGCCCCACAGCGCTTGTCAGTACACAGTCTCCCCGTTTTAGCTTCCTCAATTTGCATGAGACTAAAAACTCATTGGACCTTCTAGAATCTCTCTCGGAAGAAGGTGCAAGAGAGCAAGAAAAGTCTGAGACCTGCGAGAAGAGTGAAGAAGTGGGGCTTGATAATTTTGAAATTCTGAAATTGGTGGGGCAAGGTGCTTTTGGAAAGGTTTTTCAGGTCAAAAAGAAAGGTTCTAACGAGATCTATGCCATGAAGGTTGTGAGGAAGGATAAGATTTTAGAGAAAAATCATGTTGAGTATATGAAAGCTGAGAGGGACATTCTTACAAAAGTAGACCATCCGTTCATAGTCCAGCTGAGGTATTCATTTCAGGTACTTAGCCTGTTGAGAATAACTTCTTATCTATAGTTATTATAGTGCTTTCTGTAAATGTACTAATTTATCTTTCTAAAACTCTCTTGTTCTGCAGACCAAGTATCGGCTGTATTTAGTTCTGGATTTCATAAATGGTGGCCATTTGTTTTTCCAGCTCTATCATCAAGGTTTATTCAGGTTAGAATATAATGATGTATTCTGTCACACGTCTTTAGATTTTATAGGTGTATAACCGTAGGAAACAAATTTTTTTTTAAAATACAGGGAGGATCTTGCACGTATATATGCTGCTGAAATTGTGTCAGCTGTATCCCACCTTCATGCAAATGGCATTATGCACAGAGATCTCAAACCGGAGAATATTCTTTTGGATGCCGATGGACATGTAAGTGCTGGATCAATTCATACTGTATGATATCTTGCATCATGCCATGATATCCTCTCTAGTGTAATAGACCTTTGACACATACCCTAATTAAATTAGAAATTTTAAAAAGCAGAAACTAATACAAGAATAGAAATCAATAACTTGATTGTGATTAAACTGACTTGAAAATATGGCGCTGTTATTCTCATCCGATTTAATTTGACATATATTTTATTTTGCCCATTGTTTGCCCAGGCAATGCTGACTGATTTTGGATTAGCAAAGGAGTTTGACGAGAACACTAGAACAAACTCAATGTGTGGCACAGTGGAGTATATGGCTCCAGAAATAATTCAGGGAAGGGGCCATGATAAGGCTGCTGACTGGTGGAGTGTAGGTATCCTTCTCTTTGAGATGCTTACTGGCAAGGTGAATTTTCTTCTTTTCCCCTTTTCCTTTCTTATGATTCCAGTAACACATGTTAAGTTGTTTTGGTCATGAATGGTGTTACCACCTCTGACAGCATGACAGTACATTAGAGAAAACATATATGGTCTAGGTTTCTTTGGTCATTAATGGCATCATGACATCATGGCTGTGCATAGGATATGGAAAGAAGACATCATATTGGTTTTGGTTTACTCCAACTGGAATTTGGAATTCTTCCTGAGGCTTATATGATGGTTGTCCAATTTACTTGATGGCTATTGTATTTTTCTACTAACTAGTAGTTCAAATTGAGTAATTTTAGTCTATGCATGCTCTTTCAGCCACCATTTATAGGCGGCAACAGAGAGAAGATTCAGCAGAAAATCATAAAAGAGAAGATTAAACTCCCTGCTTTCCTCTCCAGTGAAGCTCATTCGCTCTTAAAAGGAGTAAGTTCATCCTTTTTTCTTTATTTTTACTACTATTTTTTGTAAACACCGCCTCCATATACTTTTAGTGCTTATAAGTGACACCCACTACTTTCTAATGTAAGACCAACATTGTGAGGATCATCCAGTGCCGACATCGTATTGTGCTATATGCAATCAACCATAGCAATCCTGAGTATTAAAGTTGCAAAATTGTAAAGCAGGAGGGAATTGCAAATAACTCCTGTCACGGTTGTAACTTGATGTATAAGTTTCTCTCCTCAAATTTGTTATTTTTTTCCTGCAGCTACTGAACAAGGAGGTAAACAGGCGCCTGGGAAGTGGACCTGGGGGAAGCAACGAAATAAAGAACCACAAGTGGTTCAAAACAATCAACTGGAAGAAATTGGATGCACGTCAAATCCAGCCTAGCTTCCGTCCGAACGTGGCAGGGAAATTGTGTGTGGCAAACTTCGACGAGCGCTGGACGAGTATGCCATTGCTGGACTCTCCAGTTGCTAGCCCTGGTGCTGGAAGCAATTTTTTGGGATTCAGTTATGTCAGGCCTTCTCAGTTCGTCAAAGAACCCAGTCCACTTTCATAAATGCGCACTATAAATCTTTTTCTCCCCCCCCCCCTGATCATTGTCACTTGGGCGCGTTGACAGTTGAGGGTGGAAGTTTTAGATTTTAAGCTTTTTTTTATTGTAGGTTATGAAGATTGCTTGTTTGTGGGATAAACCCATCATTTGTTCCAAGTTATTTATTTTTGGACTTTGGTTAATGTTGCTTGTTCTCACTCGATGATTGTTGCATCTTTGTGTTTTACGTGCCACTGGATGATTAATCTGACCGAATCAAAACATCTTATGCTTGTACTAATTGAAAGATTTTGATGCCGAGGCTCTCAGCATATTTATAAAGATTAGCGATTCTACATAACCCGGTTAATTGGTTTTACGTCAAGCACCTGGTTAACTGAAGGAATGAAATATGCTGCTTGGTGCTTGCCGAACCAAAGCAATGAAGACCTCTTCGGGGTCTTCATCTTCTTCGAAATATGCTATTGGTTTTCCAAATGTAACATTTAAAGCATTATCTGGTGTTCCGTGTTGGCTAAATTTGCTATTGGTTTTATTTTTTTTTATTTTTTTTTGGCTATAGGTTTTAGTTTTGAATTGTGTATTTGTGCAAATTAACAGCTCTACTAGTGAAAATAGGCTTAAATGTGTTTGAAATGGAGAGATATTTGTCACTCTACTTTGTTGGATTAAAAGTGGACAAAATAAATACAAGAAAAGTAATTTTTCCCATCTTTGCGAAAAAAAAAATATAATTAAATGACAGAAGCAATGATGTGAGCCCAGAAAAAAATAATTCTCATCAATTCATTTTTGAAAAAGACGACATAAAAGAATGAATTTTTAGAGCTCTTATTGACCACAGTCCAAAATGAATTAGAACTGTTTTTCATAAGCAACAGTCGATAATTAGAAGGGGTGCAACCGGTCACCCAAAACTAAGACAAGGGTAATTTCATCCTTCAAAATACTAAAATGCTTATTTTTTTTTCTTTAATACAAAAAGTAATTAATTGACTTCAATACGGTTTGGATGTTTATCTTTGCAAAGAAAGAATTAATGGGGGTTATTAAAAGAGCCATATACAAGTACAACTCTACTCTCCAGCGACAGTCACCATCGTGATACCTTTATAGGGAAGCCCATTCAAAGAGAGACAAATTATTGCAGAATTATCAACTTAAATGTTAAGCGAAATTATTTAAAAATAAAATTATTAAATGCATAATCACAACATTCACATTAAAAGTAATTTTCATATATTCTTTATTAGCACTATGCACAACAGTTATGAAAGACAAATATAATTTATTATATTGTAACTTCATTCTTTTATCAAAATTTGTCGTATCTATAATTTCAAAAAATAAAAAAACAAATAATCATTGCATTTCTATCAGAAAAGGCCTGCCGAGTGTCAGAATTAATACTACTAGGTTGTAACCCGGGTTTCGTTCTGACAATATAGTACACAAATAAATAATTAATAATATAAAATTTTAAATATATTTAATAAAATATTACATTAAAAATAATTTGGACACAATACTTTTTAATACTAAGCAATAATGATAATTATGATAATAATTATAATTATTATTATAATAAAAATAATATAATTAAATACATAATAATTTATTATTACACTTAATAATTTCTTTGATTTTGTTGTTTTGCAAAACGTTATTGAATTTAACAAGTTTTTCTTTAAGACTTGATTATAGGATCCTAAGAAGCTTCAAGGAAATGAAGAAGAAATGATCAAGATTAATTCAGAGGCTTTTATGAAGATATAAGATCATATCAAATGTATATGTATAATTCAAAATCTTATATTCTTCATAATTATGCAAGAAAGAGCTCTATGTCGCAGAGAAACGTTATAATAATTCCTCAATCGTGATAATGATTCAATACACATACTCAAATATATCCTAAGTTTTCTGTGAGCAGAAATGAGCCAAAATTAACATAGTGTATCGTTATGTAACGCTTCATCAAGTGTTATAACAACTCAATACACATACTAAAAAATATTTAAAGTTTTTTGTGAGCAGAAATAAGCCAAAATTAACATAGTGTATCGTTATGTAATGTTTTATAAAGCGTTCAACGTTTCATGAAACGTATAACGATTCAGTGAATTATTATAACGTTTTTGAAGATCAGTAGACCTATCAGAAGGTTGGTCAAACAGTCAAAGCGTTGATAACGTTTCTGTAAAGCGTTCAACATTTCTCGATATTGTTATAACGGTTCATTCTATTTATTTCTGAAACGTTATAACATTATTCTTGGAAACTCAAGATTCACAATACATAAACGTTATAATGATTGATGAAACGTTATAACGTTTCTCGGCGCAAGAATACCAGTTCTCTCTGTTAAATGGTTTATAAAAAGTGATGTTCTGAGAGTGAAAATTATTCAAAACTATCAACATCTCTAGTAACCTAGAGTACTGAACTGCAAACAAAGAACCCTTATTTTCTTCCTTGCAAATTATAAGAAATAAAGATCTTGAATTAGCCAAATCTAGAAGAATTCTTGTACAATTTCTGTTCAGCACTTCATTGAGCTTTGTCTCAAATATTTTCTCAGCTGTTGTGTTGTGTGTTTTGATTCTTTAGTGCTCCTTTGTTGTTCTTTTTTTATAATTTTTAGTCTTTTTGCACTTGTATTGTGAAGAAACTAAAGTTTTTTAGTTGTAACATAATTTTTAGTAATAAAATTGCATCCCGTAAGTGGGGTGAGATCCGAAAACGTATGCATTTTAAGCCGAACTCCGTTAACATCTTGAGTGTTCTTTAAAATTTATGCACTTGATTAAATTAGTCTAAAATTATCATTTTTGATAAATACCATCTACCTTTGTTAAAGTACATCAGTGGTATCAGAGCTTTAGGTCTAAAATTGTGGTTTTACCAACCTAAATGGCACAAAGTAAGCATATTAAGGAACCCCGGTCTTTGGTTCTTCATGCACGGATTTTTTCTATTGGAAGAAATGCATGATTAATTATCTTAACATTCTTGATGTATGGTCTATTGTTGAACATGTATATGAGCCAAAATATAATACTACTACCCATAGTTTGACCACCGAATCTCAAATAGACAAATGTCTAAATGATTGTGCGGTAAATGCTATACTTAACTCGGTTAGTGAACCAATATCACTAGTTTTTTATAATATGACTAGTGCTAGGGACATGTGGTTGCCCTTACTAAATAGGTTTGAAGGTAATACTCAAATCAAAAGAACCAAAATTATGGGTCTTGAAACCAAATTTGAAAAAAATGGAAGACCATGAATCAATTGAAGAGATGTATAATAGATTGCTATCTATTCAAAATGAGTTTTCAGATTTGGGTGAGCCTCTAACAAATAACAAAGTTGTAGGTAAAATCCTAAGGGTGATGTTTCGAAGGCCAAGATAGGAAGCACTCGTCTCCACTCTAGAGGCTATGCAAGAGACAAATGATGCCTTTCACGCCGGATGAGTTGTATACTCATTTAAGATGTTTTGAAGAAAAAACTGAAGTAAGCATGAGATTATCATGTTGAACCAAAGCAAGTTGTCTTCCCTGCTCAAAGTAATGCCAATCACTTTCACCCATGAACCTCACGCGAAAACTTCATTCAATCACTTGATCATAAAGGTCCATCTATTGTAGGTGATGGAGGTGAAGACATTAATGCATTGAATGACAACTAAATCATAATTATTGAAGATGTACAAGAACCTCCAACATCTTAAGAGGCCCTAACAACCATGAATGGAGAACAAGTTATCGAAATTGCTCAATAAGAAGTGCAAAATGCTTCAACACCAACGTCCTTGCGGTAATTGATGAAGGTGCACGTAATCACCATCCAAATGAAGTTATCACGTTTTGTTACGATATCAAGTACGATATATTATTCACAAATTCATTTATTAGATTCGAATTTTATACACATTGATTCTTTTTGCTTTCAAAGAGAAAATGAAAAGTACAAGTGGAATACCATATCAAGGTCAATTGGAGAAGCGGATAACCTCCTTTTCCTACTTATTCATGTTTGAGAGTTGAGACTTGATAACCGACTGAAGGGTTTATTTACCATTTTATCCTTTTTTTTTATTTTCTATAAGCTCAAGTTCTCGTAGAAGAACAACTCATATTTTTAATAAGAAAAATATCATGGTGATATCAAAATCGTACCAAAGTTGATAAATGCCTTTATTATTTATGTTACATGAGTTAGTATTTAAGGTAATGATTATATTATTCAATTTATTTTGTAAAGTATTATCGTTATTCGAGTTAAATGAGTATTATTATTGAAAATAGAAGTAAAATACAAAATAAATTGAATAATAAAATCTTTAACTTGAGTATATTAAATGATAAAGTCGACATCCCTTTTAATAATAAAAATATCACCGTCCAGAGCTGAAGTTTTCCAAGTTGTCACCTTCAGCATGGGTGTTGACTAACAATTTCTTTATCCAATGATATATGAAAGAAGATCAGCATTTGATTAAACGATAAAGACAGGCTCATATTGATGTAATTGAGGTATAATTAAATTTTGAATTGAAAACATCACTTTCTTAGAGAAGAGGTCAAGACAGCTGGGGCTTTGAATCATTGGCCTCATTCTAACAGCCCCTCACGTTAGTGCGGTCCCATCCCATTCATGCATTGCATGGTGTGGGGCCCACTTGTCGGATGCCCATTTCCCATTTCCGCGTTTCCACCGCTCACAGCTCAATCAAAGCATCTATTTTAGTAGTGATGATGAAGATGAGACGGTGGGGGTACTAGCTGGAGTGCCATAACGGCGCTATGTAATAAAACCTGACTTAAAAAAGGGAAAGTAAAGTAGTTAGTTGGCGACACTACCATCTCCTCATTCTCTCTTCTTAGTTCTTAGTTCTTAGTTCTTACCAAAGCCCGTCTTTCTCGCCACAAATCAGTTTCTCTTTCCTCTCCTCTCTCAAAGGTAACGCGCTCTTCTTTTCTCTCCCAGTCGCATATTTTTCATCTTCAATCTAATTAAATCCGCGATTTTCTATATTTATCAGCGCTTAATAATCCTGCTTTCCTTTTTTATTTCTCGCACTCGCAGATCTGTACTTCACTTCTCTATTTTCTCCAAATATAACTGGGAGGATTGTTAATCCGCACTGAAAAATGCAATAACACCACCTTTTTCTCTACTTGAAACTCATTTCCCCAAAATTTCTCACAGATCTTAACTTTTCTTCTGAAAACTGGCAATTTTGTAAATCACCTTCCACTAGGGCTGGGAGCCCTAGATGCAGCCATTATTAGTCCACTTTTCTCCTTAAGCTTCCACTCCTGCTTAGAAAACCACAAAGTTTGTGCCTTCTCCAGTTCTACAATGAAAAATCAACTTCAATTCATACCAGCATCCTTTCTCCTTGTTTCTCTACTCTTCTCTCCTGCCTTCTCTGCTGATTCAAACACCACCACGACAAATTCCACCACCAGCACCACAATATATGTGCCTCGTGACCTAATCCTTTTAAACTGTGGTGCATCGGGCCAAGCCAATGACTCTGATAACCGGGTATGGACCGGGGACACTGGGTCCAAATTCGCAACTACATTGACCTCCCCTGGCTCCACTGCCCCTTATCAAGACTCTTCGGTCCCACAAGTTCCTTATATGACGGCTCGGGTGTTCCCTTCTGCCTTCACATATTCCTTTCCTCTCGGCTCAGGTCGAAAGTTTGTGCGTCTTCATTTCTATGCCTCCAATTACTCCTCACGAGCCTCATCTGATGGCATTTTCTCAGTCACAGCAGGAGATGTAACTCTCCTTAACAATTTCAGTGTATACCAAACTGCTGATGCATTGAATTATGCTTATCTCGTACGTGAATTCTCAGTCAATGTTACCACTACTTCTCTTGAACTAACCTTCACACCTTCTCCTAATCACCCCAATTCCTATGCATTTGTCAATGGTATAGAAATTGTTTCAACACCCGACTTGTTTGGTACCTCCACTCCTTATCTGGTAATGGGAGGGACATCCCAAGTTTTCACTGTCGAACCCAATGCAGCTCTTCAGACTATGTATCGACTCAATGTTGGTGGCAAAGCAGTGTCACCACCTGCTGACTCTGGTTTGTACCGTTCCTGGGAGGATGATTCACCATACATTTTTGGGGCTGCATTTGGAGTTACATATTCTAATGATCCCAATGTTACAATCACGTATCCTACCTCTCTACCTAATTACATAGCTCCAGTAGATGTTTACTCAACAGCTCGGTCCATGGGACCAAATGCAAAGGTCAACATAAACTATAATCTGACTTGGATTCTTAGTGTGGATGCTGGGTTCACATATCTTGTGCGATTCCATTTCTGTGAGATCCAATACCCGATGACCAAGATAAACATGCGGGTGTTTGACATATATATTAACAATCAGACTGCGCAATCGGGAGCTGATGTCATTGCATGGAGTAGTGGGATTGGCATACCAACATACAAAGATTATGTTATAATAACCACTGGATCAGGTTTGGTTGACATGTGGATCGCACTTCACCCAGATGAGACCATGAAACCTGAGTATTATGATGCCATTTTGAATGGGTTGGAGGTATTCAAGATGCAAAATGAAAACATAAGTCTTGCGGGTCTCAACCCAGTAGCTGAAAAACCCATTGCAGGCACAATGACAGAAGGCGGGTCATCAAAAGCTAGTATACCAGCTATAGTAGGTGGGGTTGTAGGCGGATTTGTGCTGATGGTATTGGCCTGTATCTGTTTTATTAGAGTTTTCCGGAGGCGTGGTATTGTACCTGGGAAGGATTCAGCCACTAGTGAAGGGCACTCGGGCTGGCTTCCACTCTCCCTTTATGGCAACTCTCACTCTGGTGGTTCGGTCAAGACTCAGGCCACTGGCTCTTACACTTCATCTCTGCCATCCAACCTCTGCCGTCATTTCTCCTTTGCTGAGATCCGCACAGCAACTAAAAACTTCGATGAATCCCTACTTCTTGGTGTAGGCGGTTTTGGTAAGGTGTACAGAGGTGAGATTGATGGCAGTACAACCAAGGTTGCTATCAAGAGAGGTAACCCCTTGTCAGAACAAGGTGTGCATGAGTTCCAAACTGAAATTGAGATGTTATCAAAGTTGCGTCACCGACACCTGGTGTCTCTAATAGGGTATTGTGAAGAGAAAAATGAAATGATACTGGTATATGATTACATGGCACATGGTACGCTCAGGGAGCATCTATACAAGACCCAAAACCCGCCTCTTCCTTGGAAGCAACGCCTTGAAATTTGCATTGGGGCAGCACGTGGTCTTCATTATCTACACACTGGTGCAAAACACACCATAATCCACAGAGATGTGAAAACCACGAATATCCTACTAGATGAGAAATGGGTTGCCAAGGTATCTGATTTCGGATTGTCAAAAACAGGACCATCAATGGACCACACACATGTCAGCACTGTGGTTAAGGGCAGTTTTGGGTATCTTGACCCAGAGTACTTCAGGCGTCAACAACTCACTGACAAATCTGATGTGTACTCTTTTGGCGTTGTTTTATTTGAAGTACTATGTGCCCGACCTGCTTTGAACCCAGCTCTGACTAAGGAGGAAGTGAGCCTTGCAGAGTGGGCTGTGCACTGTCAGAGGAAGGGCATCCTGGACCAGTTAGTTGATCCATACCTCCAGGGAAAGATTGCACCTCAGTGCTTAAAGAAGTTTGCTGAGACAGCTGAGAAGTGTGTAGCTGATGCTGGGGTAGACCGACCTTCAATGGGAGATGTCTTGTGGAATCTTGAATTTGCACTGAGCTTACAAGAGACAGCAGAAGGTGATGGCAGCTTGGTTAGTGGTTCTGACGAGGCAATGCCTCTGATGATGCCAACTAAGAAAGACCAAAATAATGATATCTCAATGGATACGAGCTACACCACCACCACAACCAATACGTCAATATCCATTGGCGGGAGGAGCATTGCTAGTGAGGATTCTGATGGTCTCACACCAAGTGCTGTTTTCTCCCAGATTATGAATCCCAAGGGGAGGTAGAGAAATTGAAAGTGAGACAGCACAAGAGACATTGATGTTGTATCAAATGACTGAGTTCTTTTATATCCTTTTTTGGGGTTCATTTGTTTGTTACATTTTGTTTTATTTATTGGAGATGCTATTTGCACTGACGTGGTTATGCTATTTCTTGATTTTTGAATTGTTCTGGAGAAGTGTTTACAATACTAGATATGTATGTATCTGCAACTTTGTTGTGTATGTGTAATATGCTAGCGTCAACTCCTACAATACCAAGTTTGATACAAGTTATATTGTGGCATCGTGTGGTTTTTTTTATTTGTTTAGGTCATAATTTTGAATTATGCGAGTTGTTAGTTGTGGTTTGATTTTGTACCGTCTTTTTTTTTTTGAGGAAGAGGAACACATCGGTGTTTAAAGAGTTTCTTCTTGGGTTCTCCCACCTTTCTTGAGAGCACATTAATTATTCTATTAACGAACTATCAAAATTAGAAAAGATTACAGATATAAAATGAACCAAGAAAGCCCTCTATATAGCTTATTGATGTATATGACAATAATACGCATGATATAACAGACCTGCCAACCACAAGTACAATCGGTCTTTTGTTCTTTCACTGTTGATTGAGTTGCGCACATGCCAGAGAATTGGGTCAATTATTGCGGAGGAGATTTTAAAGGTCACAATAGAAGAATCTCCTGCGTGACTAAAATAATCATGGGATCATGGTTGGTTATTATTGCCTGAGAAAATTTTTAGTTTTCAGCTCTTTTGTCTTTCCTGTATGATTAAAAAAGGTCGGCTTGAATAAAAAATAATACCAACATGGCACGATAATTTTTGTTTCAAAGAAAGTAATTTGTTCTTCACAAAAAAAAAAATATGTTCAATTGCAACATCTCATCCGTTCAAGTTAAGAGCACTGATAGTCCACGTTGTCACCTGCGTCCGTCCTAAATCTTCAAACAAATACACTCCTTTTACGAAAATCACGTTATCATTATATTCGCATAAATGTTAACTAACAAATTCATATTAATATATAGCATATCAATCATAACACAAAAAAGAAGAAATGAGTACTATTTATGAAATCATGTGTCTAATCGTATGTTCTATTTCTCTCATCATTTCAATCTTTGTTACCCAATCTCAAAGCTTTCAATTGCCGAGTTGCTCGCACGCATGTTCTAGTGACTAGTATGCACCCAATTATTAGATTCTGAGAAGAAAATGCCATTGCAAGATAAAGGGAACACGAAGACGAGGTCAAAGTCCAGTCTAACTAGAAACACAATGATGTCATTAAACTAAAAGAACCAACCTTTTTTTTTATTATTTTGTTTGCGGCTTAATTTATGCTACTGAAGAAGTCCTTTTGAATGGTTAAAATTTCTTCAACAGTTATGATCCATAGCAAAAAGGTATTTTTTTATTGACTCGAGGAGGAAGAGGGAAAGCTACTAAAAAAGAGTATATCCCAAAATCCAACTATAATTTCTTAAGATATTCCATTTACCAAGTCTATGAGGATCAGAAACAAAAGATTTTCGCAAAGGACCAAAACTCAGCAATGCTCCCATCGTCTTTTGCACAACAGCCTCTTTAACTATTGGGAGCACTACTGCCTCTCATCTAGAAAAGAAAAATGTCTTCAATTACACCATATGAAGAAAAAACACTAAAAAACTAAACAAGACCGACCCATCTCAAATTTGCTCAAGTGATTTTTTTTTCAAGCTATCGCTTTTTCATGCTTCAATTCTTCGCCGAGTTCGCCTCTGTTCTTTGTCCTCTCGGCGGTATCTCTCTTTTCTCTCCTCTTTTCTGCGCTTCCTCAATACCTCCTCGGTCTTAGCCTTTTCCTTTTCATGTACTTTCTTCTTCTTTTCTTTCTCCAAGTCCCTCTTCCTTTTCTGTTAAAACAAACAATTTATTTAATATCAGTACTCTCCACAAGGTTATTGGAAAAGGTAACTGGTAATACCCATTAGTAGTAACTATTCATAGGTTACCTTGATAAAGAACTAAAGATGCTGTCTTTCTAACTCACATTTACTTTTCTTTGAACTGTTTTTTTTTCCAACAATGATTAAAACAAACAAGGGGTGGGTGGTTGTACCTTTTCATTATGCATAGTCTTGAGAGTTTGGATAAGAGTCAAAAGCTTTTTCTCATGAGGCTCCATTACAACAGCCCGCTTTTGGTCCAAAGTCGGCCGCTTTCTTTTCTGAGGAACCTTTGGCTTTGTTTTGAATGGAAGCTCCTTTTGTAGTCTCGGAGGGATCACCAGTGGGTTGAACTTTCTCGGTAGCCTCTCTATAGGCTGAAGAAAAAAGTAAAAACAAATTTAGCTCTAAGACAAACAGTTATTGCTATTAGAAAATCTGATTTATGATAATCATTTGAGATTTCTAGTTCATGTTTTCAACTAAATGTGAGTAATTTTTCTATACCTTGTAGACAGAATCCTTGTTGTAAGGAATGGGGATATTGTTCTCTCTCCTCAGCTCAGCAGTTGTTTTCATTCCTCTCCACGATTGATCATGTGGTTGAAGAGTTGTTGTAACTGGATTGTAAAACTGAGGGATGTCGACTTGCGTCCATGCACGCAAAAACACAATATCACTCATTAATATCCTGTCTTCAAAAGTGCACCTCGCTATGCCTTCTTTAACACTTTCACCCTTCTTTTTCGGCATATTTCCTGGTGTTGCCTTAACGGCCTACAACAAACCATTAAAATTGTTCATACTTGTTTAAGCATGAATTTAAACAATAACAGTGATATTCCCAGATAATCACAATGAAGAGAGAGAAGGAAGTCAATTCCGCCTAGAGTAATGGTTGTACAGGCCTAAAGAACATGAGATGACAGATTTTTTTTTTTTAAAAAAAAGGACCTAAAGAATTTAAACTGTGACATGTATATATTACCTTCTTAACTTGACCTCGGACTCCACTCACTGTTCGAATAGCGGCACCCTCAAACCGAGCAATCTCTAAATCAGAAGTGAACATGTCCTTAATAAGAGCAGTTTTCTTGAAGATCTTGTAAGGATAACCAACAAGCTTTATCTTTTTCATTATTTTTGTGGCGTGGTTGAACTCTTGCACATAACCGGTTGCAGTAATTCTGAATGAAGCCTGAACAAATATGGGAACATTAACAAATATGCTACATGTCAATGCCAAACACGCACAAAAAAAGTACAATTGCATTACCTGATTATTAGATAGGTTTTGCACAGCAAGGACGCCGCTTTTAGGAGGGGCTAGTGGGCCCCAGAACATAGCTAAACAATGCATATGCTCAGGAGTGTACTTCAGCATGCGGTGCCGGTCATTTTGATCTTCAATGGCATAAATAGGCACAGTTTGGAACCGCCTCCAGCCTATTGACACAATGATTGGATCTCTTGTTTTCAGAACTTTCTTGTGCCATCTATGGCGCTTCACAGTAGCCTATACAGTATATATCAAGCCATAAGCATATGCAATGTGCATATTTTACCAATTAACAAGTATAGACTTAAAACCATGTAAAGCAAACGGCCTTTGTAAGCATATTATGTTTTTTGGGTTTTGCTCGACTGAACAATAAAACTGACTAATCGTAAAACAATATGTGTGAGCATATGTTGTTCCTCACCATCCAGTCCCCTGAACCCCCACACACCCAGTACTTGTTCGGCTGAGTATATGAAGTACCCAGGTAACATAGTTGTACACACATTACATATAGTACTTGAAATTATTTAAAGAAGTTGGCCAAGAACAGATATGGAAATGGGGGTCGTGTAACTAGAATAACATCCAACTAACCTGCATGTATCCAGTGTTTTCTTCTCCAAGACCAATGCCACCAACTAAAAGTGGGTGGTGTGGATCAAAGTACTCAACCATCTCAAATGGCACATTATGTATCTCTAACCTAAGATAAGTTCCTGATCTGAATCCCTCAACCTCCACTCTGGTCTCCTCATCCATCTCATTCAGTTCCATCAAGTTGAGCTGTCTGCGCAGTTCCATTTCCTCCTTCAACTGTCAACAGAAGTAAATAAATGAACTTGGCTATGCAATTGTAAGTTATATGCAACATAATTGGAGAGGAAGGAACATGCATACTTTGTCAAAGAATCCACCTTCTTTAGGTTTATCTCCGTATGACTTCTTCTCCGTCTCCTTTTCTTCCTCATCTGACTGGTCAGAACCATTATATGTAATTCAAAGTTAAGGCCTTCAATTCTAACTCTCTCGAACCACAAAGATAGTAAGATAAAACAAACTGAACATAAGCACTCAAACATAAACCTTCTACCATTTCTGGAACAGAGGTACAGAGAAGCAGTAAATGTCATCTGACAAAAACATTCAAACTGCTTAAAACCATTGTACAGAGAAGCCTAGAGGGTACAGAAAAGGATATTCAGCATCAAATTTTGCTCGAAGTGCAAGCTTCTTGCGCCTCCTTTCCTCTGCTTCTGCATCAGCTCCACTTTGATCTGCTTCATGTTTGTCTGTATCTGCTCCCCCATTGTACACCTCACCAGTTTCGAGGTCTTCAATATAGTCATAAGGCCCTTCATCATCCCCCTCCTCTCCATTCTCATTGGTGGCTTGACCTCTCTTAGCTGCTTTTGACCAGTCTCCTGTCACAAATCGATCCCTGATGCTTTCAATCAAATCTTGGTCATACCAATCTTTAATCTCAGATTTTAAAAACTTCGAGCAATCTTCAGCATTTATGTCATCAGAGCTTGATATGTGGTCTGTTCCCTGTACGGTATTATAAAGAACAGAGAAAAGCATACACTCAGTATTGTCCATCTCAGAATAAGGTACTTCACCAAGAAAATAATCTTGTAAATCTTCATAGAGATAACAGATGCAATTGTTTTTCACTGAGATCAGATGATGAAAGAATGGACATACCTTGTCAGCTTGTCCCTTCGGCTTAAAAAAATCTTCATCATCACTTCCTTCACTTTCACTGCTCACTGACATCGCTGAGGCCTGATTTGACATTGGTTCACCATACACTAGTTGATTCAAGTTAACACTTTTACCGGCCAGAGTTCTAGCAATCAGTGATTCCTTCCATTTTGAGGAATTTGCATTCTCATCGCCTAGTAGCCAGAAGAAATAGAAGGAAACTTCAGAATCAATACAAGAACTTCATGTAAAAACTAATAAAAGGCAGGAAGGCAGAAGTGCACTTATCACCTGAGTCTTCTTCTTTGTCAATGTCTTCTAAATAATAAGAATCATCAGATAATTGCTCATCATTGTCATCGTCTCTTTCATCATCATCAGAGCCCTGTAAAAAATTGTACACATAAAAAAACAAAATATAAGCAATGAATAGCTATAAAAAATACATTTTTGAATGAATGGGTTTAGAGTCGGTCAGTGAAAAATGAGAAAGAAACCTCATCTCCATTTTCGTTGTCTATATCATCGCTAAAGTTTGCTGATATCGCTCTCCTCCTGATTCTACCATCACCTATCTCAACCTCTTCTCTCAATCCAAAACTCTGACGATCTTGTTCTGGCTCTTTCTTACTCTTCTCTTCATCATCACTAGAATCCTCATCAGTACCATACTCAACAACAGCTCTCTTTTTCTCAAACAAATCCTGGTCATCTCCTTGATTCTGATCTCGGAGGTCAATTTGTTGCTCATCTTCCTCATCATTGTTCTTAAGAGTAGCAGGGGGTTTCCTACCAAAGATATCGATAAAACTCTGCTCCAGCCTCTCATCTATGGAAAATTTTGTATTTTGGAGGTTTTTCACCATTGCTTGACCAAAATCATGATCTTTCCCTAGTGACAGTTAAACAAATTTAATTGATATCAGAGAGATGAAAGGAAAATATAAGAGTTCAATTTGAAGCATACTTGTACTGAGTTTCCTACTCATAGTTTAAAATTTAATTAAAATGCAGAGCACCAATGACAGTACCTTTGGTTGAAGCCATACCATTGTCGCCGTCAGTTTTAGAGTACTGCACAAAATGGTCATTAATGTTTATGTAAACAGCATCTTTGTCATAAACTAGATCCCCAAGACCAGACATTGGTGCATAGAAGAGCTTTTCCTTGTCCCTCAAGCCCCTTTTTTTTGCTGACGAAGGCAATGGGCATGGATCGGCCAGGCTCGACATACCAGCCACACTAAAATCTCCTACTCCTGTTATGTGTACCTAAGAGCATAATTGTATCGATCTTGAGTCAAATTGATGAGATTAAATGGGCCAACCTTCAACTTTAATCAATGAAATTTTCTTTATACCAACAAGGATTGCAATACAAATCTTGATACAATTACGACATGGACCAGTCACCGGTACAACCCACTGTTTTCCTAACAAAACTCTATAGGAAGCTTAATTGCTGATGGTACCACTTTCATTCACTTTTCAGGCATTAAACTTTGTTTGATATGACTTTTTAGATTTGTGCATGTGTTCAGTTACCATCTTGTCTAGTTTAAAACAACCATATCACACCACTTATTGTTAAAGCAATAAAGAAACAATGAAACTCGCAAAAAGAAATACAAACCTTAGAACCTTTCTTCATGTTACAACCACGAAGATAGCCATACAAAATTACATTCCTGTCACACTTTTTGTTGGTGTGCACTTGGTGAGGTGGGGTTGCATCCTCAAAACGGTCAACAAGCAAATAAGGATGTGCCATTCTCCAAGTAAGAGGAGTTGGTTTTATGACAGAGATGAATCTTGCAAGGTTATGAACTTCACGTTTGACATACCTTACACAACAAAAGTAGACCTAGTAAGATCAGTTGATTCTATGACCAAGATAAATCTTTCAACATGTGAACTTCATGTTTGACATATAGATCTGCTTATTAATAAAGCAACAACCATTGGTTCAAAGGAATTTTTCTAGTTTAGTTGAAATTTTATGAAGCATGACAGATATTTCCAATTACAGACGTGCTAACAAAAATATAAAGCATACACAATAGTATGGAATAAAATCACTTACTTTCCATGAATGAGACCGGACAGATAAAAAAGCTTTGCCCCATGCATAATTTCAGCCCAAAAACGGTGCTTCAGACGCTGTTTTGTTTTCCGTAACCTTTTAACATCCTTGAATCCATCTAAATGTGTAAGAACTCCCATAACCTTGGGAAATCCATGGACTTGCATAATGTTAAGAAACTCAAAAGTTTCCTGTGCAATAAACAGAAAACTCATTAGATTATGCACTGATGATCAATGATCATACTGTGTAAAACTACGACTTCCATTAGAACTAACACCCATTGTAACATATTTATATGAAGGATAAATTTTGCAAACTTCATTGTTATTTAATGCAAATTAGTAGTTGGTGATTGTCCACTACTTCAAATATGTGATGACTCAATTATGTATTCCTCTCCATCTCCAGGAGTCCAGGGTGTTTTGGTACATACTAGTATTAGGGGGTTACTAGTAATTCAACCTTTACTTGTTTATTTAGTTATATTTTTTTAGCACTGTTGTTGTTGTTGCTGTTTGCTTCTGGTAATATGTGCAAGCATTCCATTGATGAGTATATAATCTAGGCTTTTAAAGCTGTACTGTGATAGATAACAAAGGCTGCAGACAGCCTGTAAAACCAAATTGAAATATTTCATGGGTGCTTTGCAAGAATTTACACACGTAGTTATAAACAGAACCAATCATCATATAATCCTCATCAATGACGTGACATGTCAAAGGGCAAGCAAAAAGTCACTTTAATGGACGCACCATTTCAAAGCCGTAGCTCCCATCAATTAGCAACAAAGCCAGATCCGCAATTTTAGCCGCGTCAATCATACCATTGATATCATTAGGGCACTCCACAAATTGAACTCTCCTATGTTTTCCTGCAAGCACGTGAATGAATGCAAACAAGTTGGTCATATTTTCTTCTATTTTGAATAATAACTACAAGTATTATACTTCAGTATGAAAGCAGTTTGTCATACCTGACACGAGAGTGATTGGGCCATGGACATCTGATAAGTTGTGTTTTGTATAATACTTTACAAGACATTTTATCAAAAGAGACTTCCCAACCTACAACACACAAAGCAAACTAATATGACCATACGAGTTATATCCGAAATATAACAAACTAGTTTGTGAAATGAAGTATACCTGAGGAGGTCCTTGAACAACGACAACAAAAGGTGGAGGCTCTCCGATCGACCGGTCCATGACAGGCATGTGAAGCCGCTTCTGCTCAATCTCAGCTGAGCGAGACTGAAGCTTTTTTGCCTTTGTAGATGAAGTAAAGGCAAATGCCTAAATAAAAAAAAATAAAAAAGCAATATAAAAATGAATTAAGATAAACTTGGGTTACTATTCAGATGTTAAATTAAGCTCAACCTAAGAGAAATGACCAGTAATAAACTCTGAAAGTATACCTTAGGGTTTTGGTTCTGATCAGCAGCTGATCCATGACCTCTCTTGTTCTTATTCTTCTTATTGTTCTTGGAGGAGGCACCGGATTTGTGCTGGCGATGCGCCTTGTGAGTCTGTTCGCCCCCTCCAGATTCCTTTGCCATCGTTACCAGCTTCTCTCTCGCTCTCTCTCTTTCTCTCTTTGTTTTTGGTTGGATGAACAGGACGGAGAAGCGAACAAAGAAAAGGAAACTCCAGAGCTCTGCTAGGGTTTAGAAAGCCGAACCAGGAACAACACAACAGCCTGAGGAGTAAAGGGGGCTTCAAAAGTTCAAAGCAATTAGGAATTTAGGATTTAGGAAAGAAAAAAGAAAAATCGGCGTTGGACTTGGACTTGGACTTGGACTTGGACTTGAGATATGGTTTGTTTCTAGGCCCAAACTGAGAATCTGAGAAAAAAGAAAAAAAGTTATATTTCCAGTCACCACTATGCGCTGCGCTGGTCAACTAACCTATCCAACTGTATTTTTCCTTCATGCGCAACAATAATAGTACAACAAAGAGCTTAGGTGTGCGATTAACTAATAATAGTATGTTTGAGAGGAATAACTAATAAATCATAGAGACAAGTTCAATAACTAGTGAGCACTAAGAGCATATTCAAGCTGTAGATTTTTTTCCCACATTCACTATGTAAAAAATTTAAATCGAATAAGTTACAAGTCTATTAGACCCTTACAAATGATAAATATGAGAGTTTGAAGTGCAAAATAATCATTCAATTTCGTTGTCCCATCCAAACGAGCGCCCCATATGACACTTATTTATTGGGTCTCGCTGCCTCGAAAATGTGCGATGCTAATATTATGGCCTGAAAATAAATTAATTAATGCATAATGTGTGACACTCTAGAATAAATAAATCAGATTAGAGGTGCTTAATACCATCAAGTACGCACGATGAGACATATGTACGGAAGACTGAATGAATAAAATAAATCAATCACAGAATAAACAAAACAATAATAATAATACAAAACAATAACAGTCCACAGTAACAAAAATAGAATACAACGCCGACATTGACGGGGCTAGCTCCATTGGAATGGGCAGCAAAATCTCTCAAAAAAAAACCCAAAGGAAGAATTAAAACTCGAAACCCGATGAATCCTAATCAACTACCCTGCTCACATGTGGATGTGGCGAAGCATCTCTGTCATCACGCAGGACTGCACCTAGCACTCTCATCAAAAATCATCCCACACCTATGTACCTGGATTCCACAACCACCGTGGAAACGTGAGTAATTTTAAAAATTACCCAATACGAATTTAGATCCAACTTTAAGATTTTATCTTCTTTCCTAGACTAGACTCAAATACCGATACTGACTTTCTAAATGCAATAATTATCTATTTATAAGTAAAATTATAGTTTAATGCATCTCTTTAATAATTTCGCTATGATGCGATGACTGTAACCCTTGATTACCACTAATAATACTAATTTGGTCAATTAGTAAAAAGTACAAGGGTTAAATTATAATTTTAATAAGTTCTACAACAATCAAGCACAAGCAATATCTAAATCAAAGAGATGAAATAAAGTAAAGAGAAAAAGTTTAGAAATGCTCAATCAAAGGATCGAGTTGACACGCGATGTAACAAGGTTCGGCGTTATGCGCCTACTCCTCGGGTCCCCGGCTTCCCGTCTAACGGTAACAAAGCCGGTCCGATCTATTCAACCAAATACGAGTCTTGTACAAGGTCGAACTTTGCCCTCTTACACACAAAGGATGAAAGACAAAACCTAAAGTTAATGGAGTAGCAAAATCTAGGAGTAGATTTAGCAATGGAGCATATCACTCAAATCTCACAAGTGTTTAGAACAAGTTTAGATCAAAGATCTTAAGTTTTAGCTAGGTATAGCAAGGTTTTCTCAAAGCTCTTTAATGGTGGCTGTAAGAATTGTTCAAGTCAATATAGCCTCAATAAAAATAAAAATAATAACAACAACAAGAATGATAATAATAAGAATAAAATTTTATAATAACCATGAAAAAATAAAATAAAATATAAAATCAACCAGATTCACTATATTCCTTGATTTCAAAGTAGTTTCTAATACCACGTCTCCATTTTGCACGAATATAAAGAAAAATATTTTGACAAAGTTATTAACGCACTAATCGATAATGGCCAACTCTTTAGATGAACTATCATTTAAATCTTCAATTATTTGACTCTTCTAATATATTTCATTAAAATCATTTCTTCATTTTTGCCAAACGATAATCATCTTTTTTTAGATAAATTTATGGTCAATACAAGTACGCATAGAAAAGGTGAGTGGGGTCATTCATCATTATGTGTTCATTACCAGAGCAAAACTTGCAATGTGCTAGTTCTTATGTCTATGTAAAGAAGAAGACAAAAGGTACAAGGAACTCATATAGTACAAACATATCTTCATATGTTTTGTAAGAAAAAAAAAGCATGCACGCATAAGCCCTTTTAATTTGGTAATAAAATATGGATAGTAGTGAGCTTAATCAAAAAAATATCTTCGTTTGAAGTACTGTGGATAGCAGCGGTAGCAGTGAGCTCAAACAAGAAAATCTGACTGTAAACATCAGTAGATTAGATAAAATTCTAAGCACGATGCTGCAGAGTAAATAGCGGGTAGCTACACCAACACACTCAAAATATGTTTTTAAAGTAATTAAATTATATATTTATTTTCCTTTTTATGTCCATCCTATATATATATTTGCAGCTAAATATCATTTTGCATTTTAGTACAATTTCTGATTTCTTTCTCCTTTATTGTTTCATTGAGATTCTTTCGAAATATTGCAAATTCAGTAATGGATATTCATTGCCTTTTTTTACAATTGATTTCCTTTTAAAATATAGAATACTTGCCTCTTTTATTTTATTTTTTGTCCTTTTTGTATTTGTATATCAGATTTTGTACTTTCAAGTAATTCAAAATAGTTGTATTTTTATAAGACTCTCATAACCTTTTTTTAAATTTTATGATTTGATTCTATAATTTATTTAATGACTATCAATTTAGATCATAAAATAGTAATGTGATTTAATCATTACTATTATGTTCTTTTCAAAAATTGAAATTTAATTTTCTTCTTTTTTTCTTTTTTTGACAAATTAATTACACAGAGCTTGTAGGAAAACTTTAGATGTATAAAAGTAGCAATTATTGTTGTAATATTCCTATCAGGAATGATGAAAATATGAGAAATATTTTATAGGCTAATTAATTATTGTTGTAATTTTCTTTGTTGGCACTTTCAAATTTCAATAAAACCCTGATGTGCAAGTTTGTTAGATTTGGTGCGTTTTAATTTTAGTTGATATTATCGTCTCCTTAGCATTGTTTTCTTTTGCCAGTGTTTCCTTTTGTGAAGATGAAAAAGGGCGAGAATCGGATTCCTGGTATAATAATCGTCCCTTTTGCTTATCTTTCATTTTCTTATCAATTATTTTTCTTTGTCAGTTCATTTTCCTTTTCACTTCTTTTTTCATGACTGTTACCGTTTTATACTTACTGAAATCAATATATATATAATCAAGTACGAACTGAGCTTAATTGTCAAAATTGGGCTAGAGATTTTGCTTATGTGAAACTTGATCATAACAATTTGATTTCTATTAACATGCACAAAAAGGTAAGTCATATTGTTATTTTTGTTGCTTCCATTTTTCTTATTCTTTATTGTAATTTGAGATTTGGATGCATTGGCGAAGTTTTTCAACCTGAGATCTTGTTGCTTCCAATTTTATCTGATAAGTTTGGAAATTAGATTTTTTTTTATTTTCTATAGGCTCAAGTTCTCATAGAAGAACAACTCATATTTTTAATAAGAAAAATATTATGGTGATATCAAAATTGAGGTATAATTAAATTTTGAATTGAACACATCACTTTCTTATAGAAGAGGTCAAGACAGCTGGGACTTTGTTTGAATCATTGGCCTCATTCTAAGTTTCTAACAGCCCCTCACGTTAGTGCGGTCCCATCCCATTCATGCATTGCATGGTGTGGGGCCCACTTGTCGGATGCCCATTTCCCATTTCCGCGTTTCCACCGCTCACAGCTTTTTTTTTTTTTTTTTGAATAGAACACGTAGCACCGTCACAGCTCAACCAAAGCATCGGTATTCAGGAGTAAAGATCAGATTTTTTTAATAATTATTATTATTAAATTAATATTATTAAAAATAAGAGTAAGAACAGTAAAATTTCAAATATATGAAAGACAGCGCCACTGTCAGATCAAACACACCACTAACAGTGACGTTGAGACCAAACGCCTTATTGCTACGACAATGATTCGGTGAAGAGAAAAAAAAAAGAGAAAGAGAAAGAAAGAAAGAAAGAGAAGAGAAGAAAGAAAGAGAGAGAAGAGAAGAAAAAGAGAAGAAAAAAAAGAAAGTACGGGACGAGATATATGTTTGATATATTATTGGATATTGTTATCGAAAGTAAATTTTATTTATTTAAATAATTAGAATTGAAATATAAATTGTAGATTAATTATAAAATTATTTAATTATAGATTAATTATTAATTAATTATGTACATTAAATTATATAATTATTTAATTATAATTAAATATAGATTAATTATAAATTAATTGTAAAATTATTTAATTATAGATTAAATTGTGTAATTATAATTTGAATTATTTATTAATTATTTGTGTAGATTAATTGTATAATTAATTAATTATAGAATTGTGTAATTATAGATTAATTATAATTTAATTATAGATTAATTATTGATTTAATTATAGAATAATATATATTTAATTAGGCTTTAATTGTAGAATAGATTAATAACTTTTATTTATAGATTATTTTTTGAATATAATTTAATTGTAGAATAAATTAGTTTTTAATTATAGAATTTATTTATTATTTAATTATAGAATAGATTATATAAAGTAATTTCAAATTAAATATGAATTAATTATAAATTAATTATGAAATAATTATGAAATAATTTTTGTACTAGATAATGATAAGCGGGCGAGCAACGAAATATAAATGTCATCATTTATCTACTCGAAGACAAACATCGGACACACTATAGTCGAGACGAGAGGTACATTATATTTAAAATATATATATATATATATAATATATATATATGAAAAGCTAATTATGAATTGAAAATTACGAGAGATGGGAATGTCATTCGTTTCGCACTCATCGCCTCGACGATACCATACATCTCGCACATTCAGGGTAGGTTGCGAGGTATGAGATTTCTTCATCTCGCCAGACTGCGTGAGATTTATGTTCAAGAAGCGGAGGTCCGTAACTTGAAAATTGATACGGGTTTATTGAGCGCGTTAATAGAGTTTTGGAGGCCAGAAACTCACACGTTTCACTTCAATTTTGGCGAGATGACCGTGACTCTAGAGGTAAATAGTCAAATATTATTAATTTTATTGCAGTATTAAAAAATTATAGTAATGAACATTTTTTTAGGACGTCACATGTATGTGGGGTTTATCCACCATTGGTGAGCCGATGACAGGATATATTGACGGAGATTTCTCGGCATACATCCGTCAGTTATTTGAGCAGGATGATATATCAACATTCTATAAGGATGAGAGGTAATTGATTAAACTATACATGAACTTCTATATTTTTTTTGTTCACAAATTATGATTAAACTAAATATAAAATTTGACAGACGTTCTATTTCCCTTCGAGAGTTACGGTCCCACTTTGATCACGCTCCAGTGGCTGACGATCATCAGGGTCTTGATCGATATGCAGTCGGTTTTACTCTGGAGTTGACGAGGTCTATCATGTTCCCCGACAAATAGTGGAGACTTTGTACCGGCGTTTCTTCTACTGATTTTGATGGTAAGGGTTTTAAAATAATTTATCTTTCATAATTATATAATTTTAAGCACTAAAATTTAATTTATAGGAAGATTTATAATCCGGTGAAAAAAAATTGGGGCGCTGCAGTACTTGGTTATTTATATCGGCGTCTTGATGTGGCATGCCAAGGATTGACGAAGAACCTTGCTGGTCCGTGGCTTTTATTGATGTTGTGGAGCTGGACACGTTTGCCCCGAGCTCGTCCATTACCGCCTCAGAGGCATTCATTTTCAGTGGCTGGGGTACACCAGATCGTGATAGTTGTGCGCCTTTTGGCAGGTAAAAATTAAATCAATCAATCAATGAAAATATATGTGTAATCACTAATCATAATTTAAACTGATAATAGAAAATGAACGCTCGATAAGAACAAGTACCACAATCCGTCATACGTCGGTGTGAAGTACGTTAGGGATCAGCTAATTATGTTGTCTCACACTCATGTTAATTGGAGGCCGTATGAGTCAGTACGTCATTTATTGCTGACATGCGTAGATGATTGTGTTGACTCGTACACTTGTCGGCTTCCACTTATTTATTTTCCGGTAGTGGAGTGGTATTATCCAGAGCGAGCGGGGCGACAGTTTGGCTTACTTCAGTCAGTACCACCTCCGCTTCCTAAGGTATTCTACCATAAATACTAAAAATATATAATTTTATATTTATTATTTCTTATACTAACTATTTACAAATTTATACTGACTATTTTTACAGCTATTTGTGGAGGAGCATCAAAAATTATCTGCGCTAGGATTCAAATAAAGGAATATAAACTGGAGACAATATCATCAGGCATATGTGGACATCGCACGGTATATTAAAATTTATAAAATTATATATCTATATGTACTAATCGATAATAATTAATGTATATGTAATCAATGTGCAATTAATAGATCGCTAGAGTTACTAAGACTGCACTGAAGGTGGTCTGATGGACAGTCACCAGGGGATGAAGACGGTTTGGAAAGATTACGCTCTCCGATTGTAAGGGGCATTTTGAGGATGCTGGCATGCCTCATACAAGTTACATTAATTTTTTTTCTACGTGCGAAAAACTTTAAGATTCTGCCTCCAAAATTATTTCCTCTTGCACCGATAGTTGAAGCATTTACTGCTTGCCTTTCTTGATTCTGACGGCTTTCAGTGCTTCTGTTGTTGTCTCTAGAATCATGACCAGCTGAGAATCTCGCTGATAATAAGGCATCTCGAGAAATTTGCATTCTTCTATTGTTATCTCTTAGATCATGACTAGTTGAGAATCTCGGCGATTGTAAGGCATCTCGAGAAGTTGGGGTTCTTTTGTTGTTATCTCTTAGATTATAACTAGTTGAGTGTCTCGCTGATTGTAAAGCATCTTGAGAAGTTTGGATTCTTCTATTTATTGTGGGACTTGAAGGCCTACTCCTATGCCGTCCTGATTGTAATGTATCCATTGGAAGTTGGTCACGATTAATTTCATCTCTTCGAGAAGGCCCACCTTGAGAAGACTGTATATTCCTCGATCTACCTTGACCCCGTATCCTATCCTCCATCTCATTCATTACCATTCAACGTCTAACCTTCGCATGCCGACCATTTTTTATCAGTTCTTTATTTGGTATTATAGTTTCTCCAAGATATGGTGGTCAAACTTGTTGATCTCCATAACAATGAAATTGACCGGACCAAGTATTCAGTATGTGAGCTTTATTGTATCGCTCATCTATAAAACTGTACACATCAAAGTTTCTATGTTGGCATACAACAATCACGTCACACGTGCAGTGCGGTTCTGGCAATTGTGGGTCATCTTGGGTGCGTCGTTCATTCAGAATTATAATAGTGTACTTAAATGGTCCATACCCTCCACTCCCGATCCTCTCTCCAAGCACCTGAATCTCATATTCTCCTCGAGCAGTTCCGAACGAAATTACGTTCATACCAGCTATAATTATTGAAAAAAATACAAAATATATCACGTTATGTTCAAAAATTAGTAAAATATAGTAAAATAATATCAACACGAACCTGCTTTATCGTCACGTTTTGCCAAGATGTCATCATTTTTTTCGGCCATTATTTGCATGCTCTATGCAGGTTCAATGTTTTCATTTCCCTTTGATCGAACCATTTAGCACATTTATACCTTGTTCCCTCCATAAATTACTACAACTGGTAAAATTCATTCAACTCTGAAAACAATATTCAGAGCTTCCGAACCATTGCTGGTCATTATACCCTATCGATGTCCTCCATCATAAGTTTGTGCCCACGAAGCAAAATTAGGAGGTTCTTTATCATCATTTTCTAATCTTCTGCCGAGTTTTTTAAAAAAATCATAAGTTTTTTTATTTGATTTCTTCAAAATTTGTCATCTCTCTATGAAACGACACAGTTTGTTTTTGTTCGTTAGTCTTCTTCGGAAATCATCTATGAGATTATCTTCTTTCTTTTTAGATTTTCCGGCTTTCTTATATAAATTATTTGCGACGTGTTGCATGTAATACCGATGTACCGCCTCTCCACGTTGTACAAATCATCCCAAATGCGGTCGCTCGAAAACTCTCTTTATTCCCCTATGACGGTCGGATATAAAACATATTTTCATGTTAGATTTGATCACTTCATTACGGACCCATTGCATGAACCAACCCCAATTATTCATATTTTCTGCATCCATGATTCTAAATGCTAGAGGAATGAGTTTATTCTCTGCATCGTATCCACACGCCATCAATAATCTACCCTTATAATGGCCCGATAAGAATCTAGTATCAATGGTTATAACATGCCTTAAATGTTTGACGATGTAATACACGGTCCATAAGCTCAAGCTATGGATTTAAACATTTTTACATTGTCATCCGAAGTATCATACGTCGATATTTTAAATTTTATACCTGGAGTAATTCGAGCAATCGCCCCCAATATTTGTGGAAGCAATGCATATGATTCTTCCCAAGTGCCAAATAATTATTCAATTATTCTTTCTCGACCACGCCAAAGTTTACTGTACGTTGGTGTCACACCGGGATATTTTGTTTCTATAATCATACTGATTTATTGTATTGTTAGAGAGAGATCTTTTTTTTTAATATTGGCGGACACATCCTGCAATCAAATTAGATGTGAGTTATAAGTGTTTGCGGTCTCTTGGTGGTCTTCTACAATTATAGGGGTTTTATTTGTGATGATCCTTCATGTGATTGATCCCTCTTCAGGTCTAGCGTATAATCTCCAATGACAACTCTCTTCTTTACATTTCATAATAAGTCGTGTTTTACAACTTTCTTGTACCCAACATTGAACGTTTTTCCTCACACTCCAATCACAAATTACCCAATTTAAAACCGATTTAGAAGTAAATATTCTATTTTCAGCTAACTCATCATCGAGTCCTAATCGAGCTTCATTCGTATCTAAATGGTCAAACATCTCAAAATTATTTAACGCTTCTACTGGATGTCGTCTCTCAGTTCGTCCGGTAACTAATAGTGTGGTATCGCATTTTTAAATTTCCTCATCTTCAGATTCATCGATCAAAAAATCTGACAGCTCAGTGTAATCCTCTCTTATTTCTTCTTCACTCGAATAATACGGACCACCATCATCTTGCTCATCCGATCATCGTGACCATCACTTAATTCCATTACCGTTGGATCAACACTACTTTTGCCATCAATATTATTTTTCTCTTCGGTTCTACCAATATTATCAGCTAAATTACAGTCAGATGTAGTACTACTACTACCGCCAAAAAAATTATATAGTGACACCGCTGAGTTCGGTTGTTGATAAATTATATTATTACTTGTAAATAGTTTGGATACGATAGGAATTGGTTCGATCGTAGGTTTGATAGAAATTGGTTCGATCACGGTTGGATAGGAATTAGTTTGATCGTAGATTTCATAGGAATTGGTTTGATCGTAGGTTTGATAGGAATTGATTTGATCGTAGGTTTGATAGGAATTGGTTTTATCGTAGGTTTGATCGTGGGTTGAAAATTTTTTTGCCAAAAAATTACTGTCGCTCATTATTCTGCAGTATAATTTTCTTCATCAGCGGGACAATAATTTAAATCTGATATTATTTTAAAAAAGTTATGTTTGTGAGAATGTGTTTGTGATGTTTGTGTTTGTGAGAATTGAGGTGTGATGTGGTAGTGAGCGGGGTGGAGAATTTATAGGGATTAAACGCGCCACTGGCAGTGGCGCGCTGCCATTCGTATATTTGAAATTTTACAGTTCTCACTCTTATTTTTAATAATATTAATTTAATAATAATTATTATTAAAAAATCGAGTAAAGATCACTCGATGAAACCGAGACACACGAGGCAAAATATATGGAGAAGTAGTGATTTTGTTAATCACGGTGCAATTTAATTACATATCCAATCTTATTGTGCACCGGTTTAATTAGCCGTTTAATTAGGTAACTACGTGGCACTGGCGATTGTCATTTGCCGTTTGTCGTGGATATGATTTATGAAGATAACTTATTCAAAAAAATATATATACTATGAAACATCCTAAAAAGTGAAGTAAAATAAAATATGGAGTCCGTATACGAATGATGACAGGTGATGTAGGGACAATGCTCTTGAGGCAACCTTTGTATTAGCGAGTTCAACACTTTTTTTAACTTTTATATGTTTGATGTTGACCACCGTACGTTTCGTGGATTTGTTTTAGTAAATAAAAAAATAAATAAAAATGATATGATTATTTTTTTAACGCCACTCAGGTCCAGCTGTTTTTTTTTCTTTGTTGTTAATTTAGTTTAGAAATAAAATAAAATATTTAAATGATTGTATATTATACTAAAATTATTGAATGATTTAATGATTATTATTGAATGAATTAATGATTTAAAAATTATTATGTTATATGAAAGTTTTGTAAGAAGTTAATGTCAAAATATAAATAAGAAAAACTAAATTTCAAATTATAAATGAGAAAATAAAGTACATATATAAACAACGATCATATAAATAATAGTTTACGAAAAAAAAATACGATGTAACGCTTACGAAATATCCTCCTAATGAGATATTGGTTGTATGTGTCTCTCGGTAGGATTTCACGACGAGAGTGCTCGTGTCTTGCGTCGGCGGTTCCTGCGTCTCGGCACTCGGGTGGACGGATCAAGAGTGTCATACGATGATGCACGAAGAGCATCATATTGGTGTACGGAGATCCCAAAGACACCGAATCGAGGCTCATCGACTCATCAGCTAAGAGTACAATATGAAATCTTCTTGACTCGCCTCCAGCCCCGGGTCAGGTGGGTCGTGAGTTGGACGTTCAGCGGCAAAGATATCGATGTCCTCAGGATCCATCAGAAGACCTGTACAAGTAAATTACACATATTTACATGAATTAAATTATCAAAAAATAATTAAATTAAAAATACCTACAAATTAAAATAGAAAAATTAAATATTAACCCGCGGAAGCAAGTATCATTGTGAAAATATAAGGATGCCCTAAATCACCCATCAAATGCATTATCTGGCGCAATTCATGTTTGTCAAACCATGAATGCTCGGGCATCATAAGCCAATCAACGGCGGTGACTGTATTCTTTACTAAACGAAATATCTGCATATATATATTTTTTATTCTATAACCCAAGTTATGTGAAAATCTTAATTAAGAATAAATAGCTTGGTTAAATACTAACCGCTCGGGCATTCTGGTGTGAATGTGGTACGTAGGACAACTCATCCACAGGTTCCTCGGGGTGCGGTAACGGCTGGCTCAAGTGCTTGTTAGTGTTCATTTTGTACCATATTGTAGCCATATCTTTCTTGTAATATCACCTCATGTACATATAGTGTTGGGCATAGTCGTACGGTCGAGACTCCGTGATAGGCAGCTCAGGCTCGCCCTATGGCCACCAGTAATACTGCGCCAATCGACATTTTACCCTTCACCACCTCCCGATGTGTGCTTGTTCTTACGATAAGTCAGCAGTTGTTGGTAATCGATCTACGCCGGCGGAGGAACCTGCTGAAAAAGATTGAACTGTCGCATGACTCTATCTTGATAGTGATTATTAACCATCCAGAAGTGAATCATCCACACACGATACTTTCACCTGCATATGTTAAATTTAGCAGATTAAATTCATGTACTAATTGAAGTACATAAAATTTATTGATTTCGGAAACTTATGAATTGTAATGCACGTGGTACACTGAAGGCAAGTCATCGTGATAGGCACTATATAGTGTCCAATTGACACTGTCGTCCTACAAATTCTCGATTTGATCCCAAAAATGCTCGGGTCCTCCATGTCATGGCGTATACTTGAACAAGTATTGTGACGTCCATTTAACACCATATGGAGGCCGCAATCGAGGCTCGGGACCGCCTAATGGAGGCTCCTCAGTTCTACACATATAGCGCCAATAAAATATGAAAAAATATAGTTTTATCAAATAAGATGAGTAATATTGATTTACCTCGGTCTCTCGGTTGGGAATCGTGTCCACGACCACATCTGAAGCAGAAGTGTGCGACCCTTTCTCGCGCGCTCTGCACCGCCGCTTCTTGGGGACGATGGGATGCGGAGGAAGGACATGGTGATTCCTCCTGGGCGTGCATTTGTTTGACGCCGGTTAATTCTACCGTTTAGACCCATTGGAATGCACATTCAGGGGGTTTTTCAGTGATTGTGAGTACTTGTAGATTCCGATGGGCGCAAACCCCCACCGTTAATTACCCTGAGCTATTAACCTCGAGACACCTCTGGATCTTTAAAAGGGGGAAGTAAATATTATAGTTAAATGATGATCAAGTGGACATGTGCTTCAGTGATTGGGGTCACCGAAAACACCCTGGACTTATTAAAAGATCAGTCCAGTGAGATAGGGGAATGAAAAGATGAACTTACTACAAATCAGTTCAATCTTTACCGCTCTGAGAGGCGATCTTACTAACAGATCAGATTGACCTTTGCGGATGGATGGAAGGTGAGTCTACTACAGATCGACTCGACCTTAGTTGACCTAGAAGATGAACCTACTACAGATCGGTTCAATCTTTACTAGTCAACGACCAATCACACAAAATATAACTCGAAGCACTTAGCTAGTTGATCTTGAGGTTGGTGAATTAGGAGACGGGAGGATTTGGCCCACTTGTTTCTTCTTACTGATCTTCTAGATCATGAATTCCAAGCACTGAGCAGATTCATAAACCTAGGAACACAACTGCACACAAAGTCAAACCTGAAGCGCTGAGCCAGTTTGACATTGAGACGTGTGTCAGTGAAAGAACCTACTATAGATCGGTTCTGATTCACTATTTTGAGGATGAATCTACTACAGATCGATTCAATCCTACAATCTCGAGAGATGAACTTACTACAGATCAGTTCAACCTCCTAAACTAGAAGACAAACTTATCGTTGGATTAGCTTAGTCTTACTAGTGTGACTGGTCATGAATTACTTGTTCATGACACAGAGTCATCATGATGTCAGCTCTTTGGACATCGTGATGTTCTTCTCTCTTGAAATCAACACACTTGCTCGTGTTGATGTCGCAGTCTTAGTCATCTCTTTGGCTGGCATCAAGATGTTCTTGTCTCGACTGGCTATTCTAAATATTGCATTACTTGTGCAAAATCACTATGTTGCTCTACACTCTTTTGTGTGAGCATATTTAATCACCTCTAAATCATGAGTCCTGAGCACCTAGCCGATTCATAGATTCAGGGTTATCTTGCGCACAAAATTAGAATCGGGGCCCCTGGCTGGTCTAATATTGAAACATATTTATCAGAGAATGAGCTCCTAGACAAGCTAGTTCAGAAGTTACCATATTGTGATGTCTCATAAGTAGTCAACAAGGTGTATCACCACCTTATTAATCATTTATCACCTTAGGAATCGTATAATGATTCAACAAACTGTTATAACACTTCAACAAATCATTATAACGTTTCACAGAAGATAACAGACTTGTTAGAAAGTTGGTCAAACAGTCAAAACGTTGCTAATGCTTTGTAAAGCGTCCAACGTTTTGATGAATCGTTATAACGATTCAAGGAATCATTACAACGATTCCTTAAAATATATTGACTTGTCAGAGAATAGTCAAAGCGTTGCCAACGTCTCGTGAAGCGTTCAACACTTTGGTGAACCGTATAATGATTCAAGGAATCGTTACAATGATTCTTTATTTTATTATTATTATTTTTTTATATATATTATTATTATTATATATTTTTTCTTTATTTCAAACTCTACTTATTTCTATAGAAAATGAGTTACAAAAATAATAGGAAATAAGTTGGCTATTATTTAGGATTTTATTTGAATTTTTGAGATTTTTATAATAACCAAAGTAATAGGGTTTTTTATTTTTATTATTTTTGAACTCTATTTATTTTTGTAGAAAATTACTCATAAAAATAATAGGAAATAACTTGGCTATTATTTAGGATTTTATTTGAATTTTTAGAATTTTTATAATAGCCAAAATAATAAGTCAAAGCTTGGTCAACAGAAAAAAGCAAACAATATCATTTTGTTTTTAAATCGTTTCTGTATAGTATTATTCTCAAAATTGAAATGTTTTTTTACATGGAAAATACTATGAAAAACAAAGAATTTTTAGAAATAAATTCGGATCAATTTGGAGTTTGGAAATATTTTCAAATGATTTATTTACTCTTTATTTTTAATTTTCTGTAGCTAACACTTTTATTTATTTAGCTGTGATTTGTTTAGGCCTTTGGATCTGTGTTGAGATAGACTCTTAATAGATGAAGGGTCTAGATGCATTCCAGTTATTAATCTTAAGTAATAAATTGTTTTAAGCGTTAGATCTCTTTGAGATTCCCTCAGATGCATCAAGGTTTGTCTTGATACATTAATAGTCGTGCTAGCCACTTCTCTCGCATGCCCTATGTCGATTATACGTCAAGATTCGTGCTACTAATCTTCCCAATGATTGGAGGCTCGATTGGTGATCAGTAGAAACGGCCCTAGTGTCGTCTAGGTGAGAGGAACATGGCGATGCCTCCTGATTAATGATCCATGTAGCGGATGGTGAGGGATAGCTGTACAAGTTTGGTACTTATTGTGCGAATCGGTACTGATACGAGTTGAATCGAATTCCTAATCAAATTGAACACTAATTCTTGCAATTCAAACACTATACCTTATCTCATTGTTGTATTCGAAGTGTTCATTGACTATCTTCCAGCAATTAACTCAAATTACAATGGAAATTCTTAAGAAATCGGTACGGTTTTGCACCAGTTGCAAAATTGATTGCAATCTTGATTGCCAAGGCCTTGCATATGAGTTATACATAGCTATCATCTCTCTGCACAATTCCATTTGGCTTATTCCATAGTTATGATATGAATTTATGGTAAATTTCATGCCACCGTGCAGAAAGAGGTATGCGAGTGAAGGTGTAAACGGAATTGTCACTAATTTAGCTATGGATCTCACTCGATTGAATCTCAATTGGCCAATCAGGCTTGCAATAGTGTCAGTAGGGTTACACAAACCTTTCAACTGATCTCAATTACAATCATTGTTGAATCCCTTTGAATAACACTCGGGAGAGTTACAAAAACCCTTCAAATGAGTTCCATCTCATCTCACAAACCCTCACATTGTGATCAACATCAAGAAACAACAAAGAAGTTGAAGAGAAAAGAGAAAATGAAGAAATCGAGAAATAACAAAAAAAATCGAGAAAATTTAGAAATTACTCAACACTTACATTGATCTTTTCACAAAATTACACTCAATTAGCAATAATTATCTAGTCTTGAATGTTCTCTGAGATGAGTGAGCAGCTAATCAAAGATTCAAACTTGACTCAATTGAAGGAGTTGAGTCGAAATCAATCAATCTCTTTTCTCTCTTTCTATTTCTTTTTCAATTGCTTTCAAACTATCTCCTCTCTCTTCAGCTCTTTCTCTCTCCCTCCTCTTTTTCTCATCTGTATATGTGTGTCTCTCCTTTTTTCTGCTCTGTGTAAAGGGTTTATATATGATTATGGATTAATTGTGATTGGTGGATCGATTAGTGGCCGGATTGCACCATTGAATTAATCTTATCCCTTGATCGTATTTCACTCAATGGCTAGGATTGATTTGTGCTTCTTTTCAGTCAACTTACTCCCTTGAGTTAGCACTTGGCAGTTTCAAATTTATTAGAGTTAGTTAAACTCTTTCTCTTTTTTACTTTTTTGCCACTTACTTGAACCAATCGACTCTCCCATGCTTCTAGGCTCTTCTAGATCATTTCAATCATTTAAACACTCTCAACACCCTCCCTATATAAGCTCTGAGTAGTTCCTAGCCTCGATTAATTAATCAAAATCTCGTTTCTTTACTTAAGCCTCACTCTCAGCCACCTCATCTAATCAACACTTCATTTTATCAATTCCTTCAATTAACAACTTGCATAATCTCTCCTTACTCTCTAGAGTTGATCCAGCATACTTGTGTGATCAATTGGGCACCTCTTCATTGAGTTTGAATACCTTCGCCCATGGCCGGTTTGTGAATCGGTAGAACACTGAATTAGAGGCTTCAAACAATCGCCTTAACACTTGCCTTAGCATCATGTGAGTAAAAACGGAGCTCTTGCACAATCAATTGGACTTGCAAGCATTCACAAAGGTGATTTCCATTTTCAAACCGATTGACTACCTCTGTCAATTTCTCTCTCTCCCTTTGTTAATTCTTTCAATTGATTGTTTGGACAGTGTCGTAGTAGTGTCTAGAAGATACTGTGAAGAAGAATTAAAACAAAACATTGTGTAGATCTACTTCCCATTTATGGCGCCCTCACAGTCGGGTGGAAGAAAGAGGAAGAGATGAAGAAGAGAATGGGACGAGGGAGGGTCGACCTTGGGTGCGCACGGTGCTCATGAGCCAACATTCTAAGCAAGGCACAGTCAAAGAGAGGAAGCATATGAGCCAGGTACATGCCTAATCTTTTCTTTGATTTAAATCTCCGACTTGATCTGTGCATGGGTTTGGTGCATGGTTGCTTATGTGAGCTATACACTCATAAACCTGATAAATGGGCCTCACTGTAAGTAAGTAGTCTGAGCCCATAAGATTTAACGAGATCGACTTGGCATGATCTTATAGGGTCACTTGTTTAATCACTATATTAATTATTTGTTATAGTATCAATCTGTGTTGAGGTGGCATCTTAATGAATGTCATGTGTCATCTTTGTGGGGCCCATTTGCGTTGCTTAGTTGCACCGATGACCAACCGCTAGCATGTGTTCTTAGGAATAGTTCAATCTGGCGAGGTGTGTTCTTCTTTGTGTTGCTATGTGGCAGGTCTTTGGGTCTTGAGGTGACCACTGTCATGGCTTTGCCACGTGGCATCTTTGGTGGGGCCCGTATCGGTCGGTATGGTGGTGGGGCCCACTCAGTGAGGTGGACCATATGAGGGTGCCGCGTGGTACTTCATAGTTGGTGGCCCCGATAGAGAGTTGCCACGTGGTGCTTGGTGAAATTTCTTGGATTTATAAAATTGCCCCATTTCCTATCTTCAGATTGCACCCAGATAGGCTCTGTCCCCAAGTTGTACCCAGAGAAGCTTGTGATCAAATTTCAGCTCTTGATTAATTCATTCAATATGTTCCATCTTCTCTGAATTTATTTTAATAGCTCTACTTATCCAAAAATCATAAAATTTTCACCAAAAATCCTAAATTCATGATAATTACTCCTGTAATTTTTGATTTCACCTTTTTCCTGTCTCCTCACTTTAAAAATTCATTTTCCAAGAAACCATGTTTCCTCCTCTACGAATTAATCCCATTTTCAATTATAGCTCGGTGTCTACGCCAAATAAAATTTTCTTGCGAAACCTCCTAATTAAATACCAATTAGACTTGTATTGATGCTTCATTAGGGTTTGATTTGAGCAACAGTTGATTACATGCCAATAATTGATATAAATCTAGACTTGATCAGATGTTTGCAACATTGACATCTAATCAGTCTTGTGAAATTGACTTTCAATCCATATCCATGAAAGTGATTTGGTCAACTATTGATTACTTGTCGACAGTTGACACAAACCTTGGCTTGATCAGGTATTTGCAATATTGGCACCTGGTCAGCCTTGAAAGCAAAATCACATTGAAATTTCTTGTGATTGATTGTATCAAAATACTGGCTTGGCATTGACACAGTTCTTGTTGTACAGTAATTGTACTACTTCAGTTCTTCTTAGGGTTTGCTATGAGGGTTTGATATCTCCCTTCTCTCTTGAGTCTCTTGGCTGTCACCCACACCGAGTGGACAGTGGATGGTGGGATATTTATATCCTTGTCTTTTATCCCAAATTTTCTTGTGGGACAAATAGACTTTTCTAGAGCTCAACAACGACTTCTTAAAATTTGGTGGACCCTCTCTCTTGCCTTTCTCCCCTTTTTCTTATGATTTATCACCGATAATTGATATTTATCCTTAATTGTTCAATTGTTTTATCTTTGAGATTTTTTCAAGGGTAAACAAGTAATGTAATCTGTCTGCTATGCAATCGTTTCGGCTCGAGACAAGGCAGAGAGAGGTTGAAGTACAAGCAAAATAGTATTGCCCGTCCCTAGTCATAGTCATCCTCCGGTACATTGAACATGTTATCAAGAAATGTCAAGTACACCGCCGGCACCGAGTCTGCACTGTTGTTCGGGAACATGACAGACCCAAATAAATCCAAACAAAATGCTCGTGTGTACTTACAAAAAAATTTAGTACTCCTGTGTACCTACAAAAAAAGTTAGTACTTCTGTGTACTATAAAGTAAATTCATGGATGGAGTAAAATTTGTACCGTCAGACGGTGTCGTCATCTGAGTAGGGAGATAACTCTTGAAAATGCTTACGTAAACACGACAGTCGAATACTGAATGTCAAGAACTGAATGTACTCATTCTCTTTCCTCCTGTTTCTTGTCTTAAACGGCCACGGGTTATCGGTGATGTTGTCATAATTGTATGGATTGACATCCAAACTAAGTAGCATCTCCACCGTCCCGCTCCATTCATCGTCAGTCACCCCAGTTATTAGTTTTCTTATATTTTTCAAATTTGTAAAATCATATTAGTAGACTTCAAAAATAAAATATAAAATAACATATTAAAAATTTTAAATACCTCTGATAGGCAATCCCCATAGACAACACACGTCCTCCAACATCACCGTCAGCTCACTGACTGGTAGATGAAATGTCTGTTGGGTTTTGGTCCAACCAAATCCCATTAAGGCTTAAGCTGCATAAAGACCATAAAATAAAAAAATTACTTCTACTTAAGTTAGGGATTAAAGTATGTCGGATGATTACCGATATATATATTTTAATCCTTTGTAAAAGACCATAAAATATTATTTTACTTCTAACTTAAGCGAAGAATTAAAGCGGTATGTCAGATCATTACCGAGAAATACATACCTCTTTAATCCTTTATAGATGTACTCCATGATTGATTTCTAAAATATTAATCTACTTAACAATCAAATAGATTAATATAAGATTTTATACCTCATTTCTAAATTTCAATTGGAATGCAAATCGGCTTGTCTCGGAATATCATGCGTGTGATACCTCTGTAGGTTATCCACCAGGACTGACCAGAGAGTGGCTTATTTCTTTTGCCAGAAATATCGTAAATCATGGTTTCTCACAAAACACTATTCACCGAGAAAAAAAATACTATTCATGACTCATAGTTATTTTGTTTCACCCAAAGGTGTAGAAATACAACAACTTTTGCAAAAATACTATTCACCGATCTCGTAAATTAAAATAACAGTAAAATGAGAAAGAGAAAAATAGAAACCCGAATCGATCAGTCGTGATATGATAAGAATTGAATTAGTATGTTTTCTCTCTCATCCCGCCCTTCTATTTATAGCCTTTCAAAAAGTTTGCCAAAATTACCAAAATACAATTAAAGTTTGGCCAAATTATCAAAATGCCATTACTTGGTTGGTAAAAATATAAAGTTGGCCAAATTTACCAAAATGTCATTACTTGGTTGGCAAGAATATAAAGTTGGCCAAATTTACAAATTTGTCATTGGGCTATTTTGGGCTTTTTGGGTCTTTTTTTATTTTAAACTTTTAATTATTAATTGAGGTTTTAATTATTAATGGGCTTTCAACCCAAAATTCAAATCCATAATTAACATTTAAATTCAAATCATATATATATATATATATATATAATTGTCATGTACAATTATATTTATCTCGGTTATTGTTTCGGTAAATTTAAACGATGTGTCCAACACGTTATAAATTCAATCTAGTTTTTATTTTTTATCATCTCTATGATAAATTTAATTTAATTATATCATATATAATTAATTATAACTATCTTATTATTAATTATAAATAATTTATAATTAATCAATAAGATTCTCTGATTAACTCCTATGCGGTGTGGCCCGATATGATCCGTGTTATGTTGGTAAATAGAGTTAAAATTGTTTTTACTTCTATAATCATAGAAGGCATATGACATAATGCATTATGACGATCCAATTACACAGATGATGTTGTACTGTACAATATCATGATCCATTAAACTATTTATTTGTGTTAATTCTTTTGTCTCATAGCTATCGAATCAGTTTCAAGGTAGGTGTGTGTCATCCTTACAAACTAAATATTTTCTTGATGCTGAGTAAATTATCAAATATAATTACTCATATAATTATATCACTAGCAGATAATAGTACTTTTGACAAACCATCTCTTTCTCCGCATAAGTTATGTATACCGAAGAGCTACCTTTATAACCACATTTTAGGAACAACGTTTGATAGAAATCATACACATACATATCTTATGTAGGAAAGATGAATATCTCATACTTTAGAAGTTAACACTGAATGAAAGCATTAATGATAAGAACACAATTCCATTTAATGTTGCATTCGGGGTCTGTCAAATACGATGTTCCTTGAACATCTATCTATGTGATTAAAATGATAACTTTTTGTCTATGATCCGTAAAACTTGACCATCATTTAATCCACATACTAACCTGATAGCGGTTAATTAGTATTGTTGCTAATTATCTCGGTTTGTGATTTTTAAAAGTATATTCTATATTATGAAGTTTCACAATTCCAGTCATATTATAGAACAATTTAATAATTCGAAAACTTAACCAAATTAAGTAATACATTAATGACTAATAAATCAATGCATCTGGTCCTTGATTCATTGACAAATATAAAATCGTTCTAAAATCTTATGTGTGTTGTATGCATCTAGTTCTTTATTATATACATGATTTACTAATAGTAAATCATAAATTCAATAATACTCAAGGAATGATTCATAAATTCAATAATACTCAAGAAAATAAAATATCATTTAAATATTCAATTCATGAATAAAACTTTATATATAACAAATTTATCGTATTATTGACTTCAAAATTATTATAAACTAACAATGTCGACGTCTCTGGTCGCCACTTCTCGACAAACGCCGTCAGGAGTGATTTATCTAACTGACAATCACCCATGATCGCTATCTGATACAGACCCAGTCGATGCAGATATGGATCCATCTGCGCGTTGTATGGTATTTTCGGACGATAAGCGTTCAAACAGAGAGTGCTATGCGGCTGTAAAAAATTATTTGTTACATATGACATGCTAAAATTAATTATAAAGTATATTTTTTCACATTATATGATTAATAATACTTACATTGGTTCGACTCTCGTAACCTATGTTCATTGTGAGTACGACAAACGATTGCATATACTCCATTTTTCACTAAGAAAAGAGTTTTCCAAATCTTCTCGAAAGATAAGAAGTGTTTTTCCAAATCTCTTTCGAACGATAAAAAAATGATTTTCAAGTTGGAACAAAAATTGGATAGATAAATTGAAATTGAGATTTTTTTTCGGTTTAGAAGAAGATGCAGAAGGGTGGAAGAGAGATGAGAGGGAGGAGAAAGGGTTTACGCGCTAGGTTATAGGGGGACTGGACCCGAGTTTTGAACTCGGTCCGATACGCTAAATCCGAGTTCAAAACACGGGCTTGACGGGGCAAAAAATATCAGGCAATCAAATCATTTTTTATTTACTAAAAAATAAAATATATAGTCCGCATAGAGTAATGGCAGGTGAAGTGAGGACAGTGCTCTTGAGAGCAGTGTATGAGCAGTTAAACACTTTTTTTTTACTTTTATATGTTTGATGTTGACCACCAACGTTTCAAGAAGAAATTTAAATTTAAACAAGAAAGGACAACTTTTCTTAAAATTAAAATTTTTGTCCTCTATTAGAATAACTTTTCTTAGAATTTAAATTTGTGCTCCTTCACGATAATTTTTTTTTTCACTCTTCCTTTTCATTTCACCGGCTCGGAATGAGCTTGCACCGGCTGTCTGGTCAAAAAAAAAAAGAAAAAAAAGTGCAAGATTAGATGGTGGGGTACTAGCTGGAGTGCCATAACGGCGCTATCTAATAAAACTTGACTTAAAAAAGGGAACGTCTTAGTTAGTTGGCGACACTACCATCTCTCCTTCTTAGTTCTTAGTTCTTACCAAAGCCCGTCTTTCTCGCCACAAATCAGTTTCTCTTTCCTCTCCTCTCTCGAAGGTAACGCGCTCTTCTTTTCTCTCCCAGTCGCATATTTTTCATCTTCAATCTAATTAAATCCGCGATTTTCTATATTTATCAGCGCTTAATAATCCTGCTTTCCTTTTTTATTTCTCGCACTCGCAGATCTGTACTTCACTTCTCTATTTTCTCCAAATATAACTGGCAGGATTGTTAATCTGCACTGAAAAATGCAATAACACCACCTTTTTCTCTACTTGAAACTAATTTCCCCAAAATTTCTCACAGATCTTAACTTTTCTTCTGAAAACTGGCAATTTTGTAAATCACCTTCCACTAGGGCTGGGAGCCCTAGATGCAGCCATTATTAGTCCACTTTTCTCCTTAAGCTTCCACTCCTGCTTAGAAAACCACGAAGTTTGTGCCTTCTCCAGTTCTACAATGAAAAATCCACTTCAATTCATACCAGCATCCTTTCTCCTTGTTTCTCTACTCTTCTCTCCTGCCTTCTCTGCTGATTCAAACACCACCACGACAAATTCCACCACCAGCACCACAATATATGTGCCTCGTGACCTAATCCTTTTAAACTGTGGTGCATCGGGCCAAGCCAATGACTCTGATAACCGGGTATGGACCGGGGACACTGGGTCCAAATTCGCAACTACATTGACCTCCCCTGGCTCCACTGCCCCTTATCAAGACTCTTCGGTCCCACAAGTTCCTTATATGACGGCTCGGTGTTCCCTTCTGCCTTCACATATTCCTTTCCTCTCGGCTCAGGTCGAAAGTTTGTGCGTCTTCATTTCTATGCCTCCAATTACTCCTCACGAGCCTCGTCTGATGGCATTTTCTCAGTCACAGCAGGAGATGTAACTCTCCTTAATAATTTCAGTGTATACCAAACTGCTGATGCATTGAATTATGCTTATCTCGTACGTGAATTCTCAGTCAATGTTACCACTACTTCTCTTGAACTAACCTTCACACCTTCTCCTAATCACCCCAATTCCTATGCATTTGTCAATGGTATAGAAATTGTTTCAACACCCGACTTGTTTGGTACCTCCACTCCTTATCTGGTAATGGGTGGGACACCCCAAGTTTTCACTGTCGAACCCAATGCAGCTCTTCAGACTATGTATCGACTCAATGTTGGTGGCAAAGCAGTGTCACCACCTGCTGACTCTGGTTTGTACCGTTCCTGGGAGGATGATTCACCATACATTTTTGGGGCTGCATTTGGAGTTACATATTCTAATGATCCCAATGTTACAATCACGTATCCTACCTCTCTACCTAATTACATAGCTCCAGTGGATGTTTACTCAACAGCTCGGTCCATGGGACCAAATGCAAAGGTCAACATAAACTATAATCTGACTTGGATTCTTAGTGTGGATGCTGGGTTCACATATCTTGTGCGGTTCCATTTCTGTGAGATCCAATACCCGATGACCAAGATAAACATGCGGGTGTTTGACATATATATTAACAATCAGACTGCGCAATCGGGAGCTGATGTCATTGCATGGAGTAGTGGGATTGGCATACCAACATACAAAGATTATGTTATAATAACCACTGGGTCAGGTTTGGTTGACATGTGGATCGCACTTCACCCAGATGAGACCATGAAACCCGAGTATTATGATGCCATTTTGAATGGGTTGGAGGTATTCAAGATGCAAAATGAAAACATAAGTCTTGCGGGTCTCAACCCAGTAGCTGAAAAACCCATTGCAGGCACAATGACAGAAGGTGGGTCATCAAAAGCTAGTATACCAGCTATAGTAGGTGGGGTTGTAGGCGGATTTGTACTGATGGTATTGGCCTGTATCTGTTTTATTAGAGCTTTCAGGAGGCGTGGTATTGTACCTGGGAAGGATTCAGCCACTAGTGAAGGGCACTCGGGCTGGCTCCCACTCTCCCTTTATGGCAACTCTCACTCTGGTGGTTCGGTCAAGACTCAGGCCACTGGCTCTTACACTTCATCTCTGCCATCCAATCTCTGCCGTCATTTCTCCTTTGCTGAGATCCGCACAGCAACTAAAAACTTTGATGAATCCCTACTTCTTGGTGTAGGCGGTTTTGGTAAGGTGTACAGAGGTGAGATTGATGGCAGTACAACCAAGGTTGCTATCAAGAGAGGTAACCCCTTGTCAGAACAAGGTGTGCATGAGTTCCAAACTGAAATTGAGATGTTATCAAAGTTGCGTCACCGACACCTGGTGTCTCTAATTGGATATTGTGAAGAGAAAAATGAAATGATACTGGTATATGATTACATGGCACATGGTACGCTCAGGGAACATCTATACAAGACCCAAAACCCGCCTCTTCCTTGGAAGCAACGCCTTGAAATTTGCATTGGGGCAGCACGTGGTCTTCATTATCTACACACTGGTGCAAAACACACCATAATCCACAGAGATGTGAAAACCACGAATATCCTACTAGATGAGAAATGGGTTGCCAAGGTATCTGATTTCGGATTGTCAAAAACCGGACCGTCAATGGACCACACACATGTCAGCACTGTGGTTAAGGGTAGTTTTGGGTATCTTGACCCAGAGTACTTCAGGCGCCAACAACTCACTGACAAATCTGATGTGTACTCTTTTGGTGTTGTTTTATTTGAAGTACTATGTGCCCGACCAGCTTTGAACCCAGCTCTGACTAAGGAGGAAGTGAGCCTTGCAGAGTGGGCTGTGCACTGTCAGAGGAAGGGCATCCTGGACCAGATAGTTGATCCATACCTCCAGGGAAAGATTGCACCTCAGTGCTTAAAGAAGTTTGCTGAGACAGCTGAGAAGTGTGTAGCTGATGCTGGGGTAGACCGACCTTCAATGGGAGATGTCCTGTGGAATCTTGAATTTGCACTGAGCTTACAAGAGACAGCAGAAGGTGATGGCAGCCTGGTGAGTGGTTCTGATGAGGCAATGCCTCTGATGATGCCAACTAAGAAAGACCAAAATAATGATATCTCAATGGATACGAGCTACACCACCACCACAACCAATACGTCAATATCCATTGGCGGGAGGAGCGTTGCTAGTGAGGATTCTGATGGTCTCACTCCAAGTGCTGTTTTCTCCCAGATTATGAATCCCAAGGGGAGGTAGAGAAATTGAAAGTGAGACAGCACAAGAGACATTGATGTTGTATCAAATGACTGAGTTCTTTTATATCCTTTTTTGGGATTCATTTGTTTGTTACATTTTGTATTATTTATTGGTTATGCTATTTCTTGATTTTTGAATTGTTCTGGAGAAGTGTTTACAATACTAGATATGTATGTATCTGCACCTTTATTGTGTATGTGTAATATGCTAGCGTCAACTCCTACAATACCAAGTTTGATACAAGTTATATTGTGGCATCGTGTGTTTTTTTTTATTTGTTTAGGTCATAATTTTGAATTATGCGAGTTGTTAGTTGTGGTTTGATTCTGTACCGTCTTTTCTTTTTTTTTGAGGAAGTGGAACACATCGGTGTTTAAAGAGTTTCTTCTTGGGTTCTCCCACCTTTCTTGAGAGCACATTAATTATTCTATTAACGAACTATAAATGAAAATGAATGCGAATATTCAAACATACTGTGATTTATTTTTAAAGAATTTTATGCATAAAGTTGGTCTTTGGTCAGTGTTTTTTTTTTCCTTTGACAGAGATAAATATACTCAGTAATTTGTATCTCTAAGTTGGAGTTTGCTTATTATAAAACGTATCGCTGTAATTTTCAAGTGGTACAATAGTAGAATCTCCTTCGTGACTAAAATAATCATGGGATCACGGTTGGTTATTAGTCTTGAGAATTTTTTTAGTTTTCAGCTATTTTTTCTTTTCTTTATGATTAAAAAAGATCGCCTTGAATAAAAAATAGAGACTAAACAACTGTACCGTAAATCTGTACCCCGATCTGTATCCCAACTGAAAAAATCGTTGATCACGTTTTCGAACATCAACAGACCATCTGTCTGCAGACGATCATCAACAGACCATCTCTCTGCGGACAATAATCGAAGTCTTAATATCGGAAGTCCTAAGTCTTAATACTGGAGAAACAAACTTTTAATATCTAATATATCAAATCATATTTTAAACTTAAAATTTATTTTTGGACGACAATCAAGATATTTACAAGTATTTGTATATGAACCTCAATGTCTTAAAACTGAATGTTTCAAGTTTAAACAAGAGAAATATGACGTCTTAATATTTAATATTATAAATTATATTTTGACGACAATCAGGATATTGATAAGTATTTATACTACCTCATTCTCTTAAAACTGAATATCTCAAGTCTTAACACGAGAAATACGACGTCTTAATATTTAATATTACAATCATATTTTAAACTTAAAAATTATATTTGAGCATCCATCAAGATATGGACAAGTCTATATACCTAAATTTTAATGTGTTAAAATCGAATGTTCTAAGTCCTAACACAAAAAAATGACATATTAATATCCAATATTATAAGTCATAATTTTGAACTTCAAATTTATATTTGAACGACCATCAGAATATGAATAAGTCTGTATTCCTAAACTATAATGTCTTACAACCTAAGTCAAAAATAATTATTTACTCTCTTGTTTGTATATCAAAGAGAGTTATACAATTAAATTTCTATCTTAGATAATCCGATAACAATAAGGATATAATGTCCGCTATTACACAAAGGTAGAAACAACTACCCGATGAAGTCAAACTACTCACTAAACAATAACAACTCTTCTAAACTCTCTAGACCGTTCTATGGACGATATTTAAAATCTTAATATTTAATATTTAAAATTTTAAGGACTGTCATATGATGTGTTAATACATAATGCTATAAGTCTTTTTCAGTTTTAAAAGATATAAAAATCTCAAATATTTGTTAAACATTATTTAAACTAAATTTTCATATCTAATGTAACAACTATGAAATGAAGTCTTACTAAACTTAATCTAAAATAATATTTTTACGTAATTTATATTCAATATAAAATTTCATAAATAAAGTCTTAAAATTTAGTATTAGAAGTCTTAAGATCATTCATCTGATGTCTTAATATATATTAATAAAAATTTTATTTTTAACTTTGAATAATATATAATTAAAAAAATATTTATCAAACACTCCTAGAGTCAAATCTCTATACCTAATTATTCTCGTCTTAAAACTTAACAATTAAATTATTAATACTGATTAATAAATTATATTTTATTTTAAAAGATTTAAAATTTCATAATATTTTCTGAATATAGATATTCTTGTTATCTTAACTAAGACCTTACAATTGATAAATTTATATTTAGTATTTTTTTAAATATCTTAAGACCTTATAATTTATATTTATAAAAAAAAATAATCTCAATAAATAATAAAAATTAGTTTTATATCTTATATCATTAAGTCATAATATTGTCAACAATATATAATAGGTATGTAAAATAAAATAATATTTTTAAAATAATTATGATAAAAATAAATTTAATATTTAATACAAATAAGTCTTAATATCTACCATAACATATCTTAATGTATCATTCAAAATATAATTTATAGTTTAATCTTAATTTTTACTATTACAAATAAATCTAAATATATATTACATACACGCTTCAATATGTAGTGTAAATTTATTGTCTAAAATTTATATTAATATATCATTCAAAATATAATTTATAGTTTAGTCTTAATTTTCATTAGTACAAACAATATAGTCTCTCGTTAGTTTTGTGTTGAAGTTTCTTCAATCTCAATTCTCAATATTACGATCAAGTGTTTATAATTTGTATAATAATACTTTATATCTAGTACAATTAAGTATTCATATCTATTATACTAAGTCGACGTATATATATTTAGTGTAACAAAATATTTTTTTGTGTTTTCTCCTATCTCTCAACTAATTCATTCAAATGAATACTCAAATTTTATCTTTTTACTCTCAGAAATTGATCTAGCTTCACTTCTTGATCAACCGAGCTTCAAAAATATGAGTTTCAACACATTCTCCTTATGCATGAGAAGTGAAATGATAATCCAAACACTTAAAACATTAGAGCACTTGCATAAAGTTTCACATATCATCTCCTTAACCTAGAGAAAGTATCTGATCAATCGATTGAGATTCACCCGTACTAAATCACTGTAATCGAATTTCTAATCGAGATACTTTCTCCCTTGATTTCTCCAAAATATTTGATCCATTTAGAGCGTAATTTAGCTAATTGTGTTCTCCTCGTCGCTAGCTTTCCAACGATATATATCATGAAGGGCAACTCTAAAAAATGAGAGAGATACCATTGGAATTTTGGTTTAAACGGGTCAAGTACATGACTCGCGCTCTTTTTTTTTTCATTTTTATTTCAAATTAAAATTAAATAACAGTTAGAAAATAGTTAGATTAATTAAGATAGTTGAGGTATAAAATGAGGTATAGAAATGGGGTATATAAAACTTTTCTCTAAAAAATAATACCAACGTGGCACGATAATTTTTGTTTGAAAGAAAGTAATGTGTTCTTCAAAAAAAAAAACGACGAGGAATCAAATAATTAAATTAAAATAGTTGTTCAATTGCAACATCTCATACGTTCAAGTTAAGAGCACTGATAGTCCACGTTGTCACCTGCGTCCATCCTAAATCTTCAAACAAATACACTCCTTTTACGAAATCACGTTATCATTATATTCGCATAAATGTTAACTAACAAATTCATATTAATATATAGCATATCAATCATAACAAAAAAAAAAATTACTGAAGAAATGAGTACTATTTATGAAATCATGTGTCTAATCGTATGTTCTATTTCTCTCATCATTTCAATCTTTGTTACCCAATCTCAAAGCTTTCAATTGCCGAGTTGCTCGCACGCATGTTCAAGTGACTAGTATGCACCCAATTATTAGATTCTGAGAAGAAAATGCCATTGCAAGATAAAGGGAACACGAAGACGAGGTCAAAGTCCAGTCTAACTAGAAACACAATGATGTCATTAAACTAAAACTCTTCTTATTTCTTTCAATTATCAAAATTAGCTCGTTGCAATTTGAGTATGAATGTAGTTGTGCGCTGATGTAAATAACTCTTTTCTTTATATCAATACAATAGCGGGTTTTCAAAAAAAAAAAAAAAGAAAACAACGGATTTTCAAATAAGTGATATATTTTTTTTAATAAGTGGTCCAACATGTGACAATTCCAAAAAATAGAAAAAAAAACAGTAGTAAAAGCTGGCCCAAAAAACTGAATAAACGGCCTACTAATCAACCAACCCTTCTTTCTTCCTCCTTTCATTTCAATTAAGAATCAGCCAGTTGCAAACAACACAAACCAGAAGGAAGAGTCGGCGTATCGCGGACGGTGAGTCTCTTCCGATTCAACCGTTTTTTATTTCGCCCAATACACTTTTGGCCAGCCTGTTTGAAAAATCGCCAGTAATCATCTCTCTGTATTCCAAACCAAAGCAGTGTTGCTTGTTCTAGTAAGTCATAAATTTTACTATGGTTCCTCCCGAATGGGGCTTTGAGGGGATGGGGGTTGGTGTTGGGCGTGATAATTTACTCGTCCTGATGACTGTATTGTGGCAATGCAGCTGGTAGCAATCTTTAGTTTCATTTCTGGTCTTTTTATGCTCAGCTGTAATTTGTAATTGATGCAAATCAGATACAGGCGGCACAAAGTTAGCTACTGACAACTGAATGATGGATGCAAAGAAAAAGAGAAACAAGAAGAAGAAGGGAAACCAAACCAAGAACGGTGATATCTCAAATATTGAAGGGCCCATTGCACTAGAGCATGGCAATGGTTCAGCTGTCACAGAACTAAATCAAAATGGAAAGGTTCTTGTTAGTTCAGAAGGATCACAACTGCCAGAACACGATGAAGAGTCTGAAAAGCAGCAGCCCACTAAAAATGGATCTGTTGGTTCAGGAGCATCTCTACCTGAGCAAGACAAGGACAGCAATGAGAAGCAGCCACTTAATAATGGATTGGTTTCAGTTAAATCAGCCATGCCAAGTGTCATGACATCAGAATCGCATAATGAGATAAATAATCATAACATGTGTGATGAAAAGATTGTAAGTGCATCAACTGGTTTCTCCCTTTGTTTTGGAAGGTTTTAGTTCATGACTAATTTGTTGAAATTTTTTGATGTTGCAGTCAAAAGACCCTACTATTAATATTTCATTAACCAAAAATAAGAAGAGTACAAGGTTTTTTCAAGAGAATAAAAGTAAGGAAAGATTACAGATTACAGATCTCATTCGTCAAACCTAATCTAATGCATTTTAACCCTATGACTATTTGAACCCTACGCCTTATGAACTTCATGGCTCGTTTAGCAGTATAACTCCCACTGACACTTAAGGCGTGTGATGTCCCCCTGCAGTGTGTGTACCGGTCTTGCCACACCCCTGAATATATGTTCATTCCGTTCCTTCCTAATTTGTTGAAATTTTGTAACACAATTGCGGAAATTTTTGTACAAAAAACTAGTAAACCTTTAAATCTTGTACTATACTATACAAAATTATCTGGAACAAGAGACTTTCTTTTATGTCTGATTCTTATAAATTCACTTTTATCCGATAATTGCTAACATTTATGGATGTATGCTTTCTTCAGGTGAATTTACATGAGACGATAACAAAGCTAGAAGAAGAGAGGAACTCTTGGTTAGAAAAAGTGGTATGTGTAGCTATGCTTTTTGGTTTGATATTTACATCATATATACTCCTTTTATCTTCTAATAACGCAATTGAAGTTTTATAAACTCAGTTTTGATAGTAGTAGTTATGGAATTTCAGACTACTTTGGAAGATAGGCTCTCGGAAATGCAAGATAAAGTAGACTCCTATATTCAAAATGAGGTAATTATAATCTTTAATTTCGTTGTAATGGAAAGAACTGCAAAATTATACTCTTTACTTTTATAAATCACAGAAGCTTAGCCAAAATAACTTTTTATTGCAGTTCAGTTTGGAGGACAAGATTTCCAAAATGCAAAATAAAGTTGACACGTACTCTCAAAATGAGGTAGTTCTATTTGATTACTTTTGCATATGTTACATAAATTCATTATTACATGGACAAGTTGCACAACACATGCTGGTGCCGATCCTAACTTTGCAGGTACACTTGGGGAGAAAACTTCAAATATTGCAGAATGAGAATGATATATTTGCGAAAAAGCAGGTAATTTCAGTGTTTGTGAACATATTTAACTGTGTATTCCTTAGTTTATAATTTTTACTTGCAGTTTTTTTTAATCACAATTCAAGTGTCTTATAGGTCAGCTTGGAGGATAAGTTTGAAAGAATGGAGGGTATGAAGTACTCATGGTCACTAAAGGAGGTATACATAACACTATTATCTTTTTTTTGAACAAAAAAAATGATCAAAATTCTAATATTTGGCATTGTCAAATTATCTCTTCTTTTCATATTTAAATTTCTCTGCTTACCAGTTGTTCTTGTAACTTTAGGAAGAGCTAACGCATGTACATATACTCCACATTAAAGTATCGAACAAGTAAAATTGCTAACAACTAAGTTTCTTTCTCAGGGATCACTAAATGCAACAATTGCTTGGTTGGAGGAGGCCAGCAGAGCACTACAAATGCGGGTAATGAGGTTATTCAGACATTCTTTTTTTGCGGGGAAACTTTAACATCATCTTACAGAGTTGAACACACCAATTATATTAACAACCTATTTTCAATTTGATTTGTACTCTTATTCTATGTTTGGTGGGAGGACAAGAAGTGTGGATAAGGTAACTCTTATCACCACTTTTACAAGGGATAAGAGTTAACCCCTTATCTTCACTCTTATCTTCCTATTGAACTGAGACTCAGTATCAGGTGAAGATACTAGACTCTTTTCTTAGAACAAAAGAAATCCTTTTTTTTTTGCAGATAAAGTGATTAAAATAATATATAATGGCAGGTAAAGGCACTTGAGCAATTTACAAATAAAACTGATCAGGAGAACCATAAACTGATTAATATCTTAACCTTGGTTGAATCGAGGATTGAGGCCCTTGAGGCAAAATCTGTTAAAGGCAGTTTTTCGGCTGAAGTGGCAAAGGTTGACATCACTATACTTCCCTTGAATTTACTTATGATGAATTTATTCGGTTGTTAACTTAAGCAATTATTGCTCCATTGCAGCCTTTCAAAACCTCAATAACATCCTTTCTGCTGCTATGTTAGCTGCTGAATTACTCATTTAGTTACTTTCATGAATTAGGAGTATCGGTAATTTGGGGATCTATAAAGAAAATAAGATCTGCCACTATGATATATAATTTTTGCCTAGTTATATAGCGGCATTTCTACTTAACAGGGAACAAGAAATTTTGTTTTCCTTGTCTTACAGGTTTGGAATATTTTTAAGCAGAGATTGGATTGGACAGAATCTATGACAATAAATGGACCAGCTAAAACAATTTTTAGTTTTTGCCGAGTTATATAGATTCCCTTCAACTTAACAGGGAATGAGAGATTTGTTCCCTTATCTAATGAGTTCACAATATCTCTTTAAGCAGATGGTGGAAGAAAAGAATGAAATGATACAACCAATTGATGCACAGACCAATCAGCATATCAGTCACTTTATGGATCCTCCTAAGATGGTAAGTGATGACCTAATATACTCAGCTTCCTATGAATTCATGCTAATTATACAGTTTCTACATAAATATGGGTGTAATAGCTTTTTCTTTTTGTGGGATAATAGGTGAATGAGCTTGACATAAAACAGAACAGAAGTATAAAAGACCTTCCTGGAAGTGACCTTAGTCAGGAGAGACGCCTCAACATATCTCCCCCGTCAGTCGATACTATACAAGAAAATAGTGAAAATTTGCTTACAGCTGTTCAGGCGATGCAGTATCCAGGTACTGTGCATCTTGCTGCCGACTCGAGTAATGACAGTACCATTACAGTTGATATAGATCAAGTCCAGAAATTAGAACTCCATCTGCCAAGTCTAAGTGAAGAAACAGTGCATCCCCTACAAGATGTAGAGATTAATGAGGAAGTAGTGGCGTCTAGCGATGAGAGAACTGAAGCAGTCCCTCTGTCAGATGCCCCTCTTATAGGGGCACCATTTAGGTTGTTTTCTTTTGTTGCCAAGTATGTATCTGGCTCTGACTTGGTGAACCAGACCAGTTCAAAATCTGGTAATTGATTGTTTTATTCTGAAATTAACTTTAACATATGGTTCTGGTTTAGGGCATTGTTTTTTGCTGTCCTTTCATAATTTTTATACAAAGGATATGTATACTGGCAAGTGAAAAGGATAAATATTATCAAGGAGAGTTGTTTTTTGATGCAATTTCGTTTGTAATTTGTTTGGTTTGCTTCTAATTTAAGTACTTTTTTGAAAACAAAATGTGCATTAAATGAAATTTTCCGTTCTCATATTAGAAATTTAAAACGCAAGGAATTTTTATTATGTTTTTTGGGGAAAAAAATGGCATATTCTTACAGAGACTCAAGTTATGCATCTTTCCACATGGTAAGTAGAAAATTTCCTCTGAAATTGCAGCCTTCTTATCAGTAGACTTGGTTTTTCATTTATATACGATTCTGAGTGTGTTATGTGGGGGTCCATGAAGGAATGACATCTCTTTAATGCAAAGTATCGTTGGCAGACCATCTCTAGACTAGACTCTAATATAAAATGTTTTATAATAGTAGTCATAAATATGTGGCTTGTGCTTTAGCCTTTAGGGTGGAAATTGACGGCAAATCAAGATGTCAACCGCTCATTGGCCCTCTTCGTCTCTCTCCGAATAAATTGACACAACTGTCATTCTCTTTCTTTTGAAAGCTTTGACCGCCAATTACCTCTTCAATCTTGATACTAATCCAACTTTTTGTCTATATATGTTTCGACATCTCACATCTTAAATGGTACTAGTAGCATCGTACCTACGTTCTAAGCTGAAGCAATAAGCTCGGTGCAGGTAATTCAAATTTAAACTAGAACATCTCAATAGTGCACCAATCTAATTGACCCCCCACACCAATCAACATGCAGTTTAATTACCTATTATATATGTCCAACATCAATACTGGGAATCTAGGATTTTTATAGCTCATTTGACCATGGGCCTCGTTATAGTTCACTGGTTCTATACCCGTCTTGCTATTTTCACTCTACATATAAAACATACTGATAGTAATTACGTAAGATATCAAATGCATTACAAATAGAAGACTTGAGCAACCATACCATGCAAAAATGCTGAGAGGCTGGCACCAGCAATATACTCATAAACCAAGAGCTTCTCATCTTTTGAGAAGTAATAGGCCCAAACTGGTACGACATTTTGCAACTGGCCAACCTTTCCAATCAACTCCATTTGTTGCTCAAATTCTTTCTTACCAGCAATCACCTCCTTCAGTCTCTTCACGACCACAGTCGTACCATCCTCTAGTACTGCTCTATAAGCAGTACAATAACTCCCCTTTCCCAAAACTTCAGCTGAAGCCCTTAACAAATCTTCTAAATCAAAATTATAATAAAACCCCTCAAATAAAACAAATTTATTTCTTTCCGCCACCTGTAGTCCGCTGCTTGTCTCCTTCTTTGGTTTCTCTCCCCTTGTACCACTGGTAGTGGGGCCCATTAGTTTCACTTCCTTGTTTGTTTCTCTATCTTTTTTCTTTGAGAAACAAACTATAAGCAAAGTTGCAAGTAACAGGACCACTGCCACTTCACCTACAGCAATTGCGATTAGAGAACCTGCATTCACATGCTTATGGGCAGCTCTTGAAGCAGGTTGAGAAGAGACTGGAGAGGACGGTATTGGAGGGAAACTGGAGAGGGCAGTACAACAGAGCACTGAGGTGGAATTTTTACTTAAACGAACGTACGGTTTAAATTATCTACAGAGACGGCTTAAGAACAAACTTATTTTCATAAACGATCTAACTAAGGGCGTGAGTTCAACTCACGCCCTTTAACTTTGAATATTTATGTCTGAGTCTTGTCCAACTATGAGTGTCCATACAATGCTCAAGTTTAACTATCTGGTTACCCTTTAGGCTATGTCATTTTCTGTTTTTCATTCAAAAATAAAATATTTTTTAAGGGTTTGAGTTGAATTCACATCCTTTAGACCATGATACTCTTTGATCCTTGAGAAACTATATAAAAACTTAAAGGATGTGAGTTCAACTCACGCGATTTAGAAAAAAAATAAATTGGGCAGAACACGAGGAGAAAAAAAATCAGAATTAAAGGGCGTGAGTTGAACTCACACCCTTACTTAGGCCGTTTGTGAAAATAAGTTGGTTCTTAGGTTGTCTCTGTAGATAACTTGTATATTAAGGTCATTTAAGTAAAAATTCCACTGAGGTAGAGGGGGCCCGCATAAATGTGAATTACCATAGAAGGAGTTAGCGGGAAATTGTTGGAGAGAAAAAGGAACTGACCATTGAAATTAGAGAAAATTGGTTATTTGTCATTATAAAGTTCTGTAATTAGGAATTTGCCACTACAAACTTTCAATTAAGAAAATTACCATCACAAATCTCATTTACTCATAAATTTGCCATTGTAAAAATTTAATCAGAATTAAAAAAGCAAAAATTTTAAAAATACCAATTAAACCCTTACAGGATCGATCAATATTGGATTCAGACTTGGCTCAGTGGCTCATTCGCCTCTTCGATACTTCACTCTTCGACGAAGACGTTACCACTGCTCCCCTCGATTAGGGCTGGCGATCGCGCTCAAAATCTCCGCTTCTCAAAGTCACTTCTCAACCTCACCCCTCCACTCGACGGTAAACCCTAGCACTTTGTTCCCTTTTTGTTTTCACACTGCCAAAGCAATTTCGCTCCTCTCTAATCCGCCAAGTCCAAACACAGACAATGCGTCGAGAGACTGCATCTTCTTCCAACGCGACTCAACCAAAAAGAATATCACTACCAATTGTGGAATGTCCAACTTACGAAATTTTTGTGATGAGATTTGTGAGTACCACCGATGCAAATTCAGGAAGGGTTTTCTATAAATGCGAGAATTACAAAGTATGTGAGCTAGTTTAATTTCACTTTCGGTATTAATTTTAATTTTCAATTTTCTGGTATGAATTGGTTGTCGCTACAATAGTTCCAACCCTGCCTGTCACTACAATGGTTCCAACTCTGCCTGTCGCTACAATGGTTCCATCTCTGAAATTTGTGACTCAGACACTAATGCTGCATCTCTGCCTTCATTTTTGTCTACTATCCATATTTATGATATTTGAGAACCACCCCAACTTAACTCCTCCAATAAATCACTATTCAAATCATACAATAAAAAATTATCTTGATTAACCATCCATTTTAAAGTCCTTCCCTTGACATATACATTTTTATTATCATTTTGCTTCTTCCAAAATCTTTCAATATGAATTTCTATTTTAAAAATGATTTCTGTGTCAATCCTATAACAAAAATATATAATTATACATAAGTACATAATTACAATAGTTGAATTCAAATAATATATGAAATTGAATGAAAATAGAATGAAAATCTTACCCACTAAAAATGGTCCACCACTACTTATCCATGTTATCATATTACTTGGTCAGAATTTTTTCCTTTATTTTTTGACCCTATACATATTCGTAATTACAACAAAAATCAGATTAGAACTGTTTACCTAGTCTATGACTGCTTACAACAAAATCAGATTATTTGCTCCCTTTAATAAATACATAAAGTGTTACACTTTGGAAAATTGATCAATCATTGCTGCCCTAGAGAGTTGCGATCCATAACTACTATACTATTGAAAAAGGTTCACAGAATCTAGGTTGTTGAACCTGCTATATCAGGAAAAAGAAAGAGTGCATGAGTTCTAATAGCTTGCTCGGTGACTCTATTCCGAGAGGAAAAGGACGCAAAAGCAAAGAAATAGCAACTAGAAAATGAGATATTTACCTTCGAATTTAAGTCCAGTATAAAGCAATTATCCGGAGCGAAACCCGAATCCGCACTGCGATAGCTCCTTTATCAATGGGATTTATTATACACATGAAATGACTTATCATACATATACAAACTCATATTGTAAAGTATTGTAATTATGCGACTTAAATGAAATATTATACATATTAATAATATTTGAATAAAAAAAATATTGCTTTTAAAAAAAGTTATTCAAAACATGCAATTCAGTAAGTAAAAAACCAATCCAGTCGAGTCTTGATAAGTAGTTCTAGACTTTGAAAGAAATCAAGGGAGAAAGTATCTCGCGCGGGTCACGTACTTGACCCGTTTTAATCAAAACTCCAATGGTATCTCTCTAAATTATAAGGTCTTAAGATATTAAAAAATATTAAATATAAATTTATCAATTGTAAAACATTAGTTAAGATAATAAGAATATCTATATTTAGAAAATATATGCAAGCGCTGGGCAGACTAGGTTTGTAGCTGAGGGGACTGAAAACGAGTGAGGTGCCAAACCGAGGGTGATAATCAGGCATTATATTGAGTCGTATCAGAATTCAGAGGAGGAATCAAATCGACGAAGAAGAAAGTGAGGGATCTGTCAAGAGCACCGATATGACAGTACAGTACCATGTCCAAAGATACATACATGGCCCTACGGGTTTCTTTCAAAAAAAAGAAAAAGAAAAAAATACATACATGGCTCCCAGGCCTCTCGCCATGTGCCAACATCTCGGGTCATGGCTCTCACCTAGGGTGTCTAACGTATGTAACAGTCGTACAAATATAATTTACGTTAATCGTTGCGTTTAACTAACGGTTAATTTTTTTTTGCGTTAACCATTATCTGAAATTAACGAAAGGAAAAGGCGTTGCGTTGATCGTTTCGTCTTATGAAACGATTTAAACGAAATAAACGATTAAAAATTTCAATTGTTTATACAAGAAAGACAATATTACAACTCCATAGAAAATTTTGATCATTTACACAAGCAAGACAACCCTTACAAGGCAACAACAAGCCAGATATTATAACAAGTCAGCAATATTATAGTAAGCAACAAGCCAAATATTACAATAAAATACCGAGCTCAACCCGGATCTCGAGCTCATTTCTCAGCAATTCACCAATCTCGATCAATGGCTAAATATCAATCTCAACCAATTAAAGTCTCTAGCATCATTGAAAATCACTTGTTTGAGATCCAAGGAGCCAAAGAGTACACAAACTCCGAGGCGACAACTACTACTACAAGGCAACAAGCCGACAAGGCAACAAACAAACAAGCCGACAAGACAACATCCAACAAAAGTATAGAAAAAGTTATAATTGACATACAAGTTCATATTCCACTACCACATATACCATTATTCGATTACACCTCATCATCACTAGGCCATAATTTATCATCAAATTCCAAACAATTTTACTGCATGAACGGATAACAGACAATAAGTAAGACAGTTAGCAGATAACAGATAACAGATAACAGATAACAGACAACATATAGCAAATAACAGATAACATACAGCAGTAGATCAGATAACATATAACAGACACACATACCAATAACTGACGCACACAACCAATCATGACCACATACAAGAGCCTCAATAATATATCAATTTCAACCATATTAGCAAATACCAATCTCAACCAATGACTAAATATGTAAACAATTAAAGTCTCTAACATCATTGAATTTTACTTCTTAAGATCTAGTGAGCCAAAGAGTAACTCACAAGCCAGCAAGACAATAAGCCAATAACAAGACAACAACTAACAAACCAGCAAGACAATAAACCAACAAGCCAACAAAGTATAGAAAGTGTTACAACTACAACAACAAGCAAAACAGTAAGAACAACAACACATTTAGAGTGAGGAGACATACTCATCAGAGGAAATATCAGACTCACATTCAATCACTGATGACATATTCACACAATAATGACAGTAAGGGCAAAGACAATAATATTCTCTCCAATCAGCAAGACAGCAAGAGCAAGACAGTAAGACAATAAGAGCAAGATAGTAAGACAGTAAGAGCAAGACAACAAGAGTAAGACAACAAGAGTAAGACAATAAGAGCAAGACAGTAAAACCAACATTAAATTTTCCCTCTCTCTTAGTTACTTTCCTTCTCTCTCTCTTACAATAAGAGCAAAATAGTAAGAACAATGAGAACGGTCATACAATAAGAGAAAGTTCAGAACTTGAACAAAATAATATATATGCAAGGATTTCATCACCTGGTACCTACTTGCAGGCGATGACGAGGCCTGCATCAACTACCACTGTCACCTATCTCTCAGTTAGGTAGCTGTTATTTCACATTTCTCTTAGTCCTTGGCTGTCGTACCAAAAATAAAGACAGATCGCTGACGACAGGCGTACGCACACACCATGGATAAGATTTATGGTCACGATGGATCATCATCTAGCACTTCTTACTTAAAACCCACTAATAAATTCTGAGCGAGACAACAGTAGATCAGAGAGAGACCTTTTTCTACCAGTGCCTAGTAGCTGACCTTTTGCTAGCTTTTTCCTCAAACTCGTGTCACTTGTTCTCAAATTTCAGGACTGTATGCTTCATTTATCAACTTGTAGAATATCTGCATGAGTTTGGACCCGCGAAGATGTTTTTTTGCCTTTTCACTCGTATGTCATGCACATGTCCTATGTTTTGTACCCTCTAATATAGATTTAAATTGTCTCACACATAGCAAGGTCGCCATCTGTAATGATAGATTCCGGTCATGGCTGATACATTGCCTCCATTAGTGATTTAAGAAGCCATAAATATGAGTTCTTATCGTCACGAGAAACAATGCCACATGTGTGTGCAAATATAATAGTGCTTCGATGATGATTGCAGCCTAGAAAAGTAACAACAATCATGTTATACCGATTCATCTCGTATGTGCTGTCAAAAATAACTACATCTCCAAAGTTAGAATAATCAATTATAGATTGAGCATCAGCCTAGAAAAGATTCATTAAATGTTCGTCCTTTGCTTCATAGTCGAAATAAAAATCAGAATCCACTTTCTTCCTATCAATTAGAGTACTTTATTATTGAATCTGCATCATCCGCAAGTATCACATACTGCTCGTACTCAGCACTAAAGTTATACAAGTTTTTCAACTGAAAACCACAATATTCATACCCGCCGCTCCTCCTTTCTGTGTAATCTAATATCTGAAAATTGTGAACACCTGATTCTTGAAAAAAAGCTATCTCAAACTTCTGAGCTTCGTCAATTAAATAGTGGGATCAGAGGAATGGAGTAGTATCATTAGCCACAAAATAATGGTTGTGCACATCAACATAGTTATACACCCACCATCCGTTGGTTTTTGGATGAAGTTTGACACAAAGCTCAACAGGGCAGCCACAACGAGAGAGTGTAGATGCTGGTCTTTTCTATCAGACTTATCTAAAATTTCTTCTCTCGAAAGCCGGATATGTTACATCAAAATCGATGAAATATAATAGTGTTATCATTTGAATCTTTTCTAATTATGCTCTTCCTTATGCTGAACCCTTTTTTTTGGCATAATCATTATAAAATTCATAATCTTCTTATTGACTCGCGAAAGTCACGCTAACAATTTGTTGATACTCCCTCAATGATGTCATATCTATCGTATTAGCCTACAAAAATTTATTAAACCATAATTAGTATTATTATTTGCCTACAGATTGATAGATCGGGGAGAGAGAGAGGGGATATCATCAGAGGAATGCACAATCAAAAGTGAGTGGTACTCTCCAATTCCTTTCCTCCCCAATTAAAATTAAAGACTTGTACTATTTCAGTTAAATGCAGTAAAATAGATTTGAATGAAATTCATTTGTGAATTTTGAATTTCATTCTCTTGTACTAGCGCAATGCATTTCTTGTTACAGCAACACCTCTAGCATGTGAATTGAGTTACTGTATCATGAAATGAATGAAATATGTTTTATGCAATTCAACCTGCATTGGACAGGGTATACACAAGCCAAAGGCAGCAGTTAAGAGCTTCTTTCTTCAATTAAACACTCGCTCATATCCTGCTAGAGCTGAGGTTTGGTCGGAATGAAAAATTTGCTAGCTGGAACAACTTGAGCAGTAGGAGAAGAGGATGAAGCTTGTCAGATTCCAATTTTAGAAAGCAATAGTAGGGTTTGAACACATGAGGGGCCTTGGCTTGGCCCAGGTCAGCCCATCGCAAAAACCCTTATTTCGTCACAGCCTACCTCTTAATCCGACGTCTAATGATTTTTTATGGCTGATTTTGTGTATTACAATATCTTCAACTCCCAAGGTGCAAATTATAAAAAAAATATATAAAATAAAAATCCCTTTATTTTTCTTGATAGGGGATTAATATCTAATATCGGTCGTTATATATTTAGAATAACGAGGAGTGTGTTTTCAGAAGTATTTTACACACATTATTACAGAGAAAGTGCCGCCAGAAATCCTCGGCGCGTAGGGCCATAGCCCATAGTCGGTGAAACAGCGGTCTTTCTGGACCAAGTCTACATTCGAAGGATCACACATCTGTGTATATATAGAGAGCTCCGTCTTAGGGTTTTTCATTTCTCCAGCCCTCGCCGCCTTCATCGTGTGATCGTTCCAGCCACCACCATGGGGAGAAGTAAGCCTCTCGCCTTACCTTTGTAATTTCGATTCTTAATCTTTCTTTCTACAATATCTTTATATCTATGTATTTCTAGAAATCGTCCTCTTAGTTTACTGGGGCTTGTTTAGAAATCAGATTAATGATCTGTGAAAGGCCTTTTCAATGTTAGGTCTTTCTCTGTTAGTTTCTTCGAAGAACCGATTATCCCTGACCTTGCTCTAAATGTAGTTATATAAATGTAGATTTCATTTCTTATAAAAATGTCCTTGATTGCCACATTTTGCTTATTCTTTTCTCCTTGGAACTTTATGATTTGACATCAAACTACGCCTTTAGTGTTTATAATACCAATTTTAAGTTTGACCTCAACTGAGATGGGCCTCATTTCTGTTATCAGAGCTTGAATGCTTCTGCCAGAAAAAAAAATCTTAGGCATTTTATTAGCAAACTCTGCAGCTGTAGGTGCAGGGATGTTGTTGATTCACATGTATGTTGGATGATCCAGATTCATTTTCTGGTAATTTACAGGTGTAGGTAAAATTTAAAAATGAAATGGTCCTCTATTGAACATACAAAGGAAATCTGTGTAGTTCATGGCAGATTGATTGATTTTTAGAGTGCGTGATTATTGGTAATAGCAGTTTTGAAACTTGTGAATTTTTATTTTCAGGACCGGCGAGATGCTACCGTCAGATTAAAAACAAGCCATACCCGAAGTCGCGCTACTGTCGTGGTGTACCTGACCCGAAGATCCGCATCTATGATGTGGGTATGAAAAGGAAGCCAGTTGATGAGTTTCCGTTCTGTGTCCACCTTGCATCGTGGGAGAAAGAGAATGTTTCCAGTGAAGCCCTTGAGGCTGCTCGTATTGCTTGCAACAAGTACATGACCAAGTTTGCAGGCAAGGATGCCTTCCACCTGCGGGTACGTGTCCACCCCTTTCATGTGCTCCGCATCAACAAGATGCTTTCATGTGCAGGAGCTGATAGGCTCCAGACAGGTATGAGGGGTGCTTTTGGAAAGCCCCAGGGAACTTGTGCCAGGGTTGCTATTGGCCAGGTGCTGCTCTCTGTCAGGTGCAAGGACAACAATGCTCAGCATGCTGAGGAGGCTCTCCGCCGTGCTAAGTTTAAGTTCCCTGGCCGTCAGAAGATCATTGTCAGTGGTAAATGGTATGTTGAAAGTGTCTAACGAATCTTCGAATGAATTTCCTTCTATATTTGAAGGCTTTGTGGTTGTCAGTCTAATGCTCGTCTTTCTTGGTAGGGGATTTACCAAGTTCTCCCGTGCTGAGTACATGAAGTACAAGAGCGAGGGTAGAATCGTCCCTGATGGTGTCAATGCCAAGGTATAACCTTTGTTGCTACAGTTCCATGTGTATATTTTAATTGTTTATCACGCCATTCTATGTAAAGAAATGGAAAAAAATAGCACGATTGCTTCAAGCAGGTGAATATTTTAATTGTTTATCACGCCTTTCAATAATGCAAAATAATATGATCGTTATATGTATTTTTTCTAACTTGCTCTTGTTCTATTTCAGCTTTTGAGCTGGCATGGATCACTCGAGGGCCGCCAACCTGGAAAGGCCTTGGCTCCTCCTACAGTTGAGAGTTCTTAGATTTTGTTCAACCAGCTTTAGTTGCATTTTCTTAGTGAATCAATACCTAATCTGTTTGGATATTGTATTTTCTGTTGGTTGTGAGTTGGCTTTTCAGCTGCTTCTGCTAGAGAACTCAGTTGTTTGCTGGAAGTTTTACTATTTTTGGTAGTTCCTTTGCTGTGGATGTTATGTTATGTTATGGAGATACATGGTTCCCTTTGTTTATGTTTTTTTTTGGGTTAAATCATCTTGGTTTTTAGATTTTGCCTTCTCTGATAGAAGACCTTAATTTTTAATGACTTGTTTTTAGTTCGGCTTTCCCTTACAGCTGATGTGCAGAACTTCTTAAGAAGTTTTGCTGGGGTTATTGACAATTTAAGAAGTCAAATTTGAGTGGGATATGAGATATTATGGAATTTTTTGATGGGGATATTGACAATTTAAGAAGTTTTAATGGGTACATTAGAAATTACCCCTATAAATAGTGATTTTTAAATTACATAATATTCACTATTGCAGCAAATCTAGCGCAATTGAATAATGTTGTTGGTTCACCTCGGTTGTTATTCTGGAATGGTTTACTGCACACATCGAAGTAGCGTTTTATTTGCGTTGATTGATTAATTTGAGAACCTCATGAATTATGTTTTTACTCCAGTTGGTGCGGTATGTTGTGTATACATGCTAATGTAATTTGCTTTCAAATTACATTTGTATCGTAGATTTACAATCTCAAGTTGCTCAACAATGCATTCTCCATTACTACGAAAGGTTATTTGCTGCTGTCACATACTGTTTTTTTTTCTATTGATGCTGTCACATACATGCAGTACTGTAGTTACCACCGCCCACAACGCGATAGTGTCAGTTTTCAACTCACTGAGAGAGCTGCTTTTTTGTTTTCAGCTCCTCGTGAGATAGATTCAAGTTTGAACTGCACCAATTCGCATTTAAACATCCGTTATGCAAAACCTTCCTCATCTAAATCTTTCAATTAGCAATCTAAGAAATTTGTTGGCGAGTGGGGGCAGCGAAAACAACAAAAAGTTATTTCATCGAAGATGTACACTTGTCAGGACACAAAAATCGAGAAACTCTAAATATGACAATAACAACTCTAAAGAGAACAATCCCGCATCCAAGTTAGATCTCGAAAAAATAAAAAACAACTTGAAAACCAAAACAAACACAATAACAATCAAGCATAGAAAAAATAAAAAGGACACAAGATTTTTATGTGAAAATCCAAAAAAGGAAAAACTACGGTATCGACCGGTGTAAATTTCACTATATGAAGATTATCTTACAATATAAAAAGATTATGAAGCCATTAAACTTTCTCCCTCTCACATACTCTCTTTTTACTAGTTTGAGTGGATTTGAACAAGCAAACAAAAGAGAATAAGAAAATTCAAGGAGATCAACACAAACTCGAATACCAAGAGCAGCTCCTTTTTTCATCTCTCTATATGTTTCTTCTTTTCCTTTTTTTTTTTGCACTGTGACTCATGCTACCTTCTTTCCTCCCTTTTTTACTTGGCTGCTCCAAGCCACCCACAAGGGGACAAAAGAAAATATGGGCATTTGGCCCAAAATGATATTTGACTTCATAATGTAACAATCTCCCACTTAAAGACAAATATCTCACTTGACTCCACAAACATGCACCGCGCTCTAACACCTAAGTTACTCAACCAACCCGGATTGCCTCCTACAAAATATTATCTTGTCCGGAGGCACCACCTTCGTGAACAAATCGACAACATTCTCCTTTGTGTGAATCTTCTTCACAATCAATTGCCCATGCTCTAGCACATCACAAATGAAGTGGTATCGCACATCTATGTGCTTTGTTCTTGAGTGATACGCCGCATTCTTCACAAGATATATGATGCCTTGATTATCACAATGCACCATATACTCACTTTGCTTCAATTCAAATTGTTCAAGCAAACCTTTCAACCAAAGTATTTATTCGACCGCTTCGATCAATGCAACGTACTCTGATTCAGTGGATGACAATGCAACAATGTCTTGTAATCAAGACATCCAACTAACGGCTCCACCACAAAGAGTAAAAACATAACCCGTCGTCGACTTTCTTGTCTCACCACAACCCGCATGATCAGCATCAATATACCCTTCAATTGCCAAATTAGATCCTCCAAAACATAATTGCAAGCTACGTGTACCTTTCAAATATCGAAGTATCCACTTCACCGCTTGCCAATGCTCTCATCCCGGTTAGACATAAATCGAGAGACAACTCTCATCACATGTGCAATGTCCGGTCCTTATGCACACCATAACATACATCAAGCTACCAACGATCGAACAAGTATGGAATATTTTCCATCATGGATCTCTCTTCATCATTCTTTGGAGAATTCTCTTTAGACAATTTAAAATATCCGACTAAAGATGTAGTCACCGATTTGTAATATCTCATTTCAAACATTTCAAAGATCTTATCAACATATTCCGTTTGACTTAATCAAAGTTTTTCTCTCCCTATCCCTATGAATTCGCATATCCATTATCTTCTTAGCTTCATCAAATTTTTTAGTAGCAAAACTTTTAGACATGTCAAACTTAAGAGACTCAATCTCTTAATGATCATTACTTGCTATCAACATATCATCCACATAAAACAATAACAAAGTAAAAGTCCCACTTACATTATTTTTCATGTAGACACAATAAACAAAATTGCTTCTCTTGTAGCCCTTATATTGCATAAAAATATTAAATTTCTTGTACCATTGCCGAGAGGCTTGTTTCAAATCATACAATCCCTTCTTCAATCTACACACAAGATTGAGATTTGATTTATTAACAAAACCTTCTGGTTGTGACATATAAATTTCCTCATCCAAGTCACCATGTAAGAAATCCGTCTTAACATCGATAAAATAACTCTTATTGAACTATGCTTCACAACGGAGAGAAAATCTCATTAAAGTCAACACCATGTTCTTGTCCATAACCCTTCACTACTAACCTTGTCTTATACTGTTTTGAATCATCAGCCTCATTCTTCAATACAAACATTCATCTATTTTTTAATGTTTTCTTTCTCTTAGGAAGTTCCATCAACTCCCAAGTCTCATTTAGATGCAACAAGCTCATTTCATCCTTCATTACTTCTAGCCACTTGGCTTTTTCCAAACAATCAATAGTCTCTTGAAATGACTAGGGTTCACCCGCATCCGTGAACAAAACATAAAATAGAGTAGGTGAGTACCTTTGAGTAGGCCTAGAAACTCGAGTTGATCTCCTCAACTCTTGTATCGGGGTATTCGTATGTTCATCTTTGCTAACGCTTTCATTCTCATGCATTTCCATCGGCTCACTCTCATCCTCATAATCATCATCATTTTCTTAAGAATATGCCACCATCTTAGTATCAACATACTCTTCTACATGTTTCCTTCATTTTGCTCTTTCTCATGATTTTCCATAAACATCACATCTTTACGAAATATAACATCTTGGCTTCTAATTGTTTTCCTTTCAATAGGATCTCAAACCCTATAACACAAATCATCACCACCATAAAAAATGAATACATACCTTTGTGACTTAACATCAAGTTTATCTCTTTTGATATTTAAAATCTTCACATAAGCTTCACTCCTAAAAATTCATAAATGATCATAAGAGATCTTCTTACCATCCATACGCATTCCAGTATGCCACCATCCAATGACACACTAGGTGATCGGTTGATTAGATAAACCGCAGTGTCTGCTGCTTCGGCCCAAAATAATTTTGAAAGACCCGAGTGAGACAACATACTTCTAATCCGCTCCACAATGGTATGGTTCAATCTTTCAATGACTCTATTTTCTTGCGGTGTATATGGGACCGTCTTCACTCTCCGAATGTCATTTCTCGCACAAAAATATTATCAAATTCATTAGAGTAAAATTCACCATCATTATCCATTGCAAATATTTAATGGACTTTTCAATCTCATTTTTAACACGAGATTTAAACTTCTTAAAAGTTTCAAAGACTTAATCTTTTAAGACTAAGGGATAAATCTAACACTTTCTCGAAAAGTCATCTAAAAAAGTAAAAAAAAAATAAGTACCACCAAGGGACTTGACATTAAATGAATAACACACATCATAATATACTAATTCCAATAGTTTTATCTTTCTGTGAGATTCATTCATCTTAAAATTCACTCTCTTTTATTTTCTTATTACACAATGAACACAAAATTCAAGAGATGAACAATCAAAAGAAGAAATTAAAATTTTATTTTGTAACACTTTCATACCTCTTTCATTTGGATGATAAAACCGATTGTGTCACGTTAGCATATCTCCATGCTCACTTGCCATAGCCACAACACCCTTTTGAGGTGCTCCATGAAGAGTGTACAAGCTCCCATCCTTTTGTCATTTCATCAATGTCATGCAATCCTTTGATACTTCCATGATCCCTCATCAAAAGTCACAACAAATCCTCCATCATCAAGTTGACCCACTGAGATTAAATTTTTAGTGATTTGGGTACATAACTCATATTACTCAAGTTACATCACCTTCCGTTAACTTGTTCAAGCTCAACATCGCCAACTCCAATAATTTTACATGGTCGGCTATCAGCAAGATAGACACTTTCACCATCTACTTCCTTGTAGTTGATAAAATAAGAACGAACCGAACATATATGGAATGAGGCACTCGAATCCAATACCCAAACATCCATATTCAAATTCTCAAAACAAGTCACACTTAGAATTATCGAATCTCTAATTTCATCAAAAACTATACTTGCTTCACCATCATGCTTCTTATCCAGGTGTGCTTGGAAACTAATTAAGTAATTCATTGTACTATCACAAGTCCTCGACATTGCAAAGAGAATTTATTAATGTATCGTCTGCGCTCTTAACCCTATAATTTTAGTGTTGAAGTTCTAAATTAATTTTTTCTGAGTCCGCTGTACTAAAGGTTACATGCCTCTATGATGTATTTATTTCATGTACCACTCATAAATGTTCCTCATTCCTTTCCTCTCTCCTCGATTCAGCTCGCAGACCGTTTAATCTCGCCAACTCTAATGGCGTCGCATCTCTGCTCGATTTAATCTTCATCATCTTCCTTAATTCGTCTATGAACGGTTGTGCTCTCACCTCCGGATCAGATCGTACTGAGCAAGGTGAGGGCAACTCAATCCTTCGTGCGAACCCTATGCGCCTCTCCTCTATCTTTTGAAGAGAAAACCGTCCGGACGCCGCTGCTAGATACTTCCTCCCCTCCTTGATTTCTCAGCATCGTGAGCAGATGACACCCTCTTCTCTTCAAATCTCATTGGCAGAGGCAATGCTTTTTTTCCTTTTGTCCTTTTTCGATCTTGCTCTCCTTCTCCGGCAGATCAAGTTTGACCTCCGTAAACCAGTGACCAATGATTATGCTGGTTTGATACGCATTGTAGAGGTTGCCCTGTCTTGGAGAGGCGTTACAGAAGTGGTGGATACTACCACTTCTTGGTATATGTCATTCTGCTCATTCCTTAATGGCTAATTTGGGACTCCTGATGGGCTTCACCAACAAGAGCTTTGAGACCGAAATATAGGATAAGTGGCTTGCTGAAAGTTTTATGTATAGCAAAAAGGTAAAATATAATTTTTTAGATGACCTAATACTTAGGCAAGTATGGTTTTCGAATTGGCCACAGAAAATTCTAGTTTTATATTTTTATTTCACATCTGACCTACATATTAAAAAACTACAGGTCAAAAAAGCTGAAACTTGCTTTGAAATAATACTTTGCGACGTCATGTACTTTCCAAATTGTACCATAAATAAATGATACGATAATTATTTCTCGTCTCCTCGACTATTAAAGGTTAATCGAGTAATGTCACCGTGAGCACCGAAGTTTCCTTTCGATAAAAGTAATACCCTCCAGCCAACGAATTGGGATTTGAGAAAGAAATGACACATATTTAAATCGCAGGGAAGTAATTTTTGGTACCTAACTTGATGCCAATATGGATATTGGAGGTGAATTATGTGAAGGATGATTATTTTGTGTTTTTTTTATTCATTACTAATCCATTTCAATTTATCAAAAACCCATTAAGGATTTGCTCTCTTGGCAAGTTGTCACGGAATGTAAATTTTAAAATTTTAATTTATACATGTTGCTAGAGGAGAAAAGAGGGAATGATATTGTCATTGAAGTAATGGAGTGCATTTTGTAGCTCATAAATTAATTCTAGCGGCATTAGTTTTTGCCTTGACAAGCGAAATGGTAGAATAGAGCGGTCACACTGTTACTGACATGAAGCCTATTATTTTGAGGACAATGCTTCATTTCATGTATAGCAGTTCACTGTCTAATATGGAAGAGCTCGATGATGGAGGCCTCAGATGAAGAAATGTTTTTAATTTCTTTAACACAACCATTGCTTTTAGCAGCTTAAAAGTATGGTATTTTTGCATTCAAAGAGTCCTCTTTTCTTTATGAGATAATTGAGCTGAGATATCCAAATTCATTATGCATATTTATTTATTTGGTTCACTGATAGAACTATAAAATTGAAAATGAAAATGACGACCATTGCGATAAAACTGTAGAGATATGTGCTTAGTTTATCTCAATTATTTTGTATTATTGATTTTGATTTAGGCTATTCACCTTTTTTCCTATAACATCATGTTAATTTTGAAATGAAAAATATTATTGTTAGTAGATAATATATATTGTGAAAGTTGAATGATTTAGTAGTCTTTCATTTCTTTCTATTAAGCATACTTCTCTAATTCTCTTACTTCTAGTATTGTTACTATACATGTGTCCTCTTTGGTTATGCAAATAAATGTAGGTAAGTTTACAGTTTAATTTTTGTAAAGTTTATAAGTTGAATAAAAAGTCTTGGATGTTAGCAAACTTAAAAGGATTTTCTTCTTTCTTTGTAGGTTGTCAGCTAAAGTCTACCTCAGTGGAAAAAATGACTTCACGTCAAGTATAATGTACAACCTAAATTTGATCTTTTGCCACTTGCTGGAATTATTTTTTTTCTTAACTTCCTTTTTTCCTTAATAATGGAAGAATTTATTATCTGAACAATTGAACTGAGTACTCAAATTAGGATCTTTAGATTGAAGACAACAAAGTAAACAGTAATGTAAAAACTTGGACATTGAACTAGAACATAATGAGCTAAAAAAAATACAGTTCAAAAGTAGTCTGAACACTGATCAGTACCATTATTATATTAACTGGCATATAATGTAGTAGACTATGCTGGCACTAATTGTTTATTTAGAAGACGTTAAAAGTAACAACAAAAATCTTAATAGATCAAAATTGGAAGCATGCACAAAATTGGATGCTCGATTGTTGATGTCCAGGATTTGTAATTTTCATAATAATTAAAATGTATTTCCTTTATGTTTTTCAGGGAATTGTCGGAGGACTATTTTTGCTTTATGAAAATCTTTTATAGTTTTAGACTTGACCAATGTTTGGTTTAAATAAGATTTTATTTCGCTCAAGTTTGAAAATGTTATTTCCATTTGTCAGTAAAACTTTAACGTGAGATCTCAAGAGATTGTGTTACTTCTTTCTAATTGATCTCAAGCCTTATTCATTTGCCAACATAGCCTTCTTCATCTCCATAGCTTCTTAAGGAAGAGCTCACATAGTGAATCTCTTTAGATCTCGCCGTGGAACACATCTCCTATATGTAATAGACTTGGCATACACTTTTTATATATTGAGTATCAACACATTATTTAAATATTAGTCTGAAATAAATCGACACTGACATCAGCCTCAAACAAATTGATATCAATTTCAGTGAGAGTATAACTCCGCCGCGTAGTGCATGAATGTTAACCCTAGTATTAAGAAAAAGGAACCAACTTGGCAGCTGTGAATCCAAAAAAATTAAGTACAGAAATAATTATATAATATAACTGAAAAGTGAGTTTGATCCTTTATGTCACATCCCAGAAATAATACAACGGATTAGGGGTGCTTAATCCCGCCACGTACGCACGATGAGACGTGCGTACGGAAGGCTAAATGAATAAAATAAGGAAATCACAGAATAAACAAAACAATAATAATATAATATACATGACCATATAGTCCAGAATGAACAAAAAGAATACAACGCCTACATAGGCGGGACTAGCTCCATCGGAATGAGCAGCAATCTCTCAAATAAAAACCCAAAAGAAAGAAATAAGACTCAAAACCCGATGGATCCTATCCGACTACCCGGCTCACATGCAAATGCAGTGAAGCATCCCTGTCATCGCGCAGGACTGTCCCTAGCACTCACTCCAGTAAAATCCTGAACCTGAAAATACCTGGATCCCACAACCACCGTGGAAACGTGAGTAATTTAAAAATTATTCGATGATTTAGATCCGGCCTTAAGATTTGATCTTCTTTCCTAGATCGGGACCCAAAACCGATACTTGATGTTTGAAATGCAATATAATATTGATGAGTAAAATATAATAATGTTATCATGCACAGTTGACCTACATGACATGACATGATATGGTGGAGAAACCCAAAATAGAAATTCTGTGGAAATAATAATATAAAATATAAGGTACGAAAATCAAACACTCGTAATAAATACCCAGATTTGTAAATATGCCAGATCCATCCCGAGCGGGCACAACCAGGGCCCAACTTACTAACTCGGACCTTGCCTAATTATAAAGCACGTACTCTGGTCTGCTGAATCTGGTAATTTATCTTACAAAATATAAACAAATGGATATAATATGTCTTCAGTTGCCATATCGTAAAAAGGAGATAACTACCCGTGAATTAACAAATCGAAAATAAATGGGAGCCTACACCGTACCAACCAAGGGTCATAGGACCGCATCCCGTAAAAGTATCAAAACGAAATATAAACAAATGAGAGCCTACACTATACCCACTAAGGTCAGCGGACCGCATCCCGACTTTCTCTGTACTAACTAGGGGTCAAATGAGAAAGCCCTTCGGACAATATCAGGATCCTAAATAAGCCGGATAAATAATATAATATAGAATCACGAAGTAGATTCCAGACTCGGATATGGCCGCCCACACTAAACACTGAAGTACATTATATCCTAATCACTCAAATTTAGATTAAAAATGTAATCATATCAAGAATAATATAAATATAATATTGATCAAAAGAAAACACTCTGACACAGCCGAACCCGCCAAATGACGGGATCGATGGATAACCCTACGAGCAAAAGATGCGCGATACATATACTGACCAGGTGGGTCCCACGGCCTATGGGTCATCGTACGTAACCACAACGATGCAGTTATGCAAGACAACTCAGACCGAGAATTACCCGGTCCGCCTCTCAGCACTCCCATGCATTTAATGCATGATTAACTACCTGACTTAATTAATAATTAGTGATAGTAATAATATTTTCCTAATAATTATAATCTACAACTTGAATTATTTATTTCTATCTAATCCTATTTCAGGACTATTTCCCGAATTCTACTCCTATCCTGTCTACATGCAAATATGACATGATATAACATGCGAATGCGGGTATGTCATGAATATACTGGTCAATTTACCGAATGCATATGACAGATCAAATTGGGTCCCTAGTCAATGTTTGGTCATGAATAATACCGCAATTCATATTTATTAAAAATGATTTTATTTTTGGTTTGGATTCCTAATTCTGAAGAAAGAAAATCGAATCCCAGGAAACCGTACCTGAGAGGGCTGGTGAGGATCACGGAGTCGCTCTACTCCGGAGGTAGAACACCGGCCTCGGGGTCGGTGTCCGCGTACGTCTGGTCGGGAGTGACCTCGTACTCCGTGAGTGGATCCGAGTCGACTATATCACCTATTTAATTTAAATTAGATGCTTATTAGTTTTAACTTGATTTACTAATTAATAATTGAATTAGATGGATACTTTATTTAAATGTTTGTCTGGGTTTTATCGTCTTTTCTTAAAGATTTCGGCAGCATTTCTGCTGCATATATGCGGTGTCGGAAATTTTAGTTTCTCGCATATCAATCCGTTAAGTTGTGCTTATTATTCTTGATCGCTTTTATACGTTCATTCTTATTTTAAATTTTGAGTTTATGGATTTAATTATCAAATAATTTAATTTAAAATAGAGAAATTGATTAATATATAACATATAATATATATAATATTATATTCTAGTATTCTCTTATTTATTTATTTTTAAATTAGAGAGATTGCTTAATATATATTTATATATTTATTAATATTATTCCGTTATTAAATAGAGAAATTAATTAATATATATTATACATATAATATTTTATTTTATTATTATTTTATTTGTTTTACAAATAGAGAAATTGATTAATATATATTCTAATATATATTAATTACATTCTAATTATTATTGTTACTATATTTTAAAATTAGGTAGCTTACTTTATTATATATACAAGTATTATTATTAGGTTTTTATAAGTTAGAGAAAATAGTTTTTAAAAAAAATAAAAATAAAATAAAAAGAAATAAAATAAAATAAAAGAAATAAATAAAATAAAATAAACGAAAACTAACCTAAAACAAAAGTAAAGAAAAAGTTATTATATTATTAATGTGTTGGTGTTTTAATGTTCGGGATCATACGCTGACTACCAAATCGTTGGTGTCAATGCACCGATATCCCGAATCGGGGGAAGTCAGAGAATATAATCATTTCCCGTATATTAAGGTTTACGTTATTATCCATGGATACCGCCTCACCTTTCGGGGTGGCTTCCAATTAATTATGCATATTTTAATTTAAGCACTTTTAATTATCTTGAGACTTTTACGTCATTAGGCCTTAATTATTTTAAAACTAATCCTAATTTAATTAATTATTCGTTTAATCATCGGCCTAATGAAACTCTTATTTTTTTTTAAATCCTGATTATTAGAAGCTGGGCCGATTCTTTAAGTGTATTTTCACCCCTTAGTTATTTACTCGGCCCAAGGTCCATTTAAAAATATCCTTAGACCCAATTTAGATTAACAAATGGAGGCGACAGGGAGGTATGTGACCGGATCAGGTGCTAGGTGAGGTGAGGTGCGATGGAAGTCAAGGGCTCAGGGGATGGCGCAGAGCTACCGAGGGGAGGTAACTGGGTGAAGTGAAAGGAGTAGAGAGGGTCGGTGAAGAAAATCACAAGAGAGAGAGGAGGGATTCGTAATCTGTGGCGATGGGAGATGAGAGTGATAGAGTCGCGGGAGGAAAAGGAAAAAAAAGGCGGAGAGATATCGGGTAAAAGAGAGGCAGCCCCAGAGAGAATGGGAGAGAGTGCGTGAGCTAGAGAGAGATACAGAGAGTAGGGAATTTAATAAGAGAGAGAGGATCGAGAGAGGGAGAAAAATAGGGGAGAGAGAGAGTGTCAGAACAGAGGTCAATTGCAGCTGAGGATTTATAACTTTTGGTGTGAAAGTTTTAAGATTTATAACTTTTATATTGTATAATTTATGGTATCTCAATATTATAAATTTGATTAGGATTATGATTGTTGATTTTTAATCATTGTCCGAAATTAAATGTTGAATTTTGATTTGATTCTTAAATTAAGATACATATTTGAATTTAGTGATATCATGTACAATTTTATTCAGATTATATTTATATATATAGTATCATTCATATAGTCCATACATATTCCTATTATGTTGTTTGTTCTTTTCATAATTTATTTACATTACTTGTATAAACATCAATTTTATTTAATCTATCTATCTATATTCACATAGCATGTTATCTTATTATATTATTTTTATTGATGCATGTGAAATTGGGTTTCATTTACTTATTCATGTATATATATATTTTTTTAATTGTTGATTTTGTTATTTGTTAATTTATGTTAAATATTAAAATTATTTTCTTAATTATTATCATTACTTAATTAAATTTCATGGTTTGATATTTCACCCCCCCTTAAAAGAATCATTTCGTCCTCGAAACGAACCACTTTGATTGATAAGTTATTATTATATTCACTTTATTATAATTAAATAAATCTCGAATATATATGAGATTTAATCATTTGACGCTAACATTAAGGTTTCATAAATTTCATGTGCATCCTTTTATTTATTTATTAAATAATAACATTTCTATTATTATTACTATTATTTTAAATAATGATTGTTATATCGTTTGTTTAAGTTCTTTCAATTTTGATTAGTGAATTTAATTTTAAGAACATCTTGATAAGTCTTTTATGTTACATTTGCTTAAATTATTAAGGCATTACTGTTATTTTGTCCTAATTAGATTATCAGGTTTAAATACTATTGCAGGCATTAGTTTTGATTTTTAATAATTTGATTTAAATGTTAATTATATATATATGTACCTATTATCGTTTTAATATTTTGTGACACATAAGTCAATGTGAAATATTAATAAGCAGTATAACTCTTGCGAGACAATTTATATGATAGTGTGCACGTCTTAAATTTGATATTTGTTTAGGAATCAATGAACTCGGAGAGGATCAATTTGGTCAAATACGAGTCAACCTGATCAGTACGACACTCATAACAGAAACAGAGATGATCACGATCTAGGTGAAGCATATATCGAAAGAATATAACTCAAACAGATAAACATAACCACACTTGGATCAACGAACCGAATAATCAAGATAGACATGTGGAAACAATTTTGGTCAAAGAGAATTTACTCAAATTTAAATTGGTTTGGACCTATACGTATCACTAAAGCTGAAGATAACGATACGACGTACATCAAACATCAAGGAATGCCTCAAATAAGAAGTCGAATATCACGTAGATACAAATCTTTCAGAATTCTGTGTAGTTAAATGATAATTTGTTTAGATGATTTCCAAACAGGGTTGAATTAAATTTGACATCATCGAACGTTTAGTTGATGTCAAGCATGATAGTGAAATTTATGGGATAATTACATATTAACGGTTACTCGTATATGGAATGATAATTTATTTCTACGTCCTGGAATCGATTAAGTTGATACTAAATTAATTAGGGTTGAATCGACTAGACAATTCAGCGATAACACATTAAAATTTTATTAATTGAAGAAGCTACGATTTATTATTTTAAGTGAGTGAGTTATCATTAGCTAATGCCTAAAGATCTACTCGAATTAAGTTAAGGGCAGATAACATAGATAGCAAAATATAAATGTTTAGATACGAAGATTAACTTAAATGAAAATTATAATTGTTAATTATTATTATTATTATTATTTTAATCTAAATTTTTATATTCTTATTAGTTCTATCAAATTTGTAAATATTATATATATATATATATAATTATGTTACTGTTTTTGTCAGAAGATCGGGTCGAGGCGGAGATACCAAAAATCTGGGAGAAGTAAATGCAATTTAAGTTTTCAAAATATACATTATTAAACTATTTGTAATGCATTTATTAAATTTCTCACGTTCGAGTAGTGGGATCCCTAAGGACAGCGAAGTTACGAATGTATTATCATGCAACGCCGACCCATCTTCCTAGACCTATCCCTCACAACCTATGTCAAGTACTTATTACTGTTTTGTTTATTTATTCATATCTTCGGAATAATTAAATATCAACTATTGTTAAGTTTTATTTTAACAAAAAGAAAACTACACATTGTACAACTTTACTTAAAAGAGAAAAAATATTATATGTTGTACATCATCTTTTATTAAATAATAAATTAAATTTATTTAAAATTTAAGAGTCTTTGTGATTAATGTTGGCAATAATTATAATAAAATTAGTGTTAGATATAAGTATTTTTAAAATTAAGATAATATGTATAATGGACGGGTTATATACTAATTAAATTTATATCATATTAAGATAATATATGAAAGTAATAAAAAAATGAAACAATGCAATGTTTCCTTAAAATTTCACTACTAAATTGAAGACGACGTGCAGAATGACGAAGAGATTAAGAAATTGCCTAGAAAGATTGAGAGCGCACAAATAATGTCTCTATTTGCCAGATAAAATGAAAGCCGAGTGAGAGTTGCATATTGACATATTATTAATTCTCGACCGATATACGGAATATATAAAATGAAAATTAACAACGTTGGTCTTGTTCGGGTATCAGTATTTTATAATTGTCAATTGAATTTACAAGTTAACACGTCATTTTTAATAGACAATAACTTTAGATGAAAAAAATTAAAGCATCACTAACGATGTCAAATGGCATGTTCATAAAAAATTTTCCGGCATGAAATAATAAATAGTGCACTGAGATGACTTGCCAAAGCGATTATTAAAATTTGGCAATTATCTAATTTTACATATTTCATGTATCCTAAAAATAAATTGACAATTGCCAAATATAATTTGATAATCAATTTGACAATACAATATTTATGCTTAGGTAGCGATGTGGTATTTGTTTGAATCACACTTCACTAGCGAATTTCAGATTATTTTTATATTAAAAAATAAAAGATATAAATTATAAAAAAATTACAACAAAAAAATGAAGAGTCAATCCTTGATATGCGGCCAAACTTAGACCACATACCAAGTTTGCGGTTCCAATCTTAGACTGCATACTAGATCTGCGACCCCGTTCTCTTTTCTCCCAGCGTCTCTTTTCTTCTTTCTTTATTTTCCTACTCGAACCCCTCTAAACCCTTCTCCTACCTGACACGCACCACCCTCCACCCCCTTCCACCCCTCAAACTGAAAATCGAACCCACAAACGATCTCTCCTCTCCTCCCTCTCTCAAATTCGACCATTCTATCTCCAATTCGCTCTCTTCTCCCTCTCCTTTGGATGAAACAGCCGACGCAAAACACCTCCATCGGCGTTCTTGAACCCACAAGAAGAGGTACATGTAAGTTCTATCAAAAATTTCATGAATTGTGTGATATAATAAAAAATAAGGGATGAAATGTAAAATTGCTAATTTATTCAAATATAGGGGTACAAATATAAATTTAGGACAATTAAGTTAGAATTTATGTAAATTAGAATAATTATGCAAAATGTTATTTTTATTAAAATATAGGGATATAAATGTAAATTTGGGATAATTAAGTTAGAATTAATGAAATTATTTATTGTCGAAATATCCCGGTATAAATATAAATGATATAAATTAGGGATAATAAATATAAAATAATGAAAATTAGGGATGAGAATTAAGAATAGATGGAATAGATGTAAAATTTTTATTTTTATTAAAATATATGGATATAAATATAAAATAATGAAAATTAAGAATAATAACTTAAAATTAATGCAAATGATACTGATATTGTGAAAGTTCACCACATGGATCAGCTCATGACTCAGCATGATTTTCCCCGGCACATCAAGACCAAGCCTGACAGCCTTGACGATTCTGCACCGAATCCACTAGCTGTGGATGATCACTATAATTATTGGCGTGATTATTTAAGTACAGGCCCCATCGAAGAAGGTGGTACATCAGGATAGTATATTCCACGAGGTTAGATCTCGTGTAAATTTAATTTATTTTTCACTATTTTATAATTTATATTATATATTTTTTTAGCAGGTGAGACCTACCAGAGTTAGTCGGCGCCTGACGCCTGATGAAGAAGATTATACACCTATTGAGAAAGGACGTGGATCATTTAGTGCATGGGCCGATGACATTTGGTCATCCGGTTAGTATTAAATATATTTTTTGATAATTTATAATACATGATTATTTATATTTATATTATTCATATTTTTGTGATTTTTCATCAGATCCGACCTACCAGAGCCAGGTGACACAAGCCACTCCACCGGTCACACCACAGCCCACACCTATCAATGAGGGTGGCTCCCCGAGTTTCATTAAGCTCGGGGGAGGGACAAGCACAGAAATATAGAGTCCAGCTGACAGAGCGATACACGCCACTTTAGTTAGTTTATTTAGGGACTTTTTTATTTAGGTAGTTATTTATTTTAGAGACTTTTTTTATTTATGTACTTGTTTATTTAGGGAGTTTTTATTTTGGTAGTTGTTTATATTAGAGATTTTTTTTATTTAGGTACTTGTTTAATTTAGTGACTTTTTATCGTCTTGTTTACTTATGAATTTTTTATTGTTTATATTTCGAAATTTGTCGTATATCTGGTCGCAACCTCAAGACTTAAGCCGACTTGGTCTACGGTCCAAACATGGGATGCAGACCAATTATGCGTAGGAGTGTGCAAACAGCCATTCGGTTCAAACCAAAATAATTATATGCATCCGAAGTTTTTTTGCTTTGTCAAATTATGAACTGAATCAAACTTTTAAAAATATCAACTGAATAAATTATTTTTTTTTGGTTTATTCGGTTAAACCGAAATTATATTATTTAATGAGGAATAAAATATCAAAAGTTATAAAAATTGATAGAAAACATAAATAGTTTAAAAGATAAAAAATAACTAAATAAAATTTATAGACAATAAATATATTCAGATTATTTTTAATATAATCCTTATTTATATCAAGTAAAATAAAATTATTTGATAAATTTTGGACTATTCGGTTTATTCAGTTTATCCGATTTAGAACAAGAAAAACCGAACCAAACAATAAAAACCAATATGCTAAAATGGATCGGTTTAATTGATTTTGAACCGAACCGTTAAATTTTGGACTATTTGGTTTAGTTTTTCGGTTTAAAATTTTCAGTTCAGTTAAAATTTTTAGCATATTGCCAAATATTAGATCAAATTATATATATTAGATTTTTTTAACTATTTTTTAGATAGTTAGAAAATCACTTGATTTAATTATTATGAGCCATCTGATTTTTTAACTATCCAAAAAATGGTTAAAAGAAGTTAGTTAAATGACACTCCAAAGTTTAGTAATTAGAAAAATATCACTTCAAAATTTAGTTATTAGAAAAATATCACTCCAAAATTCAAATTTAGTCTAACACCACTACAAACCTCAAATGAATTATTTTTTTTACCATTATAACTGTATAGGGATGTAATTTTAAAATTAAAAATACATTAATTTACACAATTGAAGGCTTGCAATTTTTTTGACTATTTGAAAGGTTAATCTTGATCATTCTTATTCATCTTCCCTTCGTGCAATTAATATTACCAGATTTATTGTTGAAAGATATGTATTCTTATAAACCCAACATGTACCTAATTAACAATAAAGGATATGTTAAGAATTTTATTTTGAACCTATCAAATTAATTGCGAACCGTTCAATAAATTACCTATTGGGTTTTGGACTTTTTATGATGAATGCAACGTGTTTCGCGTATGAACACCTCCAGCAAACATATATTAATGCCCCCCGCTAGTAGGTATGGACATCCCGAACAATCTTACGAATATCAACGCCTGTAAAAAAATGTACATTTCGAACAAACTGAAGACCCAACAGCCTCATTTGCTCCCCTCTTGCCCCACTCATCTGGCATTGGGATGTTCATACATGTCAAGGATACATGCCTTCAAGGGGCGTTCAAAACTTATAGTATGGATTGGATTGTTCGTACTTAAAGATGGTCATGCACTATAAAACATACCATGCAATAAAAAACACCTAATATTACAGGAGCAATTTATACCACAGATACGTTACAACATGGATGAATTATCATGCCATGGAATTGCAGAAACAAATTTCTCATTTTTTGCATTAAGAATTGTTGTGCAGATAACTAAACACAATTTTCAATTTTCGAGAGTGAACAACTTGACACGCAACCAAAAATAAACTCCAGAGAACAAGAAACAGATCAAATTTCTAATCTAATAGAAGCATTATCAACTGAGTCATTTTGCTGGGCCCAGAGCTGTGAGTATCGGCCAGGTTCCAACAGAAGTGCTTCATGTGGTCCCTGTTGCACCACCTTTCCATTTTCTAAGACTACAATCTGAAATGTTTACAATGCACAAGTTGCAGCAGATTTCAGTAAGCATTTTCTCAAAAGTTAAAAAGTAAAAAAAAGGGATTGGTCAATGTATCCAAATTTGAGCATTTTGGAAATGTATTAACTGCAAGGAGTGACTGTCACAAATTGTTTGTTGTTATCTGCATGCATATTTGTTAATTAAAGACCTATTTGTCATCAACCAGTTTTGGGACTTCCTATGAAATTTCCCCTAAAAATGTCTAGGCAAAACTAAGCAAATAGCAATATGATGTTCATTATTCAATAAAGGGCCCTACTTCGTTGCCAAAAAAAATAATAATTCCCCACTTAATGATAGATCCTTTTGCAGTGTTATGTTTTTATTTTAACAATAGATAATTGCAATACAAATAAACCTTCCAAAAAACTCAAGGTATCATCTCGAAATATGAAAAATAAACCTATATAATGAAGGTCATCGATAATTTATGATGATAACACTTTTCTTTTGTTATGCAACTGCTGAATATAAATCGACATATGACTTAAATTTAATTCCACACAGTGGTGGACCCAGTTTAATCCAGGGGGGGCACGTGCCCCCCCCGGATTTTGAAAAATAGTGCTTTTCGGTAATGTTTTCGGTACTTTGCCCCCCCCTGGAAATTTTTTTTGCCCCCCCTGAATTGTCTGGTTATTTTTATTGAGAAAAAAATATTTAATACCATGCATAATGAAATAATTATGCAAATATATCAAAATATAAAGTTTCTTAGACGAAAACTTTCTTCATCAACTTGATTATCTATTACTTTGAGCTTTATTTTATTGTTATTTTAATATATAAAATGTTATTATTTAATAAAAAATTTATTAGTTAAGTATATATATTAAATTATTATTATTTTTATTTAGTACCCGATTAGTTAATGGGTTTGAACCCGATAAGCCATTACAATCCGATAATTGCCCCCCCCTAATCAAAATCCTAGATCCGCTACTGATTCCACAGGGATGCAAAAGATTTCATAATAAAGGGGACTTTTCCGGAATGCTCCTATAAATTTTTTGCAATATCTTGGGAAACAGAAAATCAAAGAAAACCAGGAGCACCACCAGCTTTAGTGGTACAAAATGGTGCAAAGCTTGCAGTTTCCAAAAGAACAAAGGTCAGTACCTCATCACATTGCATGGCAGTTGTGAGACGATGAGCTATAAATATTGAAGTTCTGTCCTCTGAAAGAGTCTTCAGTGAATTCAGTATGGCTGCCTCAGTGGTACTATCAAGCGCACTGGTTGCTTCATCACATAAACTTGAAAAAAAATTCATAAACATCCAATATTTAGCATGAGATATGACTACAAAACATACAAAGAGGATAAGTTAAGAAGCATACAGAATAGAAGGTGCCTTCAAAAATGCACGAGCAATTGATACCCTCTGCTTCTCACCACCACTCAACTATCAAAAAGATCAAATTGTAAATTTATAATGTCAACAGAAATAGAGAAATAGGATGACAATTGGCTTCTGGGAGAACTATATTATCATCGTCATACCTTTAGTCCTCGTTCTCCAACAATGGTCGAATACTTATCACGAAAGTTCAAGATTGTGTCATGGATGGCCGCATGACGGGCTGCTTCATACACCTTAGGTTGAGATATAACTTAAATACCAACAAAATTTTTATAAAGATAGTATAATATAAAAACTAAAGATACTAACCTCCTCCTCAGTTGCTGATAATCTGCCATATTGTATGTTATTGAAAATTGTGTCGTTAAAAAGTACCTATGAGAGCGATTATGGACAAGAAAAAAAGCTTCTTGTAATCAAGGGAATCATTTATTTTGAACAAAAAAAATCAGATGAAATTAGATATAAACTTCTAACAAAATAATTATCATTGAATTTAGGGGGGAGAAACAAAAAGTAGCTAATATTGTACAGCATCTATTTTCTGATTGAAAATAGTTGAAAAAGAAAAATAATTGCATCGACTTACAGTATCTTGTGGAACTACACCGATGCATTTGCGCAGACTTTCTAAGGTCACATCTTTTATGCCCTGGCCATCTATCCTTATCTGCAACCAACATAAAAGTTATAAAACTAAACCTGCCTAGCAATTCACCAAAGCTTTCAGTACTTGTGACAATATCAGACTACCCCCCCTGATAACCAATATCCAAAACCGTTTTGAGAGCTACAAAGGTAGAAACCTCTCCATGGCCGGTCGTGCTATCCTCACCAATGCAACATTCAATGCAACCCCGCTCCACTACATGAAGGCTTTATTGCTGCCTAAGTGGGTCCTCCAACGCATCACTCAGATCACAAGGCGCTTTCTTTGGCGCGGCACCAACGACACCTACTCGGGGGGACACTGCCTAATCTCATGGCCGCAAGTTACCAAACCGAAAGAAAGTGGGGGGTTGGGCATTATGGATCTACGGCTGCAAAACAAATGCCTCCTTGTCAAATGGATTTGGCTGCATGCTACCGATCGAAACCGCCTATGGTCGGCTACACTGACAGCGCTAGGTGTAACCATAGATGATGCGAACCCACCAACCCGAGCAAAGGGGTCCTTCATCCGGGGTCTAATCGGCATCCTCCCCATTCACAAGGCAGCCTCACAACAACAAAAAGATGGAAGTATAGCAACCGTTTGGAGCTCAAGTTTTTCGGTTAAATCCATCTACAGTGTCTGCAACAACCCAGGGGTCACATCAATGCATTTTGTGGAGCTATGGAGCCTCTGCATCCCCGCCAAAGTCAAATACTTCCTATGGCTGCTCATGCACAACAGATTGAACATGGCGGACAACCTCCTCAAGAAAGGCTGGCCAGCGACTGATAAATGTGCCCTCTGCTCATCCCGGATGGAGGAATCAGCGCAACACATCTTCCTGGAGTGTACCTTCACCAGGGTCATCGTACAGCGTACGCTAGGGCCGACTATCGCAGCAGCCCTCTCTCTGGCCTTGGTCTGGCAGCTGGCCAGAAGCAACGACCGCCTAAGACCATGGGCCTCCGCAACATGGGAACTCTGGAAGGAAAGAAACGCTAGAATCTTCCAAAATGCCGGCAAGCCACCTCTAATCCTGCAAGACAGGATTAGCCACAATGTTAAACAATGGAGTCTCGTGTACGACCGCCCCCACTGCCGCTTGCCCCAACTCACGGCTACGTAGGCACCTTGGCACGAAATTGGACTAGGGAATTAGGGTCATAGCGCTTTATTGCATAGTCTAGGGTATAGCTAGAGCAAATTGTATTAGGCAACGAGAATAGAGCTTGGTACTCCGGGCTCTAATAACCACTCCCCCCCTTTCTCCCCCTCCGTACTCCTGCAATCTGTATCTCTTCTTACTTTTATTAATATAAAATTAGTAGGCTTTTCGCCTGCTACTTCAAAAAGAAAGATAATATCAGACTACACCATGTCTAGTTAATTTTGAAGTCTTTGAACTTCGAAACCATAAATATCACATGAAGCTAGAAGAGGATCATTTTGTGGATTTGTATTTATTCTTCTGTGTTGTAAATTCTATCAGAAGATAAATCAGGCACGTTGATAAATCAATGGAAAAAAAAATTAACCAAATTATGGTTCTCACCACTCCAGAATCAGCATCGAAGAATCTGAACAACAACCTCATTATAGTAGACTTTCCTGTAGAAAGAAGGCCAACAATCAAATTAAAATGTGTGGACTTCTTTAAAGGGAAGTTCATAAAATTTGGTCATAGGGCAACACAGTTTTGACAAAAATACAGATACAATATAAGCATTTCTCCAAATTTCTAGAATTAAATAGCTTTCATATCATAAACTCTTCACTATTTTTTTTCATGCATAACAATAAAACATATTTTAATTAAAAAGTATGAATGACAAAATTTGAAACAAGATAAAAACAAAAACAAAAAGGTTCTTACACTTTAAGAAAGTGCATATACAAAATTACTAGTTAATAATGGAGGAGTGGAATTGGAAAGGCAACTAACTAAAGAACCAGAGGTAAAAGGTTTTCAAAATTCATGAAAACCAAAAAAGAGGAAGCATAATATAACCCCTATGATACAAAATCAGAAATGTAATGACGATGTCAAGTGTTTACAACAACAACAAAGCCTTTAATCCCAAATAAATTGGGGGTAGGCTAGAAATGGAACCCAATCTGAAATCTTAGAGATCAGAGATATCAAATATCAAAAACTCAGCCTATGCAGACTAGATTATGCATAGCCTGGCCTTAGACAGGAAAAAAGAGGGTTGTGATAGGCATGACGAGCTAGCAATAAAACAACCAATCTTTATGGAAATGAAACCCAATCAAGGATGTCAAGTGTTTGTACTACCAAAAAGATATAGCCATTGGAAAGGCCTCTAGTTCAGCATTACCTGATGTGCTCTGATAGCCCTACTGTATAAGATATGCATCAAGGTAGTCAGAGACTCAGAGGTGAAAGGTGCAGTCAAGGCGCAAAACGCACAAAAAAACGTGCCTGAGTAATCTAAGGCGCATAATTATATTTAATATAATTAATATAATAAAGTGCTTGATAAAAACAAAATTGATATAGAAATGTATTATCATTAACTTTATTTTTTATTTTTAAATAATATATAATATCTTAGAATACAAAAACATAAATAAAATACTTGAATTTCATTTCAAATAAAATAAAAATATGCAATTAAAAGTTTGCATTGTAATTTAATATACTAAATATTTAACATCGAAATCTCAATAGAACATAACTAAATTTCGATTATGTTTCACTGCAACTGTTATAAAATATTAATATATCGATGATATACAAAATAACAGTAAAATATGTACACATATACAATATTACTCATTATCTCACCAAATTTCTAAATAAAGTAAAGTTAGTTTATTTACATACTATAATGATAGATTTGATTATTAATTTATTATTTAACTTTTATTTTTTACATGGTATATTATGGTAGTTCAGAAACCTTTAATCTAAAAGGGTACATAATATTTATAACAAGATATGATAGGATTTTTAATATTATTTCTTTTTATTTTTCATATTTCTTTATTTTGTTGTCATCTCTATTAGCATTTCATCAAAATTGTATTTTGAAGGTATATAAAATTTTAAATCAAAAAGCCTAAATGTTTTAAAGTCATATTAAATTAAATATAATAATAAATTAAACTTGGATGTAAAAAGATTCATCAGGCGCGCGCCTCCTTGCGCCTCTCGCTTTTTGTGCCTCACCAAAAAGCGCACAAAAGCACATACTTTTGTAACTGCGCCCACCTCTCAACCCAAAAAAGCGAAGATTGCTTTTGCGCCTCGCCTTTGCGCTTAAGCGAGCGCTTTTTGCGCCTCTGACTGCACTGATATGCATGCCTATATTTATCCTTGGGTGACACCAGCATGCATTTAATATTATAATGTGTGCTGATCATATCAGAAACAAATTATATCAACGCTTTTTACAGCATAATTGGAGTATCTCTACGAAATTGGAAGAAAAAAAGACGGATGAAACTTCTTACCACTTCCACTGGTTCCCACAATAGCAACACTTTTTCCAGCTGGTACTGAGAAGGACACTCCATCAAGTACCTTTCTTTCAGCCAAATAGCTGAAATGCAGAAGGAAAAAAAAAGAGATGAGCATCTATTCTCCAGAAAAGAAAAAAACTAAAATGTAAGCATATATCCTCTGAATATGAGCAATAAATTTTACTTTTATCTTTGTAAGTTTATCTTTGTAATTTTTGGAAGATGGGATGTAACTTTCTAACAAAATGTTTCACAAAAAAATGGTCTCTATTTTACAAAAAGATAGTAAAAGTAAACCTAAAAATAGCAAGATATGATGCTTACCAAGAGGTGTTCTAACTTTTTGTGCAGAAAGAAAGAAATAAATGACCAAGCAAAGACGTAGAACTATACCCAAAATGTACATTGTCAAATTCAATGGATCCACCTTTAAACACTAAAGGATATGCATCAGGCTTGTCCTTGATAGCAGGCTCTTCCTGTAAACCCATCATAAAACCACCTGTTAAATTAACCAAAATAAGTAAGGATGCAATGCACCAGTAATACTTTAACCAATAACTCTATATACTACGAAGGCTCAACTACATGAGCAAGAAAAATTGAGTCATGCACCTTCAAGTCAAAATCACCGTTGAATAAATACATATGTCCAATAATTGATCTGGCAATATATGCATGTTAAAAAGTAACATAAAAGAAGATGAGAACAACAGTAAGAAATCTACAATTGCATATGTTAATAAAAATAATTGCGTGGAAATAAAAAAAATGAAGATAACAGAAGTACCTCTAGCAATTGAAACATGGACTTCATATCAATTAAGCTTTGTCTTGTTTCTCGGTATACACTTCCCAGGAAATTTAGCGGTACAGACAGTTGGAAAAGCAATCCATTCACCATGACCTGTATGTTAGCATGACATATTTCATTTCAACTATAACTGTTGCAGAACTCCAATACAAAATAAATTACAAAATCACATCGAGCATGAAGGACAAAAAGTCAACAAGTGTTGAGATCGTAAAATTTGAGTACAATAACTCCTTTTTAGTTTTTACTGTTTGCCAGGAGTCTCAAGGTTCTCTTGTCCAAGTCCTTTTATTTGTTACCTAGAATGTAGGCATGTAAAATGTATTCACAGAAACTGTTTATTTTCAAGGCTTGTACAGTTTGCATTGAAAAATATTATACGAACGGGCCTAATAAAGCAAGAATAAATTTACCAAGTCGCCAACAGTCATTGCACCACTCATTATCCCATAAGAAGAAAGGACCATTGCAGTGGATAATGCAGTGCTAAAAATAACGTTCTGCCCAAAATTTAGAAATGCAAGACTAGATTGAGTTTTTAGTGCTGCCCTCTCATACCCTATATTATCCAAAGAAATTTTCTCAGCATACCACAAGCACATTGTGAAAAACATTTTAGAAGTGATACGGAAAAAGAACAACCATTATCTTATCCTAAAGGAAAATAAAGAATTGAAGCAGTAGCGGAGCTTGAGTTGATTTTAAAAGAGGGCTAATTAAGTCTCATTACTTATATTAAATAATTAGAGGGGGCCAATTTCCTACCTCAAACTTAATTTCCCTTGAAAAATGAATATTACTTCTTGCATCTTGGGATTCATAGAGGGGGCCATGGCCCAATTAGCCATAATAAAGCTCCGCCACTGAATTGAAGCAAGTACAAGAAAGAGAATGAAATGTATACTCACTCTTCAAGTATTTGTCATACTTCTGAACTTCATGTGCCTCATTGTTGAAGTACTTAACAGTCTGAAATATTAAATAAAATAGGATGAGAACAACAAGGAACCATGTTAAATTTAGACTAACAGAAAACAACAAACGCATTTCATCATATCCATATTACATTACCTCATAGTTCAATAGCGAGTCAATTGAGACGGTGCTTGCGTCATTATCTGCTTTATTCATTTGTTGCCTGAATTTAGTCCTCCACTGTTAACATCCAAATAAAAGTTATATTTAAATCTTGCTTACCCTAGTTTTGAAAAAGTAAATTGGACAAGATTCCAAGTATGATACCTGAGTTACAACCAAAGTGAAAGCCACATAAGCAGCAACTGATAGTGATGTTATCCAAGCAAAAGAAGAACCAAAACTGTATGCGAGAATAGTTGACACCATAGCTATCTGCGAGATCAATTAAAAAAAATAAAATAAAAAGAGAGAGATAACTGTCAAGTTTCAACTACTAATTTGGTGAACTGAAACAATATGAAGAACGGATGAACATGGGAGTACCTCTAGTATTGTAGGCACAACATTGAACACCATAACTGAAAGAATGTAGTTAATGGCACGACTACCTCTATCTATGATTCGATTTAGAGCACCAGTTTGACGGCTGCAATTTGAAAATAAGAACCACAATAAAAAAAAATAGCAGAAAACCATTCTTTGGCTAGTTTTGCAAAAGAATAGATGCATGTAGGAAATAGAAGAGTTCTGGTATTTGACAAGTGGAATTGGAGATATTAGGACCATTAAAGGCACACTTCCTCAACTCCAACCCCCCTTCCGCAGGTACTCCCGTGGAACAGGGAATAGTCTATCCCATGTAACAGTTGAGGAACTAGGTTGTAAAAGGAAGAGTCAAACAGCAAAATTGCACCCCAATTCCACTCTCCCAGAATTCCATTCAATACAAGTACCGTGCAGCACCAAATCCAACAGGATTCCAACATAATTCCTTGATTCCATTCTACTATATAAGCCCCTTTGGGATTAATACATGGCAATAAATTAGTGATACATGGTTGTGAGAGGCAAAGAGTATTTGCATTCAGAAATATCAAGAGAAGAAATATATATGTTGCATCAAGTGAGGTTAACATTCAGCCAGGGTACCTGAGATGATACCGAAGATCAAGTTCATGTAAATGTGCAAATACCTACAATAAGAGTGTAATATAAGAAGCATGATCAACAGGCACATCTATGTTGGAAATGGCAATTAGAAACAGTTTGCAGTCAACATGGAACTTGTAAATGCGGGAGTCATGTAAGAATAGACAAAATCACACTGTCCATCTTTTCTAAGTACAAGCAAATGTATATTTAGCATAAACAAACAGAATCATTTCAAGACTCAAAAGGGTACCTTCCGAGACACGGCACGAATTGCTCCCAGAGCTACCTTAGAGAAGACTGCATTTCGCAATTCTGATTTAAAAAAAAAAGAAGAAGAAAAGATTGAGAAAAAGACCATGAGTATCAGGAGATACTGTCTTTTAGAAGAAGATGTACCATTACAAGCTGTTGCACCCATCCGGGCAATTCCATATCCTATCAAAACAGCTGCCGGACTAACAAAAAGTGCTAACATAGTTGAATTAGCTTCATTAAATGATGCCAATGCAGTCTCCGACCCAGTAATAGCTGACAGCCAATCTATCGCGAGCTTGAAAATTATAGGCACTTGCACATTTATAACCTGAATAGCAGCACATTTTTATTATGTCTGCAGCAGTGACTACTTGTACAGATTATAATCCTATATGTTTCAAACTTAAGATGATACTCTAGCTAAACCTTTGCACCGACAAGGAGGCCAAGAGCAAGTAGAGTTCTGAAACGAAACTCTACACTATCATTCAATAATAACTGCTTCGTGAGGCTACGTAAGATCTTAGTATCAGTTATTTGATTGTCAGCATCCTTCTTGGAATCTATCTGTGTTTTGTTACTATCCCCTCCTGCTGGATTTGATGCTGCCACCCCATCGGAAGATGTGGAAAAGGATGATGCTTGTGCCTTCTGAAGTTGCTTCTGAATTATATAAATAGCTCACTTGTGAGAGTAAATAAGCATAACTATAGAAATCTGTTTTTCTGCTTTGCTCTCAAACTAGTACCAACTACCAGCATTTTGCCTTTGCAACTAATACTTAACATAAATTCCAGGTCATTTGCACAGTACACCAAAGCATCAAACCGAGTTTAAATAAAACAAGGTCATAAATAGCTGACCTTCATTCCTATTAAGTAAAACACAATTTGTTTGCATTTGGCTCACACAAATTTGGGCTTTTTGTGAAATTGGAGTCTTACTAGGACTAGTTCAAAACATTTTATCATCATATGCATACAAAGTAGTAATAGCAGAAGCAATTACCAGGTGCCCGGAAAGCCTTCCACCATTGATCGGGTAGGGATCACACAAGAACCCAGAGAATCCCCTAAAATCTCCCCCATTTGGCGAGAAATTGGCGCTGGGGATAAAGCAGTGGTGAGGTCGCCGAACTCTATCGAACCATTCCTTCTTGTGCCCGATCGATCCGAGCGCGCGAACCGAGACGGGATAACTGCCGAATCGGCAAAGTAGAAGCTGACGAGCGCCAGTCAGCCTTGATGCTGCCCTCATCACATCAGTGGGAAAAATTGGTAGGAATTTGATTTCTTTTTGATCCTCCTCTGTCCTCTCCTCTCTTTTGTGGTCCTTTATTGGGGAATTTTTCGTGATATTTCTTCGTGCGTTTGCGTTTGCGATTGCGATTGCGATTGTGATTGTGATTGAGGTGGCTGGGCTGGGCTGGGCTGGGCTGGGCTGGGCTGGGCTGGGCTTGTTCAGCCATAGGATAGAATAATACTGTAACCAGGGTTTGTTCAGCGAGATATTGACTAGATTTGTTCAACCTCCTCCTTTTTTTTTTGGAAAAGAATAATTGTTGTTCAACACCTCTTAATCAGCAAAAAAATATGAATGTTATTGTTTCCAAACAAAGGAAACAGAACTTTAACAGTATAATTCACAAGTTGAATGATGAATCAAATGATTTCAAATAGAACTTGATATTGTTATTTCTTAGTAATGAAAATCAGATTATTTCAAATGGGACAGAAGCAAGAACAATAATTCTTAATACATAAAAAGAGTTAAATTTCTAAACTTTTTAAGTATGTCACATCATCACTTTTTTTCATCATTGATTTTGTTAAATCTTTTTTTATCTTTTTGAATCCAAAAATTCATATAAAATAGTTTCTCTCCTCATAAAATAATGTGTGTAATATTTTTAAAATGAAACTTAAATCTTAAAATGATCTAATTTTTTTATATGATCACTTATAAATTATTATGTATTTAATTATATTATTTATTATTATTATTATTATTATTATTATCATTATTGCTTAGCATTTAAAAATATTATGTCTAAATTTTCTTTAATATAAAATTTTATATTATTAATTATTTATTTGAGAACTATATTGTCGGGACGAACTCCAAGTTACAACTCTAATTATTTCTAAATTCTCCTCAAAAAAGTTTGACCTCACCTTGAAGCTCTTCAACTTGCTTCTGTTTTTGCATGTGCTGCTCTCTCGCTGTCGTTTTTGGTGCCGGTGCCGATCACGTTGCAGTTCCCACTCCCACTGGTATAGGAGGAAAGGAATTTGGGAAAAGAATTGAGGGTGTTTGAGTATAAAAAGTGGCAAATTTCTAATAAATTTGAATTTAGAGTGAAATTTATCAAAGGAGTTGGACTATGATGCTATACATAGCACGGATCACTTTTGTATTATGGATAGATTTTTTATTTTGAAAGCCTAAATAGATGATCCGAACGGCTCAAAATGATTTTTATATGAACATCTAGTTGGGGATTAAATTATATATATATTTTTTAAATTTTTTTGCTATCTTTTTAGATAGTTACAAACCCACTTGATTTAATTATTATGAGCCATAGGTGATTTTATAACTATGTAAATAAATAGTAAAAGAATTTAAAAATATATAATTTAATGTATAACTAGATATTTATATTTCATGAAGCTAAGATTAGTACAGTGTAATAATACAATTGTTAGATTTGCAGGACCTTTTCTTTCTTTTCTTGTGCATCCTTGCAATTAATCATCAGCAGTACGCTTTACCAAATATTGCATCAAAATGCAGCCACAGTGAAAGTTTTAAAAACAGAGGAAAAAAAAATACATATATGCTCAGGTCTTGCCCATTACAAGAACTGAAAGAGATCGCATTACTATCTATTTGAAAGCAAAAAAATTCAAAGAGTGGTAACGTAGCTACTGACTATTTATATTAAGCCGTACAAACTACAGATCTACATTAATTCATACAGGAATTTCACAAGTTCCACCGCTCCAGTAGTCAATGACGCAACGGTATCAGGCATATTGTAAAAAAATATTTTTGGAAAGATATATGATACTTATAGTATTAGTTCATTGCCCATGCGTTGCAGTGGGATAGGCCTCCATAACTTTCATCATGCATACTTTCTAACAAAGCAAGAGAACATATAACAACCTGTTTCAAAAAAAAAATGAATATTTTCTAACAAAGCAAGAGAACATATGACACTGACTATTAAGTAGTACTAAAACTGTATACTCAAAAAGAAAAGAAAAAATAGCAATAAAAATATATGAGAAACTTTTTTTTTTCAAATTTTTGAAGTTGAAGATTTGATCTCACTTAAAATCAGCTTGTACCTGCTTCAATGACATTTCTAGCAGCAAGTCTAAAATCATCGACAATTTTTGGAATCTCATCAGTTTCTAATCATCTCGCTGGTGAATACTCTGTCATGTTCTCATTGGAACACATTTTGGGTGTCAGTTGCTTGTCAGTAGATGAAATTGGGGCTTGTCCATTTGTTTGGAACTCTGCACAAAGTAAAAAAAAAAAAAAAAAAAAAAAAAAAAAAAAAAAAAAAAAAAACTAGAAAGAGAACCAAATAAAGAACTCATGCAAGCAGGGAGACGATCAATATACGTTCAAATTTCTTTAAATTGGGTTCAATCTTAAATCAATATACAAGGTTTAATTTTTAAAATAATTTTTGTGGCACATGTCAAACATGAAAAGTGAACATTTCAGTTAAAATGCCCCAGGAAAGGGGTTTAGGCAATAGATCACCCAATTTTACTTCTTTAAATATTCCCAAGTTCATGCATGACAAATTCCATTTGATTAGTTTTAGCCTCAATTGACTAAACTCTGCTGGGTAACTTCTAATAAGTTAATTTATTCTTATTTGCTAAATGAAATATAAACTGATGCCAATCAAAAAGAGAATTTATTACCCTTGTGCAGTATTAGAAACTCCAGTGACCTCAAAGATCAGAAAACAACCTGAGGTTGTTATTTGAGAATAATATAGTATAGCATGTGGCTGAGGTACATTTTTGAAAGACCTTTGCCTTGTCAGCGGGGCAAGATAATTCTGAAAACTTTTAAGAAAACTATGAGAACTCGAACAATAAGATAGAATTCTAACAAGCAATATGTACATCTTTTTTTAAGGGTATGAAAAATTGAAAAATATATATTACAAGATGACGCTTATGAGGCGGCATTTATTATGTAATTGGTTAGATGTGGTCCCATAGTTGTGCATCCTTCACAATCTTCATGATTAGCGCATTCGTGTCTCTTCTTTTGTCTTGGAATATGCGTCGATTATGTTCTTTCCAAATATTCCAGCAAACTGTTTCCATCATTTTCTCCTGCTTGTTCCTAGCCTTGCGTGTAGTCAGGAGGCGTTGTGGTAGGTCTAAGATTGTCCCTAGCGGACCGTAGTTTGTCGGTAGGATATCATTCCAAACTCGCTTCGTATAGGGACAGTTGAGGAATAAATGATCGACATCTTCTAGTAGTTGTGCATGGCAAAGAACACGTGTGTTCCCACATGGTCAATTCCTCTTGTGTAGGTTCTTGTTCGTGAGTATCCTGTCTCTTGATAACAACCATAAGAAGATTTTTACTTTGCCCGAGATTTGTAGCTTCCAAGGTATTGTGTGGTACGATGTCGTACCCCGGTTTGTTAGCCGATCGTAAGCCGATTTTGTAGAGTAGTGCCCGTCGTTGGTAAGGAGCCGAGTCCCGCTTGGCCAGAGACCCCCGGTTGGGTGCATGAGAGGAATAACGGTAGTAGAGAGTAGAGGTCTCGCAGGAAATGTGATGATCTTGCCGCGTCGCTTCCGAGGTCAGATACAAATTGAATATTCAATTGTGTCCGAAGCTTTATTGCCCATGGCAAGTTGTGATCTGTGTGTATCGTCCAAAGCCATCTTAGCAGTAGCGCATCATTCTGTATTTTCAAGTCGAGAATGCCAATGCCACCTCTCTTTTTTGGCAAGGTGAGTGCTTGCCAGGTGACTAGACAGTGCCCGCCTGAGAATGATTTATTTCCTCTCCATAGGAACTGATGTGTATAGGTGATTATTCTATCAAGTGTGCCCTATGGGAGACGAAAAACCTGCATGTAATAGATGGGTAGGGCGTTCAGAATGGAGTCAAGCAGAATCGTTCTTCCTGAGATTGACAGAGTCGGTCCATTTAGTTTGTCGATTCTTCTTTGTAACGCTTCCACTAAGAGGGTGAAAAGTGCCATCGTCAGCTTCCGATGGGTTAGAGGGAGGCCCAAGTATTTTATTGGAGGTTGTAGGGTTCGATAGCCTATGAGGGACGCTACTGTGGGTATGTGTTGTGGCGGGATGGCAATAGGTACGAATCCGCTTTTTTGAGCGTTATAGTACTAGGTTTAAAAAATTGGCGATTCTAACGGTCAAAAATGGTGATTGCAACGCGATTCCCAGCTAGCCACCCCCACTCGCCGGTGAACTCCTCAACCACCAACCTCAGACCTAGGACTCAATCACCGATAAGCCCCCATCCCTCCCTCCCTCCGCCCTATACTCCCTTTATTCCCCTGCTCGCAACCCCTCACCAACCTCGCTACGACCACCCCTCCGCTCCAACCCTGACAGACCACTCCAGCCATCCCCGCAACCCCTCCGCTCGACCACCCATCACCAACCTCCCTCCACTTCAACCCTAGCAAACCACTCCAGCCATCCCCGCAACCCCTCACACGTCATGCCACGTCAGTGCTTTATAAACGTAGACAATGGTTGGAGCCTGGCAGTGCCCTGCCACGCACTCTCTCGAAAGCTGCAAACCCATACCCCCTTTACTCCATATTACACTACCAAAACGATATTCACCTACATAGACCATGCCATAAAACACCCCAGCCTAGTGTTTATCCATAAAATCCCAGCACGTAACACATACTACCACCCATCACATTTGCACTTCAGTTCTACCCTAAGACACAAACAACACAAAATATCTCAACGTCCCCACAGAATTGTTAGGAGCCCATACACGAGATCACACCACCCAGGCCAACAATCCTAACCTCCTCATAGACACTCAATCTCTCAAGAGGAAGTGGACGAGCTACTCAGGTGGCTAACGATGCCCCCCAATCCGACTAACCCTAGCTGGAGAGGTTGTTGCTTCCTCTGTTTCGTCCACGGCCATGGCATGGAGCACTGTCGTCTGTCTCCGATGCCTCAAACAAGGCCACCCCGCTAGGGCATGCCCTCGTCGAGGCAAAAATGAAATGGCCGGAGAAGAGGCCCTATTGCCAAGAGGCAACCCGGGAGACTTCAACCTACCACGAGACAGCCGGAGACCGTCCTATGCTATCTCCACAGCCACCCGATCATCAAACGTGAGATCAGGGAGCTTTCTGAGGCATACATTATCGACGCTACACATCTCACTGGGCACTCCGTCAATAAAGTCAGCAGCGACGTAAATAGAGCTCTTAAGTGGGCAAGGCCGTTTGAATTGTCCCACTTACGAGTCAACCAATACCTCCTCCAATTCAACTCGACAGAACAACTTCACTAATTCCCGCCACAAGCACAGAGCTATCTCGACTATGAAGGTTACATGTGCCACAAATGGTCATCGACGGTCGGCTCCAACACAACAACCTACCCCTTCAAGATATGGCTGGACATCCTCGATGTGCCACCACATCTTTGGTCGCTGGACGAGCTGATTAAAGGCCTAACGAATATTAGCATGCTGGTTGACCACGCACCACTACCCAACATTCAGTCCTTCGAGCGCTTCCGCATATTAATTGCAACAACACACATGCGCATACCTAAAAGCATCACCTTTCTCCTCCAAGGAGTCCAAACAGTGTGCAACATTGAGATAACGAGCTGGCTACATGATGAAATAATATTTGACACGCCGCCATATACATCACCATCGGAAGACTACTATGTGGCACAAGGAATCCACATGCTGGAACACTACAAATTCGAAAAAAAAAGACTCATCTTCCGACTCCTCCATTGGCCACAACAGGGACATCTCGAGCCCCACCGTGCAGGAAACAACGAACCCCCCCCACACGACGCCTCCGCTTAGTAGACTTCGACTTCTTATAGGAGCTATACGACAACGCACCGCCATCATACTACAAAAGGAGAATGCGCAAGCTAATGGACAGCGCGTGGAAGGTGACTCTGCAACCGGAACGACGATCCACAAACAACTGCTACTTGCGTCTGCTCCGCACATTGCATGGGACGACTCCAGTAGCAACACAACTAGATGGTACAAGCAACACTCTAGAGAGCTATCCCACCCAGCAGCCACCCTACCTCCTGCACCGAATCCCATCCACTAATAAAAAAATACTAGGTTTGCCTCGGGACCACACAAAACCCCGGCTGACAAAATCCACCTAGTGTTCTAAATTTAGACACGTTGTGGCCGGAAACGGTACGGAACGGTACAAACACGGCTGGAAACGGAACGGGTTAAGGCACGACACGGGAACAGGAACGATACTATTTTGTGCCTGTGTTTTAATCGTGTTGTGCCCGGCTTTTAAAAAATTTGGAACGGCACAACACGGCATGGTTAAGGCGTTAGACACGGCACGGAACGACACGGGTACTAGGCACGGCACGAAACGGAACGGGGGGGCACGACACGACACAGAACGGGACACGATAGCAACGACACGGGTGGCACAGATGACACGGGTAGGCACGGTTAGGCAACGGGTAGAAACAAGTAGGCATGGTGCGTCTGCAAAAGACAGTCAGTTTTGATATTTGTCTCCCAAAGTTGCACATAGAAATATTTATTCCCCCAAAAATTGCACCCAGAATCGTATATTTCACAATTAAATTCAAAATCATAAAATAAAAAGATCAAAACACCCTCAAATATCCTCATTCAACGGTACATTGAAGGGTAAATTCATAATTTTTTTTGAAATTACCAAAATACCCATAGCAACAAAAAAAATGACTATTTTTTAGGATTATTTTCATAATTTCAATAGTATAATTCATACATAAATACACCCATAATTCATCAAATTCATTTCTGTTTACCCGTGAAAATTCGGGGAATTAAAAAAAAACAACTTGGGATAAAAGATTCAAAAATTCAAGGAGTAATTTTAAAAGCCCGAAGAGGCTTAATTCAAATCCAGAAGCACCAAGAAAAAGAAGAATTCAGTGAAATGCTCAAAAGAAGAATTCAGTGAAATGCTCAAAAATCAAAATTCTTAAGAAAAGAATTAAATGCCGAAGCTCTACAAATTCAAATCGAAAACCTCTTCGAAACCTAAAATCTCAAAACTCAAATTTTATGGCAAAATCAAATTCTCCATAAAATTCTGAGAATTTTCATATATTACTTGATATTTTTGGAGTTACGAAAACACATAAAATTCCAAATTATCGATTAATATAATGAAAAATTAATTAATCAAGCGTTAAAAATTAATTGATGCTTGAACAAGGGGCAAAATGGTAAATAAAAATTACCATAAATTTTTTTATATTTCATGGAATTTTTGAGCAAATTTTGGTGCAATTTGGACAAAGGGAGTTTTGAGAAATAATTTAAAAGCAAAGGAGAAATGAAAACATCAGCAAATGGAGGGCTCGAATTAAAAAATCAAAATGGAGAGGGGCTAAATTCGAAAATGTCAATGCTACAGTAACCCGAGCTGCTACAGTACCGAGCCTCTCCATGGTGTAAAATTAAAAAATAGTGATGGTGCTCCCGTGCGACGAAAACCCACATATTATATACCGTTGGAAAGAGCACGGAGAGGAGAACACAATGAGATAAAGAACTTGCAAAATGGTTGAGCGGTTTGGGAGAAACCTGAAAGGGAAGTTTCCGATCCAAAAATTAAATTGAGCAATCCGAGTCATGATTGATCAAATTGACACTTCAAACACCTTCTCCATGGTCACAAGAGATTGTTTAAGGGCTTGGTTGAATTTTATAAGCTTTAAATTGGTGAGACCACGAACTCGCAAATCGGGTCAAAAAACCGAGTTGGTCAAACTCTATACCAGAGCATTCTATTGATTGAATAAACATTATAGATCAATTCCTGGGATCAATTAGATGCTAATCAAGCTTTGAAACACAAGAAATGGTGAAGAAATGAAGGAGAACGGCTATGAGGCTTGAAATCGGGTTTGAAGGCAAAAACGGGTCTCGGGTGCATAATTGTGATCCCAAGGTCTAAAATGCAGGGAAGGGAGTGGCAAGAACGTGTTTGAACCTCTACAACCTTCTAGAAGTCCCTAGAATCATCTGGTGACCAAGTGGTGGTTAGGGATGGCAAATTTGTAAATTTTCAGCAAATATAACAAACTCCACTTGTGCCCCACTTGTCCTCTCACTTTGTTAGAGCACATTTAAAACACTTAGAACTGGTCTAATACACCACAAAACGTTCGAAGAGTATGAGAAGATGAATGAAGGGAGTTGGTGCATAAATTGGTCAAAGAAAAGTCAAACCGATCTCATACACCCATCTACTACCCCCTAGGCCTATATAAACCCCTCTCCTCCTTCAAACACAAGAGACACAACCCATCCCAAGCTGAATGCTAATTCAAAACGCTGCCAAAACCAATTGAAACTCAAATTAGATACAAAATAAGATCCAATCTTTGAGTTGAGATCAAAATCAAGCCCAAAGATACAAGATTCAATCAATTCCTCTTCTACTCAAGCTACAAATTAGGTCTAGGTAGGTCTCTCTTCTGCATTAGAGCTTGTAATTCTGATTTGTGCAATAAAGATGAAACTTTTCATGTACAATATCGATTTTTCTTCTTTTTCTTGATTTTCTTATGTTGCGATTCGATCTTTTTCATTTTCTTTTTTTTTTGACTCAAATCTGCATACAAACATCATTGAATGTTAGATTGAAGCTAAATAATGCATTTAAACCTTTTAAGATCAATGAATCCCTTGTAAATGCAAAATCAGCCCTAAAATCGCTGAAAATGCAATAAAAAGAAAAACCGGATGAGATCTACTCCAAATCTTATAAAACTTTTAGATCTAGTAGAAATAAGTCATATGAATCTACAGAAACTGATTTTGTATTTTTTTGATTTTTCTATAAAAAGTTATAGCCTTTTTAATTCTGAAAAACAGCAAGTTTTGGTAACATCAATTCATCTTTTGTTTTTTTCATTTATTTTTGTTTTTTTCATTTTCTTTCTTTTCTTTTGGCTCAAATCTATATACAAACATCATTGAATGTTAGATTGAAGCTAAATGATGCATTTAAACCGTTTAAGATCAATGAATCCCTTATAAATGCAAAATCAGTCCTAAAATAGTTGAAAATGCAATAAAAGGAAAAATGGGATGAGATCTGCTCTAAATCTTATAAAACTTTCAGATCTTGTAGAAATAAATCATATGAATCTATAGAAACTAATTTTATATTTTTTTGATTTTTCTGTAAAAAGTTATAGCCTTTTTAGATCTGAAAATCAGCAAATACTGGTACAGCATTTTCCTCTTTTGCCCCTGGTCTGATTCGAAAATAAAAAATCATATCTCTGCTACTCTGATTTAATTAAAATTTTGTGAGCATCTAGATCTAGTTATATTGCATCTCTCTGTAAATTTTCATAATTTTTGGAGTTTCGTATGATTTTATATGAATTTATGAGTCCTTAGCTAGTAGATTATAATAATCTGGTTAGTAGTATAATAATATAAAAACTCTTTGAAGCCTTGGTGCCGGCTTGACAAAGCTGTGTGTGTCGGGTTTCAAAGTTTTATAATGCTAGTGCCGTGAGTGTTAGCCTTTCTAAAATAAAAATCGAGTAATTTGTTAAAAGTATAAAAAAATAAGTTTTTATTCCGATAAATCATAGAACTCTTTGAAACTTTGGTGCCGGCTTGACAAAGCTGTGTGTGTCGAGTTTTAGAGTGATATGATACTAATATTGTTATATCAAAATATAAAAAATAATATTTTAAAAGAAAAATACTTTCAAGAAAATATATAAAAATATGTTCATCCTAGTTTTTTTTTTCGTTGAATAAAAATCATTTTTAAACTCATTTAAGATAGTCTTAAATAAAAATATTTTCAACATGAAAGTTATTACAAATATACTTCTTAAAAGGTTCATAATTTTTCTGAAATATTTTCTTAAGTAGATTTTTTTAAAATGTTTAAAATATCCTCAGCTGTCCAGTTTAGCCCTTTATCAGAAAAGAAATAAAAAACTGTACCGATCCGTCAATGTGACATGTATATATTATTTTATATTCTTGAAATACATATTAAGATGAGCTTTTACAAAACATTTCATACAAAAATACATTTTAAATACCTTTCAAATAAGCAAAACAATCATGATAGCTCATGATTTTCAGAACCGTCCTCTGTTGGTATTTTGTTCGAAACAGTATTTTAAAGTGCTCAAAATAAAAAGTTTTCAACATAAAAGTTGTTCGTAACATCCCATTTCATATTTCTGTTAAATAAAATCAGTATGTTATTAACTCATTTTACTCTAAAAAAAATCAAAAAAAAGTATTATCAGCTGAAGTCTTCGTAAGTTTTCAGATTTGTCCGTTTCTAATATTCCTCCCGAAATAATATTTTAAAGGATTCAAATTAAAAAATATTCAAACTAAAAGTTGTTCATAACATTGTCATTAATATTTTTATCAAATAAAATTAGTATGTTACTATTATATTTTTCTCAATAAATCTAAAAAGATCACTACTTGATTATATATTTTTTTCTTTTAAAAACTAGAAAAATATCATGATCCATTCTATAAAAAATATTTTAAAATCATAAATATTTTGATAATAAGTATAAATAAAAATATAATAAATTTTTTTTATAAATAGATCTTAAGAAAATAAATAAAAAAAGTTTCACAATAAATCATTTTCATTAAAGAATAATCATTTCAAGATATATAATAATTAGAATAAAAATTATAAGAAAATAAAATAAAAGTAATGCATTCATTGAAAATATATAATAAAAAGAGATAACATAAAAAAATAATAAGATAAAAGTTTCTTAAAATAAATAAATAAATATAATTCTTATTCATGAAATTAAATTCTAAATTAAGTAATTCTAAATAAAAAAATATAAAAATACAATAATAAATAAAATTAAATATATAATGAATAAAAAATGAAAAAATAAAATAAATATAACTCTTATTCGAAATCAAATAAAATTTAAATAAAAATAAATTAAATAAATAAATACATAAATAAAAAGTAAAAGACTAAATCAACATTCTCCTAAAATAAAGATAAATTCAATTTCAAAACTAAATCAACATGCACCTAAAATAAATATCATAATAAAAAAATAAATAAAAAGTAACTCTCAATCTTCAAAATTAAATAAATTTAGATATCAATAAATAAATAAAAAACATAACTAATAATAATAATAATAATAAATAAAAGACTTTTTTTTCTTCTTATCAAATAAAAAAAAATTAATTAATTTTAAAATTAAACCAACCTTAATCTAAAATAAAAATAAATCTCAACATTCAAGACTAAATAAATTTAAATAAGATAAGTTCAAATAATAAATAAATAGATAAATAAAAACTAAATCATTTTATCAATAAAAAAAATAAAAAAGTCAATTCACAAAGTGTAAACTACCTTCAAAAGTTCATATCTTCCCTGCCATTATTCACAGCGACCACTTAAAATTGCTTAACTATTTTGTTTATTTTTTTTTCTTAATCAGAGGTTCCTCGGGTTCAAAGCCCAGGATAATTAACAATGGGGGCTTGCGCCCATTGGAATCTTAAAGACCCCACAATCTCTAAAACCTTTAAATGTGCATTCCAAATTTATACAAATATACCCCAATGCACACTTAGAGGGATCTCCGTGTCCTTCTTCCGCAATTCATCGTCCAGTTCCTTTTTCAGGGCGGTGAGAGGCGCGAAAAAGGGTCGCACAATTTCATCCAAAACTTTCTCTCTCACACTCGAAATTTTCTGCTGGTTGCTGCCTTGAGTTTTTTTTTTTGCAATTTCCACTCAGTTTCCCAATCCGATTAATTTTTAGTAGAGGTATATAATTTAAAAATTCATTTTCTTTGTAGAAAATTGGTAAAAAATAGCTAGAAAATCCTAAAAATCTTATTTTTTTTCAGTGCATTAGTTATACCCGAATGCATATAGGAAAATTAGTTGTGCTATTTTTGAAGTATTTAACCCATTTTTCGTATTATTATTCCATATCCGAAAATAATTCATGAAAAATACCTAGAAAATCTGAAAAATACCAAATTTTTTCTGTGCATTAGTTATACCCGAATGCATATAGAAAAAATAGTTGTGCTATTTTTAGTAATTAACTCATTTTTTCATATTTTTTTATGCAGGTTTTTTAATTTATAAATTAAAGCTTAAAAATAAAAAATTTGGTACTGGAGGTGGGTACTTTAAGTATGACCCTACAAAGGTTAGAAAAAATTTCATGAAGTATATTGTTAGAAGTGAAAAACCACTATCAATGGCGTATGACCCATTTTTTGAGGAATTTGTTAGGGAATCTTTGCACCCCCAGTACAAAAAATCTTACTGGAAACAAATGAATGATGAGTTGTTTACAAGTTTTTGGGAAAAACGAGGAGATTTGTATGATGAATTTAAAAATGCAAAATATAAAGTATCATTAACTTCTGATATTTGATCGGCTGGTAAACATGATAAGTCATATTGCACTGTTACTGCTCATTGGATCACTGATGATATAATCTTACACACCGACATCGATCGCACTGTTGGAGGAGCTTGTAACCATTTCTGATTGGTACCAATGCCAACTAACCGAATGACGAAGAAGACATTTTATGGTATTCATTGGAACCGATGAAGGTAAAGTTCCTTAAATATTGACGCGAAATACCCCCCATCACCATCGTTGCATGTTGCCTTGATCCCAGGTTAGTGCTAAATCTGAAATCTAAAAGACTAAACTTCATAATTAAAGATATGCATGGACTAACCTAATTTTATCCATCATAGGTGGAAGACTGAGAATACCACAAATTTTCTTACTACAATTAGGCAGAATATGGGTCTTGAAACAGGAAATGCATTTGAAGAAGTGAATACTCTCTTTGAGCGTGTATACAAAATATATGAACATAAGACTTGATGATGAAAATTTCAACATTATGCAATTTTGACATCAAGTGAAGGGTGTATTTCCAATTTTAGCATCTATGGCTTGCGATATTCTTGATGTTTCAGTCTCCACAGTAGCATCTGAATCTTATTTTAGTGCAGCTAACAGGGTTCTCACTGACAAAAGAACAAGATTAGGTGAGAGAGTATTTGAGGCTCTAGTTTTATCGTGGATGTACCAAATTGATCGAGAAGAAACTGATGCATCAAGTTCTAATGTAACTAGTGAAGGGATGCCAGAGGTAGAGGTGAACCAGTCCCATGAGGAACAAGATCAATTGGCGAGGTACTCAAATCCATATATGTATAACTATGAAGAATATGGATATATGTACAGCACTATGCACGGAGATTTTTTTAAGGACTAAGGTACACATTTCAATTTTAATTTTTAAAATTTTAATTTTAATTTTTTTTAATTATACATTTATACTAACATGTTTACAAGTTAGTAACTCCACATATGTTTCTAACATAGCCGGTCCCAAGTCCGAAAAAAAGGAGGAGGGATAATTTATAAAACATCATATGTTGAGAAATTTCATATTTTTGTTGACAAATTTCATATTTTTAATGTTCCGAATTTTTAAAATAATTTAAATTTTAACGAACTTTGATTTTTTTAATCTTTTGATTTTTGATATAAATTTAATTTTTTGAATTTTTTAATGTCCGACACGGTAAGACACGTTTAGCACGATTAAGACACATAGATACGACACGGTTGGTCACGGTTCCGATTAGACACATCACGAATAAAGCACGACACGATTAAGGCACGACACGTCAGACATGGCGTGCCTTATCCGTGTCGTGCCTCCTTCTATCATTTTTGGGCACGGCATGACACGGCATGAAAAAAAATAATAAAAGACACGGCACGGTACGACACGAAAGCACGGCGTGCCCGAACACGACACGGTCCGGCACGGCACGAATTTAGAACACTAAATCCACCCAAAGATCACCTCCCACCAAACCCTGTCACAACAACGCACAACAGACCGGGCAGCAACACCTAGGGGACCCCACCAATCTGCCCCCATTCTACCGGCCCGAATCTCCACTAAAGGAACCCAGTCCCCTAATCGGGCCAGTAAAACCCCCCAGCCACAAGGCCGACCCACTAACGAACCCCCTCCTAATAGCGGGCCCAGCAAATGACTCTACCCATCCCCCATTGGTCGGCCCAGTAAGGACCACCACTCACTCAACACCCGCACCCAAGCCAACACCTCCCCACAACCCCTCAGTACCAACTCACAACCCACTAGTCATCCGAACACCCACACCAATCCTGCCGACAAACGGGGCCAGAACAACCCAAAAAATACCCGCCAAGACCGATCAACTATCCTGGGTCGCTCTCCCAAGCCGACACAACCACCCCAATCGCTACTGAAATATATGCACCATACCCGCCCCAGAACAAATCGATACCAACACCTTCAAATCATGCCACCTCACGAGTCAGCCCTCTCAAACAACAACCTGACAACCCCCAAGCAGAAAACAATAAAAGGAAAACCGATTCACCAGCGCTTTGACGCAGCCAACGTGAATGTAAGAAGACACCTCCATATCCGGGCATGATTGAAATGTCGCTAGGTAAGCAGGGCAAAACCAGGGAGATACCAAAGATAATCAAGGAAGCACTAGCCAAGGTAAGTCTCACAACCAAGCTCGATGAGACAAGTTTGCTCTCTTCACCCATGAATAATGAGACAACCACACAAATTGAAAGGTTATGCATCATGTCGAAGGGCAAATAGCCGGAAGAACCAGAGCAGACCTGAGCCAATAATCCCATCATGCATACCACGAGGTCCCCGATTCGATCAGACTAGGCCGGCAAATGGTGGCGAGTGATCTCTTCCCCGCCTCAGATGAGGAATTAGACGACGAGGACTTGCTTGATGACCCACCAGAAGAGGAGATGGCTGATTATTCTACAATTAAATCAATAATTAATCTATAATTAAATAATAAATTAAATATATATTATTCTACACAAATAATTAATAAATAATCTAAAATTATAATTACACAATTCTACAATTTAATCTACAATTAATGGATAATTAAATCTACAATTAAATAATTTCACATTTAAACCTATAATTAATCTATAATTAAATTATAATTAATAAATTTTACAATTAAATCTATAATTAAATTACAACTAAATTATATTTAAATAATTATAATTTAATCTACAAAATTAATTTTTCTATAATTAATATATAATTTATATTTCAATGTTAATTATTTAGATAAATAAAATTTACCTTTAATTGTAATATCCAATAATATACCGCACTCGTACGTTTCTTTTTTCTCCTCTTCTCGTTCTCTCTCTTCTCTTTCTCTCTCTTCCTCTTTCTTCCAATCTCTTTCTTTCTCTCTTTTTTTCCCTCTCTTCTCTTTCTTTCTTTTTATTTCTCTTTTTCCCTCTCTTCCACAATGCGCAAATGCATCTGCGCATTTTGTATATATAAGAGGCAAACGCGCCACTGTCAGTGGCGCGTTTGTCTATTTTAATGAAACGTGCACTGCGAGTGGCGCGTTTGAAATGCGCCATTGGCAGTGGCGCGTTTGAAATGCGCCATTGACAGTGGCGCGTTTGAAATGCGCCATTGACAGTGGCGCGTTTTGATTCGTATATTTAAAATTTTACCGTTATCACTCTTATTTTTAATAATAATTATTATTAAAAACTGGTGAATAGGTGCTCTTCACACTAGGAAAGAAAAAAAGGAAAATATGTATCTCTATGTGCGGGAGAGAGGATACATTATGGAGAGGAGAGAGAAGTGATAAAATGTGGAAGCCTGGAATGCAGAAATTACGGAGAAATGAAAAAGATCAAACCCATGATTTAAAAAGAGAAGAGAAGTACCTATCTTGATCGACCGACATTATGGCCGGAGCGATGATCAGACGAGAGAGGAGAGCGAATAAGTAAAACCTGGGTATGTGTACTATCGTTGCTTCTTTCTAGAGATAATCGAGGCGTCACATTGTTGCCTTAGATTTCCTTCGGAGTTTCACCTAGAGAGACGGAGGAAGAGAGAGGAGGCGATGCGAGCAAAGATGAGAGAGGGAGTGGAGATGGGGATTATGGAAGAGGTGAGAGGGTTAGGAGAGGTGAAGAAAGGGGGTTTTGAGAAGAAGAATGGGTCGGAAGGGAAGATGTTTGACAATCGCGAGTCATGATTCATTGAAAATAGTGAAACTTTTTTTCTCCGAATGAAGAAAAAAATAAAAAGGTTGGTTTGACTGCAAGCTCTGAAAGACGGAAGACATGAGGAAGTAGAAAAGGAGCGCCGTGAGAGGGGAGAAAGAAGAAAGACATCAGTCTAAATAATTTATTTTTAGAGAATTTTTTTTATACTTCAACTTCTATATCTCATTCTATAATTCAATTATCTTAACTAATTTAACTACTTTCTAACTGTTATTCAATTTAGATTTAAAAGAAAAATGAAAAAACACGGATCATGTATTTGAATCGTTTGAACCAAAGCTCCAATGATATCTTCTTCATTTTTGAAAGTTATCGTTCATATTATATATCATTGGAAAGCTAGTGACGAGGAGAACATAATGAACTAAATTACACATAAAATGGATTGATGTTTTGAGAGAAATCAAGGGAGAAAATATCTCAATTAGAAATTCGATTGGAACGATCTAGTGCGGGTGAGTCTCAATCGATTGAATAAATATTTGTTTCTAGGCCAAGAAGATGATATGTGAAGTTTTAAGTAAGTGCTCTAATATTCTAAGTGTTCAGATCACCATTTTCACTTCTCATACACAAAGAGAATGTGTTGAAACTCATATTTTAAAGCTCGGTTGATCAAGAAGTATAGCTAGATCAATTTCTAAGAGTAAGAAAATAAAATTTGAATATTCAATCGAAATAATTGGTTGAGAGATAGGAGATAACACAAGAAGGGTATTTTGTTACAATAAATAAATGTGCGTCAGACTTAGTATAATATATATGAAGATTTAATTGTACTAGGTATAAAGTTTTATTATACAAAATATAGAGATTGATGAAATTTCAACACAAAACTAACAAAGACTATATTATTTATACTAATGAAAATTAAGATTAAACTATAAATTATATTTTGAATAATATATTAATATAAATTTTAATAAGTAAATATGAAGAGTTATTTATAGTACATATTGAAGCATGTATGTAGTATATATTTAGATTTGTTTGTAGTAGTGAAAATTAAGACTAAATTAAAAATTATGTTTTGAATGATATATTAATATGTGTTATGATATATATTAAGACTTATTTGTATTAAATATTAAACTTATTTTAATCATAATATTTTATCATAATTATTTTAAAAATATTATTTTATGTTACATACCTATTACATATTATTGACAACATTATGACTTAATTATATGAGATAAAAAAATATTTTTTTATTGAGATTATTTTTTATAAATATAAATTATAAGGTCTTAAGATATTAAAAAAAATACTAAACATAAATTTATCAATTGTAAGATCTTAGTTAAGATAATATGAATATTTGTATTTAGAAAATATTATAAAATTTGATATCCTTTAAAGTTAAATATGACTTATTAATTAGTATTAAGAATTTGATTGTTAAGTCTTAAGATGAGAATAATTAGGCATAGATATTTGATTCTATGAGCGTTCAGTAAATATTTTTTAAATTATATAAAGTAAGACTTATGTAATTATATATTACGACATTAGATGAATGATTTTCAGAGTTCTAATGCTTAATTTTTAAGACTTTATTTATGAAAATTTATATCGAATATAAATTATATGAAAATATTATTTTAGGTAAATTTTATTAAGATTTTATTTTTTAATTGTTACATTAAATATAAAGATTTAGTTTAAATAATATTCAACAAATATTTGAGATTTTTATATCCTTTAAATATGGAAATGACTTATAACATTATGTATTAAGACATCATATGCTAATTATTAAGACTTTAAATATTAGATATTAAGACTTCAAATATCGTATATAGAACGGTTTAGAGAGTTTCAAAAGAGTCGCTATTGTTTAATGAGCAGTTTGACTTCATCAGGTGATTATTTTATCTTTATGTAAAAATGAACATTAGATCTTTATTTTGTCAACTTATCCAAGATAAAAATTCAATTGTACAACTCTCTTCGATATTCAAATAAGAGAGTAAATAATTATTGTTGACTTATATTTTAAGACATTATAGTTTAGGGATATAGACTTGTTCATATTTTGATGATCCTTAAAATATAAATTTTATGTTTAAAATTATGATTTATAATATTTGATATTAAGATATTTTTTTTATGTGTTAAGACTTGGAAAATTCGATTTTAGCACATTAAAGTTTAGATATATAGACTTGTCCATATCCTGATGGATATTCAAATATAAATTTTAAGTTCAAAATATGACTTATAATATTAAATATTAAGATGTTATATTTCTCATGTTAAGACTTGGTACATTTAGTTTTAAGATAATATGGTTCAAGTATAAACACTTGTAAATATCCTGATTGTCATTCAAATATAAATTTTAAGTTCAAAATATAATTTGTAATATTAGATATTAAGACATCATATTTCTTTTGTTAAGACTTGAGACATTCAGTTTTAAGACATTGAAATTCGTATATAAATACTTGCTCATATATTGATTGTCGTTCAAATATAAATTTTAACTTTAAAATATGACTTGATATATTAGGTATTAAGATTTTGTTTCTCCAGTAGTAAGATTTAGAACTTTCGATTTTAAGACTTTGATGATCGTCCGCAGATGAACGGTCTGTTGATATTCGAGAGCATGGTCAATAATTTTTTCAGTTGGAGTATAAATCGGGATACAAATCTGAAGTACAATTAGTTGGTCTCTTATTTTTAATCCACGGTTGTGATATAAAAGTTATTTTAATTAATGATTTAAATTTATAATCTTTAACAGATTGAAACAGTATTTGACAGATTAATATTTGAAATAATTTTTTAATATCCTTTTACAAGGAGCATAAGGATTGAACAATAAATAATAATACGTAGGGGTTTGGAAAGGCAAATGGTCACATAAATTACGCCTCAAAATAATATCGCATGGACGTCACGTCAGCAACAGCCTCTTGCCATATATTATCTTTTTTTTAATCAGAGACAAATTGTCACACCCCATAAATAATAAAACGGATTAGAGGTGATTAATTCCGCCACGTACGCACGACTAGACGTGCGTACGAAATGCTAAATGAATAAAACAAGATAAATCTCAGAATAAACAAAACAATAATAATAATACAAAACAATAACAGTCCAGAGTAACAAGAATAGAATACAACGCCAACATCGACGGGGCTAGCTCCATCGGAATGGGCAATAAAATCTCTCAAAGAAAAACCCAAAAGAAGAAATAAAACTCGAAACCTGATAGATCCTAATCCACTACCCTGCTCACATGCGGATGCGGCGAAGCATCTCTGTAACCACGCAGGACTGCACCTAGCACTCTCTCATCCAAAAATCATCCTGCACCTGTGTACCTGGATCCCACAACCACCGTGGAAACATGAGTAATTTTTAAATTACTCAGTACGGATTTAGATCCAGCCTTAAGATTTGATCTTCTTTCCTAGACTGGACCCAAATACCGATACCGTAATTTAAATGCAATGAATTAATATATATATATTAATGTAATGTTATTTTATGCACGTTTGAGAAAACACCTACATGAATGACATGAAATGATAAATAAACCCGAAATAGAAAATCAGTGGAAATAATAATACAATATAAAACATAAAGTACAAATATCAAACACCCGAAATAAATATCCCGATTGCAAACCACCAGATCTATCCCAAACGGGCGCCACCAACGTCCCAACTTACGAACTTGGGCCTTGCCTAAGCGGGCGCCACCAGCAACCCAACTTACGAACTTAGGACTTTATGTTTATGCGGCGCCAATACCGCATAAACGGCAATTCGGGCTCCCAAGGCGATAACGCCCTAGGAGAGTGAGCGTGCATAGGCACATACTCTGGTCTGCTAAATCTGGTAATTCACCTTACAAAATAAAAGCAAGCGGATAAATATGTCTTCAGTTGCCATATCGCCAAAAGGAGATAACTACCCGTGAATTAACAAAACGAAATCAAATGGGAGCCTACACTGTGCCAACCAAGGGCCAGAGGACCGCATCCCGTAAAGTATCAAAACGAAATATAAACAAATGGGAGCCTACACTGTACCCACTAAGGCCAGCGGACCGCATCCCGACTTTCTCTGTACCAACTATGGGCCAAAGGAGAAATCCCTTCGGACAATATCAGGATCCTAAATAAGCCAGATAAATATAATAATATAATATCACGAAGTAGATTCCAGTCTCGAATATGGCCGCCCACACTAAACACTGAAGTACAAGGTATCCTAATCGCTCAAATTTGGATTAAAAATTAAATCATATTAAGAATAATAAAATATAATAAAGATCAAAAGAAAACACTCTGACACAGACGAACCCGCCAAATGACGGGATCGGTGGATAATCCGACAGGCAAAGACACGTGGGTCCCACGGGCCTATGGGTCACCGTATGTAACCACTACGGTCTGATTATGCAAGGCAACTCAGACTGCGAATTACTCGGTCCGCCTCTCAACACTCCCATGCATTTAATGCATGATTAACTACCTGACTTATTTAATAATTAGTGATAGTAATAATATTTTCCTAATAATTATAATTTACGACTTGAATTATTTTAATTCTATCTAATCCTATCTCGGGACTATTTCTCGAATCCTACTCTTAACCTGTCTACATGCAATATGACATGATATGACATGCGAATACGGGTAGGCCCCAAAAATGCTGGTCAAGTACCGAATGCATATGACAGATCAAATTTGGTCTCTAATAAATTTTGGTCAGAAAATACCGCAATTCAGATTTATTTTAAAAACAATTTTATTTTCGGTTTGGGTTCCTATTTCTGAAGAAAGGAAATCAAATCCCAGGAAATCGTACCTGAGAATAATTCGATCAGGTCGGTAGCGTCAAATTGCTTAGTCTCCGGTAGGGCTCACAATCTCATCCGCCGTCTCATCTTGAGTGTACTCGTTTGTCGGCTCGTCAAGATAAATTTTGAGAACCTAGGAAGTCAAAATAAATTAATTTGCGTGTATCCAATTTGTAATTTAGATTATATCCATTTTGATTAATGTGATTAACTTAATTTTATTTAGATTTATTAAGTTTAACTTAATATTATCACTTAATTATTTTGATTATGATTAGGATAATTAATTATTTAGAAATAGAGAATTTAATTAATATATGTTTATAGTATTTATTATTATCATTATTATTTCTATTTGTATTCTTAATATTAGAGAAATTGATTAATATATATATTTTATAATATAAATTATTATTATACTTTATTTATTATTTTATAACCGTTAATTATTTATATCATATTGTTTAATTATATCTTATTTTTATATATTAATATTATTTTCATTAATTAGAAAATATATTATATAAAACTAGAATTAAAAATAAAAATCAAAATGAAAGAAAAGAAATTCAATTAAACTTAAATTTAATTAATGTTTTTATTCAATTTAAACTGTGTTGGTGTTTTAATGTGTTTGGGATCATAGGCTGCCTCCGAAACCATTGTATCTGTTCGGATTTTCATTATTGAGGCAAATCATGTAATCATCTCCCATATTTCATTATAAATATTAATTAATTATTAGTTGCGCATGTTTTTAAATTTACGGCACTTGCTAATTAATTAATTACACTATTATCCAAATTAACCTTTCGGCCCACTTAGTTAAGTTCAATTTATTTTCTGCATTTATGATTATCCGTCTAGGTGATTTTTGCACATATAACCCTTAAAAGAAGTTATTACCACAAAAGTCACATTGGCCCTTAGATTTACTAAGTTTCATAATTTCAATCCCTTATTTTATTAACTTCCACTTCAAGACATAGGTGTCCCACAAAAATCAACACAATAGCACATGGTTTCGAAAATTCAAACCAGACACAAACAATCAAAACCAGGGAACAACATTGGACCCAAAGCACCACACTAGTATATTCGGCAACTGCACAAATAGGAGCAACAACTAAATCAATAAGGACGAAAAATTCACATTCAAAGCAACCGAATTCAGACAACCAGATTCAATAGTCACGGGGCTCAAACCTTGCTTCACTGGTACCGCTAGGTACCAATGTACCAAGGTGAGGAGCACAACATAGCAAGCAACGAAAGCAGCATGACTTAGCCGGCGCAGAAGCAACATGACCGGACAACAAAGACATCTCAAGGCATAAGCATGTTCTCATCAAAGAAATATCCAATCAACCAAAAGTGACTCAAATCAGTACCAAAACTAACTCAACAAACACCACTGACCGATTCTGGTAAATCAAGGCACAAAACAGCACAAGTGATAAGAACAACACTCAAACCAGAATCGACCAGAACAAGGCCCAGGTCGCCCCTGGTAAGTAAAGGTACACAACGAGAATCGATTACGGGGCTAACACAAAGAGGTGTACAAGTCATGAATCAAGCAAGGATAACAAGGCACGACACGAGAGATACGGGGCTCGGCCCTCGACACACGCCCACCACGCAAATGGAGAAATAAAGGAAGATATTACCAAATTTTTGATTCAAGGCGGCAATGGGGTGGCTTGATTAAGCTTCGCATGGGGTTGAGTCAATCGTGCTAAGGGTGGAACTCGTGACAGCACCGAGACATGTGGGGCCGGATCCGGCCAGAGAGGGGTGTCAGGAGAGAGGGTGGAGGCAACATCAATCTTGCCGCTTACCAGCGAGAGGGCTAAAGGGATGGGGCGACTGGCCTCGCTGGTACTCGGTGGACACTAGGGGTCGCTGGCCACGGGGGTGCGTGGTGAGAGGCTCGGTGAGTGTGGGGCTTGCGAGAGAGAGAGTGAGGCGAGAGGGCTTCTCGAGTCATCAGAGAAAGAAAGGAGGGAATGCCTCCTTCGGTGTTGTGTCGCCAGGGGAATAAGGGACGGAGAAGGAAGAGACGGGACAAGGAGAGAGAGAGAGAGTAGAGTAATTAATGGAAGAGAGAGGGAGTGGGAAGAGTAATTAATGGGAGGTGATGGGAAAGATGGAATTTTCTGTGGCCGAGGTTTTGTGGTCTTTGGTGTGGCAAATCAGATTTTTATTCATTTTTGATTATTAAATTTAGTCAATATGAATATTTTGTTATTGTAAACCATTTATTTCTTTGTTATATCAAAATAGGTTAAATCCATAACTTATTATTAATATTTCGATCATATTTATTTAATAAATTAAATTCTTTGATTTAATTTATTTTAAGCGTTTATTTATTTGTTCCTTAGATAAAGTCGTAAATACACTTTTATCCGTATTTATTTCTTATAAGTCTTAAAATAATTAATTTAGATCATCATCTTTGTTAATTACTGTATTGTATTATTTCTTAATTGTAATTAAGATTTATGAGTACTACTTTAATTATTATTATTGTTTAACAAAATTTTCATGATTTAACACAAAAGAAGTATGTAAAATTTTAAACAATGTAATTCACAACTACTTTTTGTGCCTTCCAATGCAGATAGAAAAGGCGGAGGCCAGGGACCAAAATATTGTGAAGATTAAGACCTCAATAAAATCCTTTTAGAAAAGAATTCTAAGGTAGAGAATTATCCATCCAGCCATGGAGAAAACAGCAAAGATGTGAACCCAGAACAAAATTGCTGCTGATTCTTTTCCACAGCCTCGTAAATTGGAAAGAGCTCCTATAAGAAAGAGAGTAAAAACTGTAAGGAAACAGTCGTCCGAAGTGGTATGACAAAGAATTGAACAAAACTTCATTTAACATTGCTTTATATAAAACCCGGCCGTATCATAATGAGCATATTGCATCCATAATAAATATGGAAGAAAAATAATATATCCAGTTCTTCTGGTTTCTTCTCATTGAAAAATTGAGGAATAAATGTTTACCAGAGAGAACAGATGTTGGCATTGAATGCTGGAGCAGAAGAACAAACTTAAACATCTTGTCGTTCTTGGGGAAGAAATTTAGTTTGTCAGCAATGCTTACAATCCCTAATCCAACTGGTGGAACCAACACCAATCGTCCAAATATTATTGCAGCTGTTGTCTTCAATCCAAGCCGTTTACTTCCAACACCAGGACCTACACTTTAAAATAAGAAATGGTTATTACTTGGTGAAATCATTTAGGTAAGAAAAATAATTTAGAGAAGAAAAAAATGAAGGTATAACATACATACCATCAACAAGATTGCCACCCAATGCCAGTAAAATGCAAGGAATCATCGCCTCCCTGAAAAGACACCTCGCATTAGTATGTACAGGATTGAATACATACACATTACATGATCAAAAGCACTGTTCAACTTTTTTGTTGATTTTGAATTTAAAATTTAAAATATATTTCTGTACAGGGTTGGTATTGATGAGAGTTGAATTGTATAATTGTCTTGTTTTTCCATTCATAAAATGCAAAAGTTCCATATATTAAGAATATGTCTGCTAAATATACCTAAGAAATCTGGTCCAGTAGAAAAGAAAAAAAATACCCAAGAATTAAACAGCTATCAGTGAAGAAGAAAAAAGGAGCATCATCAGTGAGGATCAAGTTCTTCAAAAATGGTACTACCCCAATGATAATGGCAAGAACCTGTGATATATGCACCAAATCTTATCAGTTTCTGCAAATGAATCAAAACAAAACAAAAAGGAGGCAGAGAACACATTGGAATATAAATTAAACATACCGAAGCAGCAATGGGAGGCTGAAATATCTGCTTCAGCTTCAATTTCTTAACAAGATAATTCCATGTATCTTTATACTGCAGGAAGAAAAGGAGGTTAACTATGAAGTCAAAATTGTTGCCCCAACAGCAATGGAGCTCCGAAATCTGGTAAAATAAATTGAACATACTGTGGTTTTATTTGAAGAATCCACTGTTTTCATTTCAGAATCTGCCGATGTTAGGAGTGGCACCTTTTCTGGGGAAATCTCATCTTCATGCATTGTGGGAAGAAATTTTGGCTCATGTATGCTGTCAAAGGTTTCACCTGGGGGTGGGGCAAGCATCTGAAAAACATATGTGTACAGTATGATAGCACCGACCTAAACAATATAATCAGACAAACAAAATCACATTATGCCGTTTTCATTAGCTGACTGCTACAATTTCGAACTAACTACATAGGACCAGATATATTTTTGATGACAAAGAAGTGATTAGAAGAGATAACTGACCCATTGGCCAAAGGAGATATAAGCAGTGCCCGCTTCACTGCATGTGCCACCAAATGGATTTGATTCATCCCGGCAAATCGCAGCTAGTAGCACAAGTGGTACGTTCCCGATGTTTCCTTTACAAAATAAATTCTTCATGTCATGAAACATGCATAATGTAATAAACACATTGCTTCATTGTAAAGAACATTGCTTAGAGTAACTGAGATGGAGAGAAACTGTGATCCATTATGTAGCCAAAATTGCAATTACAGCTAATGCAACAAGATAATTGACTAAACTTGAGTTTTTATTTATTTATTTATCTGTTCTTAAAAGTTTTTCATAGTAAAGGTATAGTTACCAATTCCAATGTGAATAATGGTGAACTTGAAGTATGGGTATGGCGGTCGAATGATAGAGGCAATAGCAAGCCCGATAATTGAACCAGATACCGAGCCTAAAACAACATTTACAGGGATAAACCACCTGCAAATTCAGTTTTAACTTTGTTACTATTCAAGCATTAAAAAAAAAAACATAAGTATATAGATTTGCTTTGAAAATTACATGTAATAATTGAAACATACCATTCTAATATTTTTTGGAGGGTAATAGCACGGCCAAGCTCAGAAAAAATAAGGCTAGGTAGGAGAAGAGAGAAAACCAGCTGCAACACATGCATATAGTAAGCAATCAAACTATTAGAATCATGAATCAGTAAACCAACTAAAAATAATTCACAGACGTCAAAGAAGGAAGACAAAAAAAAAATGAAAGAAAGTAGCATTACCCCATTGAGAAGCTTTCTACCACTAGACGGTAAAATGTTTATGTACTTGGATGCCATAAGAAACCCCATAAAACACATGGTGAATACTTTAACAATTGGAAGAACTGCAAATCTCAGCGAAGCAAGCAATGGTGCGCTCGTACTACTGTTTTCCTCCATAAGAATTCTCATTAAAGATTTCTCTGCCATTTTTTGGCTGATCATGAGTGGGAGCTAAACAAAATTCAATGTCCTTCTGGCTCGAAGAGAAGCACCTTTATTTTTTGCTCAGGAAAGAGAGTATTTTTAAATTTTCCTGATACATAAATTTTGTTCAAACCAAAATTGTGTGCTGTGTTCCCAGGTACGTAGAAAATAAGCAAAACTAAATGTAAAATATGAATTGATTTGGTATAAAAAAAATAAAAAATTTTATTATTTTTTCTTACATATATATAAGCCCCCACAATTATTGTTCTAAAAGAAGAAAAAACTGCCCACGGAGTTGACAAAATGAAGTGAATACTGGTTTCGAGACATTGAAGACCACTTCACAAGCCTGATCTCTTTTTCTTGTATCATGTATATATAATTGATTTAGTTTAATTAGAGGTCGTCAAGTCAAGATAAAAGTTCCACTTATATTATTCCTTAATTCGGTCCCCAAACATGCAAAGAAGTGGAAGACAGGTGCCAGGTACCAGTCATGACAGAACTTTGTCAAACTACAGTAAAGGGATGAGATTCCTTGAGGCTTTGTGAATGGAATTAATTTGTTGTTTATTCTAACAATATCTGTGAAATCAACTCAAAAATCAAAATTACTTATAAATAAAACGAGTTGGATATAGATAAATCATAGATCACCCGTCTACTTGTTTGTAAAATTCGAGTATTGTTCGATAGTAAATTTAGTTTATTGAAAACTACGAATTGGTTCATGACCAATAAGCCTACAGCAGCTTCCATCATATTTTTGGGAACGACATATGTACACAGTACACATGTATCATATAATTTTGCCTCAAAAGTTAAAATTTCTTGTGTCATTTGCTTTTGTAATCATCGAACTTGTCATATTGAAAAATCATTAGACATTAATGGATCTCAACCCTTGAATTAAGGATGAGAAAATTTTATGAAGTCCATGTGCCTGCAATTGTAGAATCCAGACATCTATTAATTGACCTGTGTATGGAAGCATGGAGAATACAATTTTCAAATTCACAAATGCCGATAATTTTAGTTTATGGATTTCAAATAGGTGGTTTGTAATACGGTTTTAATACGAATATTAAGGCTTCAAAACTTGCAGCTACAAGTGCTGGGATGGATACATATTCACCGGTATTCTTAATAAGGGTTAATATCATACTTATTCATCAACTTTTTCTCTATTTTATATTTATCTATCAACTCTTTAATATATCATATTTATCCATCAACTCTTTAGATCTTTTTATATTTAGCCATATACTCTTTAATATATCTAATATATCCTTAACACTTTAAATTTTTTATATTTACCCATGAACTCCCAAATATATCACTAAATTTATATATTTATTCATTATTAAAATATTTTTATATATACCAATAATCAAGTGCATCATCTTTTCTATTTTATGTTCTTTACACGGGAACCAATTATTTATGATAGTTTATACATCTTTAACTTTTTATATGTATTCATAAAATTAAACTTATTTACATTAATTTGGGTAGATATTATTTAATTATATTTCTCAATAAAACCCGATGTCGCCCGTTCGGTCTGGTTTCAGGTCAAGTCGAGAAAATTAAATAATGTCTATCAAATTATATTTAAATAAATTTAATTTTATGAATAAATATAGAAATATTCAAAGAGTGAAATAATATATAATATATTTTAAAAAAATATTGGATATATATATGAATATATTTTATATGATAGATTTGAATTTATAATGAATATGAAAGAATTTAAAAGTTCAAGAGTATACTAGATATATCAAAGAGTATATGGATAAATATGAAATGATCTAATGAGTTGATTTTAAATATGAAATACAAGAAAAAGTTAAAGGGTAAATATGATATAAACCCTCTTAAGGGATAATTACCAAATTCATAAATAAAAAAAAAATAAAAAATCATTTGCAGATACAGATTAATTATTTTGTAAATGCTTTAAATATCATTCAATATTTTTCAATATCTAAGCCGGTATTTTTATTTTAATTACCTTCATCATCATCATCAATCCGTGTTTATTATTACTATTATTATCCCCATTAATGTCATTATTAACTAATGTAATATTATATAATATTTTATTTATTTTTGGAAACCATTTCTATATACAAGAGAAATGGATTAAGATTCAGGAAGATCAATCTAGCAACCATAATTAAATCTGCATTTTCAAAATTATATAATAGGCCTTTGAGCTGCTACATAAAAAAAAAATACATTCTGATAAAACATGGACAAAATCAGGGAAAAACCATTTGTGCGTCCTTGTTTAAAGTTGGGGGTCTACTTGTCACTTCAGCAATTTGAAATGCTAAAATGTCCAATAAATTTAATAAATAAGATAATTTTCTATACATAAAGAGGGCAGCTTTTCATCCATATCATTCATAATCATACCTTTTAGCGAATCTATTGTTATAGAAAGAGATCAAAGATCAAAGATCAAAGAATCCAAATTGCGCGATTGAAGCATACCTCAATTTTACAAGATGAAGTGACTAAATATGGAGCCACATCAGCTTCTATTAGAGTTTTGAGTTATTGAAAGAAGTTATGAGGTTTGAAGATGTTACCCAATTTCAAGCGAAAACTATCATTTTCAGTTAACGATTGCATAAATCCCGAGTCGCTAAAAGAAGCTGAATTTGATTTGTTTTCTTGTTTTTCTCGTCAAACATGAGAAGAGAAGAGATCCCAAAAGCATGAAAACAGATAGTAAATCATGAGTACAGTAGACGGTACCTTCAGTGATGAAAAGGGAATTTAACCTTCTTCACCTCTCTCCCCCACCTCTCGTTCTTTCCACAGTGAGCACGGATTGCTGAATGGTAGTTCCACTTCCAACCGAACTGGAAGTCTGGAATGGAAGGTGCTGATGACTTGAATTGAAACAGCTTTAAATACCAGTATTCTATTTATTTGATATATCATCACATCAAATCAAACGGACAGTATTCTATTCTCACAAATTGACCCCCAAGTTTCAGCCTTTTAGTGTATTTTACTCTTAAAAACATTGATTACAGTACTTAACAAGCCATATATACTGGTTTTTATTTTATTTTCTTTTCTTTTCTTTTCTTTTCTTTTCTTTTCTGAGTAACTTAAGCTTAAGTTTTATCCAACTTGGTCACTTCACTTTCTCTGCTTTTGGACGATACCTTACTGACAATTGTGAAAGGACCTCTTTTAGGTAGCTAGGTTTAATACCTACGTGTGTTATATTTTATTCTCCTTCTAAGAGAACTCTAGATATTTTGTTGATTAGGCAATATTGTTAGGAGGCTTTTACTTGTACCAACAAACTGCGAATTTTTATTATCAACATACGTTACCAATTTACTGTAGCATGGTTAGATTACGGTACTGAAACAGATATGTAAGGTGAGTTTGTTGTGGAATCAAATTAATGAAATGACATTGGAATATAGGTGGTGGGTTTGAGCAGAAGGGACTCGATCATTGGTATTTTCTTTTACTGATATTTTCTTTTACTGATTGGCCAACTCTGATATGTAAAATGAGTTTTGAAATATCATCTCGATTTTGGAGAACAAATGAAAGGCAAAGCCTTAGATCGTAGAGGAAAAAGAAAAAAAGAAACGAGTGAAACAAAAAAAGAGCATGAAAGGGCACTTTTTATTTAGAATTAATTATAGACTTTTAATAAGATAATCATATTTAATTAGATCTAATTAATTTAATGGTAATAAGAAAACAGATTTTAGTGATAAATTAGAAATATAAAAGAGTAGAGGAAGAAAAAAAATATTAAGGGTATAGAAAAAATTGAGGCAATAAAAATATATAACATAAAACATAAAAGACCGACGAAGTTAATTAGAAATTGCATATAATAAAATATAACAACTAATAAAAATTAACAGATATGTTATCCTATGCAACTCTATTTCATGTTTTTCTTACTCAGAAAAAGCGAGTGGAATGAAGAGAGTAATGAGTACAAACTATTTTGTGTTTAGAAATACATCGAAAAATTCTATAGTGATTGTGCGGTATTTAAGATTTTAATGACTACAAACTCCATTATTAATTACTTTGAATTTTAAATTCGAGGAACCTCTAGTTAAAAATATATATAATAGATAAGTAATATAAGTGGTTACTCTGAATATGAACGAACATGAGGGGGCTTTTTAAGTTAGTCGTCCATTTATTTTTATTGATGTTTTTTATTTATTGAATTTTTTTTATTGATCTTTGAATTTATTTTCTATTTAAGTTTTATTTAATTTAAAATTTTATTTGGTAAGTAGAAAGTGCATGAATTTTATTTCATCTTTTTATTTATTTAATTTTTATATATTTTTAAAGAAGATATATAATTTATTTTATTTTAAGAAATATTTTCTTATTTTTTATGTTTTACTCTTTTTTTTTATTTCAAAGAATTTATTATGTATTTTTCATTTATTTTATTTTATTTATTATTATTATTATTTTATTTTATATTGAAACAATTGTTTTTAAAAAAGTATATTATGAATTTATTTATAAAGGAGTTTTTGATATTTTTATTTATATTTATTGTCCAAATATTTGTGATTTAAGATTTAGAGATTTTTTATATTTTATTAAAGCAAAATATTTTTTGTGTTTTTAATATTTTATATGAAACTTGAAAAAAAAAATTTCATTTTTTAAATATTCACAATTTATTTGATTTGTTATGCTTAATTAAAAAGAAAGTTGAATTTAAAAAGTATTTTTAAAAATATTTATAATTTTCATCTTTGTTTATTTTATTTGTAAAAGATATATGAGGTTTATTTTTAAACAACTCAGTATTAATTTATATTAGAGTGCTTGTGACGATTTATACAATTTGAAGGTTCAAAATATATTATTATTCTTTGAACTTTTATAGACAAACACTGTTCGATATGCTATTGTGAAATATGAAATAAAGAATGTTGTACTAAATAATTTTTTTGATTTTGTTATTTTGCAAAACACAAGTGAACTTAATAAGCTCTTTTAAGATATTTGTATAAGATACTATTTGTTGCTTCAAGGAATTCAAGTGTAGTTGATCAAGTCTGTTGAAGAAGCTTTAAGAAAATATATGATCATATTCATGTAAAAGTATAATTCAAAATCTTATTTTTTTATATATTTATAAGGAAAATATATTCTCTGCTATAGTAAACCGTTATAACGATTCATAAGAGCAATCACAGGGGCTTTTCTAACAAATGGGTTCAATGAATTACTAAAATTTTATGAGGTGGTAGAATAGCCGTTTCAATTAATGAGTTCATTAGTCCTTATATTGAATGTAGATGAGGATTAAAACAAGGGTGCCCTCTTAGTTCTTATTGAATGTGGTCATCTAATTCGACCAGCTGTCTGGTCGATATACTAATAATATACTGTTGCATATATTCTCCTCACGGACCTAATTATTCCTAATTTTTAACTTCAAAGCATCAACATACATATATCCGCGCGAGATGATGTACAAGATAAATAGGAGCGTTACTTTTCTTGCTAGCTATTTTGATGTAACAAAATGTGTTTCCTTCACGCTTGCTACAGTTTGGATGTCAATTTCATCACATGGCCAAAATGTGGCAGTTTAATTTATTATTAGCATCAGTCATCTGCGTACTGTGTTGTACAATTAACGTGGCAATTAATGCACTTAATATTTATCAAAGAGAACATATCATCTGTGGTGGGCATCGTGTAAAGTAGTTGGAGTGGACAGATTTGATTTTGTACATTTTAATAAATACTATTGTATTGTGGGTAGTGTTATAAAATCCGGACGGATCAGGACGGGTTATGATGGGTCGGCGGGTTTGGCGGGACGGGTCAACGGATTATCACGGATCTATATTAGAGGGTTTGGCCGTGACCCGTTGGGTTGAACGGGTTAGGATGGGACGGGTCGGTGGATCTATTTTTTTTCTAAAATTCTAAAAAATTCAAATAAATTCTCAAAAATTCTGAAAATTCCAAAAATAATTATTAAAAATAATTAAAATACATAAATACTTATATTCTTGACCAATTTTTTTTATTATTTTTTGTCTTTTTTTTCAAAGTTCAAAAATAATCAAATAAATTCAAATAAATTCTAAAAAAATGTAAAAAACCAAAAATAATTATTTAAAAATAAATAAAATCTTAAATGATATGACTTAAAATAATTTGAAATTAAATTTTAAATGATATAAAAAAATATTTTATTTTTTGTCATTTTTTTCAAAGTTCAAAAATAATAAAAAAAATTCAAATAAATTTTAAAAAATCGAAAATAATTTAAAATGATATAACTTAAGTAAAAACTTAAATAATTCGAATAAAATGATATAACTTTAAAAAAAATTGAGAAAAAAATTAAAATAAATGAGTTATAAATAAAGTTATCATCCTCCTTTATTCTGGATTTGGGACCGGCTATGTAATACATAGGCGGAGTTCTAACTTTTTTTTTGTTAGTAAAGTTTATTGAAAAAAAAATCAAATAAGGATTGTAAATGCTAGAAAAATATTAAAAATGGAAAAAAAATAAAGAATATAAGTGTTTAAAAATAATATCTAAAAATTTGAGTTCATATATCATAGCTCATTTTCTGGCATACCATCTGAGTCTCCATCCGCTTCTGTCATAAATTCACCGGATGATTGTTCTACGGGTGCATGTTAATTACGTTGTTCTGCATCAAACCAATCTTTCAAGCATACAAGTCGTTCAAATGTCTTTGCACCCAATCTGCTGCGTTTATCTGTTAGTATCTTGTTTGCTGAACTAAAATAAGATTTAGAAGGGACGGTTGACACGGACAGGGCAAATATATCATGTGCCATCATGGTGAGAGTTGAATATGCAGTTTCATTCATCTTCCAATAACCGAGGCTGTCAATACCTCGAGTTCCATATTTCCTAAACAATAGCTAACTAATTCATTCATATTTGTTTGCATTTGTGAGTCATCATCTTCCTTCAAGTCTCGCAATAATGCAGACCGACTATTGCTCCTGACATATTTCAAAAAATAAAAATATTAGTCTCACAATAACGAGTTTGAATATTATAAATATGTTAAATTGACAATAATAACAAAATAATATAACTAATGCTAAATTGACAATAATAACAAAATAACACTAATATAAATATTTTTGATTTTTTTCTGAATAATATAACAAAATTACTATAATAATATAATTAGAGAATTGCTAATATCTAACGATTAACTAATTAACGAGGGAGAGTTTGGTTTTGAGAATTGAGAAGAGAGATAGAGTGAAGTTGTATGAGATGAAATAGAGTGGTATTTATAGGAAACAAATTTGAATTATGATTTTTTTTAACTTTTTCGAATTTTTTTTATTTTTTTTGAATTTTTTTGAATTTTCAGCGGGTTTAACGGGTAAAGTGGGTCGGGTCGGACAGGTTGGATTTCTGGGTTTCCCGGGTCGGATCGGGCACGGATTATCACGGGTTGGACGGGTCAGGTCGGGTCGGGATGAGTCTAAAACGGCTCGGGTCTAGTACGAGTTTTTTTCAAAATTTTTGCCCGCGCCCGTGCTAGATCCGCCGGTTCTAACGGGTCACAGATCTGACAGATTTGAGCACGGATCGGATCGGAGTGGGTCGCGGCCACATGACAGGTCGGATCTGATCCGGACGGATTATTTTAACACTATAATTGTGGGTAGCTTTGAGATACGCATAGTGACTTTTTAAGAGGCGAGATGCTGCCCTTGCAGGTGGAGTACCTCAGAGGATTTGAACTCGAAAAGAACACCGCTAATTTTGTCCAAATTTAGCAGAGGATATTATTATTCAAATTTACTAGATATATTATTTTATTATTTATTATTTTAGTTTGGCGTGAAGTGAACTAGCTCAGAATTTATTATAAGTGAAATTGTGAAAGTAAAAGTTCATTTTTGTTTTTGTCTGTTTGGGGCTTATTTGTTGAAATGAGCTGGGCTTCCATGGCAGTTTTTGAGTTGAAGCCATAGCTGATATTGGACAAGTTCTCTTTTCTTCTCTTCTCTTCTCTTCTCTTCTCTTCCTGCGTTTGATCCATGAATGAAGATCTCTGTATAGATCAAACCAGCTAGTGATAGATAGCAGTAGCGTTGCCTGGTGTTAATATCAGCCTTTGTCTCTAAGGTGGACGACTTTTGAGGCGGTGGGTGTCATAATACTCGAGTTTGCGATTAGCAGATCGCGTAAAATAATTAATAGTTATGTGGCTGATTAATTGGATTTTGTCCAGTAATTTGTTGTTTTTGAAACATGTATTAGTAGTTATATTCTGTTTAAAGATAAGTTATCTATCTACATTTATAAAACGTACATAATGATAACATAATTAATTGTTCAAAAATTCGTAGCTAATAGAAATTTAACTAAAAGTAGAAATTATAATGAATTACTCAAAAGGCACATATTATAGAATCCACATTAAGGGTTCATTTGGCAAATCAAGGAATAGTTTTGGAAGAGTGGTAATTTTGAAAGAGTGATAAACCGGTGTCTTTTTAAAGAGTGTTAGAAGAGTAATATTCTTAACTATTCAAAAGAGCGAAAATATCATTTGACAGTCATTAATTAGAATAGTTAAAACATGGATAATTATAATACTAACAATGATGATGATGATAATAATAATAATAATAATAATAATAGTAGTAGTAGTAGTAAAATAATAATAATAATAATAATAATAGAAATAATAAAAATAATAATGATAATATAATAATAAAATAATAATAATTATACTCCATAATAATAATAAATAATAATATTCATAGTTGTAATCATAATAACATAATAAAAATATAAACATAATCTAATATAATAATAAAAATAGAATTATAATCATAATCATAATAATATAATAATAAATAATCATAATATAATAATATAATAAAATAATAATAATAATAATAATAATAATAATCATAGTCATAATCATAATAATATAAAGATAATCATAATATAATAATATAATAATCATAAATAATCAGAATTATAATAATATAACCATAATCATAATATAATAATATAATAATAAAATAATGACAAAATTATAATCATAATAATATAATAATAATATCATCATATTTATAATTATAATATATTAATATAATACTGAAATCATACTTATTATAATATAATAATAATATAATAACAATAATTAATCATAATAATATGAACAATAATAAATAATATAATAATAATATTATAAATAATAATCATAATATTAATATAATAATAAATTTGATAATCTTGAATGAAATGAAGTAAATAACAGCAGATTTGGACCTATGGGTACAGTCGTACAGAGAAGCGTTGCGCTGTATCGATTGGCCCACTGGCTCTGGGCCTCTGGTATTAGAACTAACTGGTCTGATATGAAACTAGGTTCGACTTCTCCTCATTAACCGGATTAAAGCGATGGGCGCTTCTTTCATCACCCACCATTTTATGTTACTTATTGCAGTTCTGCTCTCGCCCAGTCGCCCAGTTGAGTTGCCTGGTTGGTTTGCCCATTATTTCTGGATCAATTCATTGTAATAAAGAAAACTAGTATTATTTCTATTTTCCAGCTTCCTCACGAGCAAGTTGCCAAAACAAACAAAATTTGCGGCTTTCATTGCACCCCTCGTTTTGTGACCTCAATGAAGGTCCCATCCGTTTCACTTATAAAGGCTCTGACCTCTACTTCACTGTCAAACTCGGACTCTTCAACTGCAACAATGGCATTTCAACTCTCCTTGGAAGAAGGCCAAGGCTTACAACAGGACAAGGATTCAATAATACGAACCGGTAACAAATGCATTTCATGCTATTCTTCTTCCTTTCAGTTTTTAACTCGTGATATTGAAAAGAGAAACCAAATCTTGGAGGGAGTTTTTTCACATCAATGGTCATGAGCTAAACAAGACGAAATTGTTAAACCAATTTGTTTGTAATTAATTTGGGTAGAAGTGAATGAATGAAAGCATAAATTTAGTTATTTTCCTTACAGGAGCCTTCTGATCTAATGGAATTTGCATTTTATATATACTAGGAAATACTTTGACATGCACTGCGCACATCATTGCTGCTGTTATCGGATCTGGTGTGTTGTCTCTTGCATGGAGCACCGCACAATTGGGATGGATAGCTGCTCCCATCTGCATGCTTTTCTTTGGAATCGTCACTTATATCTCTGCTTTTCTAATGTCAGAATGTTATCGTACAAACACAGGAGGGAGGAACCGATCATACATGGAAGCTGTTAGGTTTTTCTTAGGTGCAGAACAAATAAGCAATTACTTTTGCTTCAGATCTTATGATTGATTGATTAATTTATTAATATGCTCGAAAAACGGTATTTGGTAATTCAGGAAAACGGAGAACTTGGTTTTGTGGATGGATTCAGTATCTGTCTTTTTATGGGACTGCAGTTGTATACACATTTACTACCGCATCTTGTATAAGGTATGTAATGTAATTATCTACTTTTAGGATTGTTGATAAACAGCCAAGTCAAAATTAGCGAACAAACAGGAATATAATAGGTACCCTTCCTTGCCAAAATGACTGACAAAATAAAAGATGGTGACCCATCAGTTCCCAGTGAACTGTTTGCTCCAGAACTTGCAATTATTTTTCCTTAAAGACAGAACAAGTTGATGAAATGCGTTAAGGCTTATTTATTAAATTTCGATAATAGTAAAGAAAAAGTTTCAGTATAGATCAAGCATACCAAAATAAATTACAAAATTATTATGCTTTATGGATAATTTCCTTTAGAGAAATAGCTTTGCTTCATTTTCTTTTATTTCCCATTTCCCCTTCTCTTCTTTTGTGGTTTTCTCTTTGCCAGAACCAAAATATTTGCTTAAATGGCTATGTGTCTTGCTTTTTTGTGTTATGTACAGAGCTGTTCAGAAGTCAAATTGTTACCACAAAGAAGGCCACAAGGCACAATGTACTTATGGGGATAGCTTCTATATGGTATTATTTGGAGTGCTACAAATTGTTCTCTCTTTGATACCAGATTTCAATGAGATGGCATGGCTCTCTACTATAGCAGCCATCATGTCATTTGCTTACTCTTCCATTGGATTTGGCCTCGGCCTAGCCAAAGTCATAGGTAACCACGCATGCAATTAATTGACTAAAACAAATAACGGGAGTTCTACACCAATTTTACCCATGCGAGCTTTTAAATATTGTTGTCATTGCTATTATCAGGAAATCGAAGAATCAAAGGGAGCATAGGAGGCACTGCAAGGCCAAAGGCAACTCAAAAAGTGTGGCGAATTTCTCAAGCACTTGGAGACATTGCATTTTCATATCCATACACAATTATCCTTCTTGAAATCCAGGTCTTTATATTTCCTTGGCCTTCAATTATACATGACATTTATGACCAATAATGGATACAGATGAAGCTACTTAAACTTAGGCCTAATTTTACAAGTTTCTGTTTTGGGATAAAAGGATACCCTAAAATCACCACCACGAGAGGATCAAACCATTAAAAAGGCATCTGTGGTAGCTGTACTGCTTACCACCTTCTTCTATCTTTGTTGTGGCTGTTTTGGCTATGCGGCTTTTGGAGATGAGACCCCGGGGAACATCCTTACCGGGTTCGGGTTTTATGAGCCATACTGGCTGGTAGACTTTGCTAATATATGTATTGCTATTCATCTCGTTGGTGGATATCAGGTACGTCATTTCTTTGTTAATTAACTAATCTTTCTATATATTAGCCAGATCCATTGAAATTGAATTGAATGTACTCTTAAGCACTACTGCGTCATAATTTTACATCATGCTGATTAAGTTTTATGAAGAACATTTTACGAAGAACATTTTATGATTATTTTTACATCATGCTGATTATTTTTATGAAGAACATTTTACGCTATTAGATGTCTAGTCATATGGGTTGTAAATAAACTAATTTAAGCATCTGATAACTGATGTACTGGCACTATATCACCTACTCCTGAGTCCTTTAACTCTTCCTCAGTCCTTTGATCGCTAAAGTGCTTCATTGAAATTAAATTGAACCTGCCCAAGTGCAGTCCAGAGTAAACTCCCTAAATGCAGACTTGCACGGGTTTGGTAAAGGATAGTCCCTTATTTGCACTAACAAAGTAATTACTATGATAATTATAGAGAAACTTTTGTTTCTAATTACATTAACATCTACTACTGACGCAGGTCTTTAGCCAACCGGTGTTTTCATTCATTGACAGATGGTCGGCAAAAAAGTTCCCAGAAAGTAAATTCGTGACCAAATTCTACACTATTAAGATTCCATTTTTGCCCTCATATCGACTCAACCTTCTAAGGCTATGTTTCAGAACTATATATGTGATAACCACCACTGGCCTCGCCATGTACTTCCCTTACTTCAACCAGGTTTTGGGCTTGTTGGGCTCGTTTGGTTTCTGGCCCATGGCAGTATACTTCCCTGTGGAGATGTACTTCGAGCAGAGAAAAATTGCTCCATGGACTAAATCTTGGATCATGCTTCAGATTTTTAGCGCTGTATGCTTCATTCTGAGCGTTTTTGCATTTGTTGGGTCTGTTGAAGGGGTTATAAGTGCCAAACTTAACTAGGTCGAAGAAACAGGAAAAACATAAAAGATAGTACTTTTTGATCTTAGATGTGGTGTACAGTACAGGAGAGATGATAAAGAATAGTTTAATAAAACACACAAATTGGTGCAGAATAGCTCAATTCTGAGAATAGTACCGCTGTTCAAAAGATGAGATGAAATCTAAAAACAAAATCAAATTTGAGAATAGCAATGGAATTGTGCTCATCTGCTAAACCATTGAAACAACGGTTTAGCGGATTAGTGATCCGCAAGAATAGCAAGAATAGCAAAAATAATAATAAAAAATAATTTCATTTATATTAATATAAAGTACTATCAAATAAGTATTAATATTAAATAAAATAATAAAAAATAATTAATTATTTTACCTATTCCCTTCACTATTTTCATGTTACCATTCAAATAACATTTACTAACATGAATAGTAAAAAGTTAAATCTATCCTCAAATTTTCTGAAATGTCACTAACCTCATACTATTCTCAATCACTAACTCAAAAAACGTTATTCTTACACTAATCCTTCTGCCATCCAAACACAGCTAACAATATTTTTTTTTCATATCTGTTGTTTTTCCTTTTCTGTGCAAGAATTAGACTTTAATGAGCACGAGACTTAAATTAACAATATTTGGTTGATTTGTCAAGAATTGGAAAGGGGTGGAGATAAACACGTGTGTCCAGCTGTGACCATGATTTGTTTGATTTTTATTCCTTTTGTTCCTTTCAGATAGTAGTTTATGTACAATTGGAAGGCAATCAAATAAGGTCGAGCATAGAAAAGTGCTTAAACATGCAAAGAAACAGATTTTAGATAACAAAAATAATCATTCTACAAAATTTATCTTGTATAGAAAACATAAAAAGCGAAAGTTCTATAAATCCGGGAACATGCTACAAACATATGTTATGAACCAACTAATATTGTGTAAAAAATATCAAATCCGTGAGCTGATGAGCACTACTCAAAGAAATAGATCTTTGATCTTTAAAGATGCAATGGGGATCAAAAGTAAAACTGTTAAAAATAATGTCTGAGGACAGGTTTCCTGATCATTATTTATACAATGCTGCTCATGTATAGCATCTGATTCGTCCGAAGAAAATTAATTTCTATGGTTTTCCAACAAAAAAAAAAGAAAAAAAGAAAAATCATTGAATCTACTATATAGCATCTGATTCTTATATCATTATTTCTACTATCAGAATATCATTGAATCTACTATATAGCATCTGATTCTTCCTCGTCAAATGTCATTAAGTAGTGACTCACCGCATCTCGGAGGTCATCGTATTTCCAGTGCAGCTCAAAAAACCGCAACAACTTCTGTAACTCCAGATCCTGTGAATTGCCCTCGAATGGTGCAAGTTCAATTGCATTTTCAGTCTGCTCAACACACATTCTTGACCCTGTCAGGCTAACATCAACAATGACCGAACGATCGAGTCTCCTCCCAGTTACAGACAGATCCTTGATAGTGATTCCTTGATTGGTCTTGCAGCAACTGTCAATATATATCTGGTGTGATATGTACTTTGAAAAAGGGTCGAGCCAATTAATGACTTTGCATGCAAAGGATTGGGTAGCAGCAGTGAAAATGACAACCTCAAAACCTGAACTGATAGCCTTTTGCAATAACTCACCAACCCACGGCCGCTGTATCACATACAGATCCCTGCCCTCTTCCCAACCAATCAATGTGAGGATTCTTAGTCCATTTCTATTTTTGAGGCAATAACAGACAATACATAAGTAAAAATAGTTTTGCATGAAAATCAATAATTATATCAAATTCAAGACACTAGTGAGAAATGTTTTTTTTTTCTTTTCTTTTTCCAAAATGCACTACAAAATTACCTGTCAGGAACCACCTTGCTTGCCCTGAAGATCAGTGTACCGTCCAGACCAAGGAAAAGTGTTTTCTTGTCCGTATGGGGAAGAGGTATGGACTGCGAATTTGGTGCATATGAAGGGGATTTTGACGCACTTAATAATTTTTTTGAAGGGGATTTTAGCTTAATGCCTGATTTTCGTGAAAGAGATACAGATAAAGTTCTTTTCTTTGGCCGAGTTTTAAACCAGTTTGTGTACGACCAGAGTTTATAGATTAACAGACATGCAAATGGAATGTAAAAGATAAAAACAAGTCGCACGGCTGTGGTTAGGATCCAATTGATCAAAGGATCAGGACATGGGACATTCTCACCACGCATGCATTGAATAAGTCTATGGGGCAATTCTAGTGCATGAACCTTTGATGGTAAAGCTAGGTGTAAACAAATGCAGATTGCACATGAGAAGCAGGTGAGGAACAAGATGTGAGAGACGATCACCGCAATTGTCAGCGTCTTGCCAACTACCCGAGCACCTGGGGCGATGCCTAGCAACTCTTGGGAAAGGGGTGAGTTCATGTTTTTTTTTTTCTGATTTAGGAGAAAAGTATCAGATGAGGTTTATTCTCATGACCACGGTGGGAGAAGATTATATATATGTATAAAATAAGTCAAAAGTAATTATTAATTATTAAAAAAAAAGAATGTGTTATCCTTGTACAATTTACCAAGTACAAAATGTAATGTATTTGCAGAAATTAGTAGGACGCTATTTATATATGAATTTGGATCTCAGATTATTTGCCGCCGTGGGAAGTATGTGGTTGAACTTGAAACTTACCATTATGTAACAAGTTCCACTGTCTATTTGAATTTTGAACTTTGAAGTAGGTCGTTTTTTTATGCAGCAAGCAAAAAGCATGCTATAAATTTTCACTAAATTAAATAAAAAGGACTTGTTACGGATTAGATAGAAAAGAGAAAATAAATAAATAAAAGAAGTCGGAATAGGTAGAAAATTCGGAAGAGGAAGAGTAGAGGTTGAGATGGACGGGAGAGAGAGGAAATCAGCAGCCTATTGAGGAGAGAGAGGAGTAATGGAAGAGGCCGAGAATTGGCAGGGTGGCCATAGATGTGTATGATTGAGTGAGAAGAAGAATTAGTAGTATCTCTAGAGCGCATTGTTAAGTAGTGGACCATTTTTCATTTAAACCGTTAAATTAATTATAATGATTCTGATTCAGGTGGCAAAATTCGATCTCATCTAAGAAACTCGTCTGATTAGTTCGGATTTTAATCCGACTCGATCTGACTTTTTTAGAAAGTCAAACTGATCTAAACCTGATCCAAACTGGACTCAAACGATTCGAAATCCGAGATTAGACAATCTGAAACCCGACCCGATCCAAACCTAAACAACCTAAAAACTCGAGATGTCCCGAGATCAGACAATCTGAAACCCATCCCGATTCGAACCCAAACGACCCGAAACCCGAGATGACCTGAGATCAAACGACACGAAACCTGACCCGATTCGAACCCAAACGACCCGAAACCTGACATGACCCGAGATTAGACAATCTGAAAACCGACCCGACCAATTTCGTGCTGCATATATGTATCTAATTACTTTAAAATTATATCGTATAATATATTAAGTTTCTCTTTATAAATTCAACTTGTACTTTACTCCAATTTATTTTAAAGGAGGTAGGTGTTATACTTAACAATTTCTTTAATTTTATTGTTTTGTAAAATATTATTGAGTTTAACAAATTTTTTTTAAGATTTGATTGCAGGATTCTAAGAAATTTCAAGGGAATGAAGAAGAAATGATCAAGATCAATTCAAAGACTTTTATGAAGATATATGATCATATTCAATGTATAGGTATAATTCAAAATTCTATATTCTTCACAATTATGCAAGGAAAAGCTCTTTGACGCAAAGAACCGTTATAACGATTCCCAAATCATTATAACAATTCAATACAAGTCTCAAAAATATTCTAAGTTCTCTATGCATAAAAATGAGCCAAAATTAATAGAGTGTATCGTTATGTAACGCTTCATAAAACATTGTAACGATTCAATACACCTACTAAAAAATATTATAAGTTCTTTGTGAGCAGAAATAAGCTAAAATTAATATAGTGTATCGTTATATAACGCTTCATAGAGCATTCAACGATTCATGAAACGTATAACGATTCAGTGAATCATTATAACATTTCTGAAGATCGGTAGACTTATCAGAAAGTTGGTCAAATAAGTCAAAGCGTTGTAACGGTTCTATAAAATCGTTCAACATTTCTGTATATCGTTATAACGATTCATCCTATTCATTTTTGAATTGTTATAACGTTTCTATACAATTCTGATAAGAGGTATTCTTGGAAACTCATGACTCTCAATTCAGAAACGTTATAACGATTTATGAAACGTTATAACGTTTCTCAGCGCAAGAATACCAGTTCTCTCTTAATGGCTTATAAAAGTGATATTTTGGGTGTAAAAAAAATATCAAGAAAAACAGTCAACATCTTTAGCAATCCAGAGCACTCTACTGCAACCAAAAGAGCTCATTCCTTTCCTTGCAAATTACAAAAATAAGAGATATTGAATTAGCCAAATCAAAAGATATTCTTGTGCAATCTTTAGTTCTATGCTCTCTTGAGCTTTGTCTCAAATATTCTCTTTGAGTCTTGAGTGCTCTTTTATTGTTCTCTCTTTATTACAGTTTTTAGTCTTCTTGCACTTGTATTGTGAAGAAGCTAAAACTTCTATATTGTAACTGAATTTTGAGTAATAAAGCGGCATCTTATTTGTGGGGTGAGACCCGGAGAAGTAGGCATTTTTAAAGCCGAACTCCGTTAATATTTTCTGTGTTCCTTATAATTTTTGTATCTTATCATTGTTGGTAATAACCACCAACCATTCCTTAATAATATCAGTAGTATCAGAGCGTTAGGTCCAAAATTATGGTTTTACCAATTTAAATGGCACCAAGTAGGCATATTAAGGAACCTCCGGTCTTTGATTCTTCATGCAAGAACTTTTCTTATTAGAAAAAATACATGATTAATTACCTCAATATTCTTGATGTATGGTCTATTGTTGAATATGGATATGAACCAAAATACAATACCACTACCCATAGTTTGACCACCGAAACTCAAATAGACAAAGATCTAAATGATTGTGCGGTAAATGCTATACTTAACTCGGTAAGTGAACCGATAGCACTAGTTTTTGGTAACATGACTAGTGCTAGGGACATGTGGTTGGCCTTACTAAATAAATTTGAAGTTTATACTCAAATCAAAAGAACCAAAATTATGAGTCTTGAAACCAAATTCGAAAACTTAAAAAATGGAAGACCATGAATCAATTGAAGAGATGTATAATAGATTGCTATCTATTCAAAATGAGTTTTCAAATTTGAGTGAGCCTCTAATAAATAATAAAGTTATAGGCAAAATTCTAACGGTGATGCTTCAAAAATCAAGATGGAAAGCACTAATCTCCGCTCTAGAGGTTATGTAAGGAACAAATGACGTCTTTACGCCGGATGAGTTGTATACTCATTTAAGATGCTTTGAAGAAAAATTGAAGCAAGCTGGAAATTATCATGTTGAACCAAAATAAGTTGCATTCCCCGCTAAAAGTAATGTCAAGCATTTCCATCCATCAACCTCACGCGAAAACTTCATTCAATCACTTGATCATGAAGTTTCAAAAGATGCAATACTCCTCTTAAAAATGTTCCAAGGAATTCTCAATTTTGAAAAGAAATTCAACAAAGAAAGGGAGGAGCATGACAAGAAAGTGATATACTTTGGATGTCACAAGGAAGGACATACCATACATTCATGCTTTCTACTTTTCCCTCATCTCAAGGGTACCGATGACACAAACCGCCAAGATCGAAAAGACAAGATCGTCAAAGATGGTTTTAAAGGAAGAAGAAAAATAAAAGCCATGAATGCCATATGGGATGTTGTTTTGGATGATGATAATAATGATTCCGACAATGAAGCATCTCACTTTCAAGAAGCAAATTTCTCTCTCATGGTCATGGTGGAAGACATTTTAAATGGTATGGATGTGGAGACCTTTATCATCTCCAAAAACATCACTGATCCCATCACCATTGAGTTTTTGCGTAAGATAGCCGAATCAAAGAAGCCCAAAACTCAACAATCCACCATGATGTGTGAACAATCCACCGTTCAAGCCTCTCTCAAGCAATCATCTTTAGATTTACAAGAAGAAGAAGTCAAGATGGCTCCTTCAACATTAACATTGGAGGTTGTAAATGGACTAACGGTGTCATTCTCTACAAGCACGGCTCTTGAAGAACAATTGGTATCATCACCCAAGGTAAACTATTTTGCAAATATACCTAGTGATAGTGATGAGTCGGATGCTGAGTTTGATTTATGCACGATTTCTAGGCCACATTTCATTGGATTATGACTTTAGGAAGAAAAACAGCAAGAATGTTGTTTGGGTTCCTAAGGTCACTACCTAGAGTATAAATGAGATAATTCTTCTTAAAAATACTACTAGTAAAATATTTAGGGGGAGAAACATGTCAAGATATATATTAGTTAATTAGACTTGTTCTTTTTTCTTCTAATGACTAATATATTTTTGTAGGTATGTGTGCGACCCTTTTTCGCGCCTTTCACCGCCCTGAAAAGGAACTGGACGATGAATTGCGGAAGAAGGACACGGAGATCCCTCTAAGTGTGCATTGAGGTATATTTATATAAATTTGGAATGCACATTTAAAGGTTTTTTTAGTGATTGTGAGGTCTTTAAGATTCCAATGGGCGCAAGCCCCCATTGTTAATTACCCTGGGCTTTGAACCCGAGGAACCTCTGATTAAGAAAGGAAAAATAAACAGAATAGTTAAGCAATTTTAAGTGGTCTCTGTAAGAAAGGGCATGGATGATATGGACTTTTCAAGGTAGTCTACAACTTGTGAATTGACTTTTATTTTTATTGATAAAATGATTTAGTTTTTATTTATTTATTTATTTATTTATTTATTTGTTATTTGAACTTATCTTATTTAAATTTATTTAGTCTTGAGAGTTATTTTTATTTTAGATTAAGATTGATTTAATTCTAAAATTGAATTTTTTTTATTTGATAAGAAGAAAGAAAGTCTTTTATTTATTATTATTATTATTATTATTTTTACTTATATTTTTTATTTATTGATATCTAAATTTATTTAATTTTGAAGATTGAGAATTATTTTTTTATTTATTTTTTTATTTATTTTTTATTATGATCTTTATTTTAGGTGAATGTTGATTTAGTTTTGAAATTGAATTTATCTTTATTTTAGGTGAATGTTGATTTAGTCTTTCACTTTTTATTTATCTATGTATTTATTTATTTAATTCATTTTTATTTAAATTTTATTTGATTTTGAATAAGAGTTATATTTTTTTTTTATTCATTATATATTTAATTTTATTTATTTTTATATTTTTATATTTTTATTTGAAATTATTTAATTTAGAATTTGATTTAATAAATAAGAATTATATTTATTTATTTATTTTAAGAAAAATTCTATCTTATTATTTTTTTATGTTATCTCTTTTTATTATATATTTTCAATGAATGCATTACTTTTATTTTATTTTCTTATAATTTTTATTCTAATTATTATATATCTTGAAATGATTATTCTTTAATGAAAATGATTTATTATAAATTTTTTTATTTATTTTCTTAAGATCTATTTATAAAGAAATTTTATTATATTTTTATTTATGCTTATTATCAAAATATTTATGATTTTAAAATATTTTTTATAGAATGGATCATAATATTTTTCTGATTTTTAATGGTAAAGAAAATATAATAAGGTAGTGATCTTTTAGATTTTTTGAGAAAAATATATTAGTAACATACTAATTTTATTTGACAAAAATATCAATGAAAATGTTATGAACAACTTTATTTTGAACATTTTTTTTAATTTGAACCCTCTAAAATATTATTTCGGGAGGAATATTAGCAAACAACAATCTGAAAACTAACGAAGAATTCAGCAAATTATACTGTTCTTTTGAATATTTAGAGAGAAATTAGTTAATAACATACTGATTTTATTTGACAGAAAAATGAAATGAGATGTTAGGAACAACTTTTATTTTGAACATTTTTCATTTTGAGCATTTGAAAGTACTGTTTTGAGCAAAATACCAGCAGATGACGGTTCTGAAAATCAGGAGCTATCAGGATTGTTTTGCTTATTTGAAAGGTATTTACAATGTATTTTTGCATGAAAATTTATGAACAAGCTTCTATTGATATGTATTTGATGAATATAAAATAATATATATATGTCAAATTCACGGATCGGTACAGTTTTTTAATTCTTTTCTGATAAAGGACTGAACTGGACAGCTGAGGGTATTTTAGGTATTTTTAAAACATATGTTTCAGAAACCTTTCGAACCATATTATGATACTATCAATAAGGTTATGACGAACAACTTTTATGTTGAAAAGTTTCTTATTTGAAATTATTTTAATGTACTTTCGAGGATGTTTAGCAATGAAGTTTCAAAGAAAATTCAGAAAAAAAAAATAAGAATGACTCAATCGTAATATATTTTTAGAAATTTCGGCATTATAACCCCGTAAAAAGATAATTTACAAAATTTATGTCTTAATCCAGCACTGTTTGTGCTGAGATTTTATCAAATTCATTGCTGTTCGCAGTTGAATTTTTATTTTTAAGCCCACTGCTATTCGCAATGAGGCTTTTTTTATTATTTTGACCCTCTACACTGATCGTGTAAAAGGGTTTATTATTATTTTTTATTTATTTGTTTTGACCCTCTACACTATTCGTGTAAAAGAGTGTTTTCCTGAAGACATGTACTATTCGTACAAGTCCCTTAAGTATATTAACAACTCAATTTATTTAATTTGAAACAAGAAATATAAGAAAATTTGTGGCAAAATAATAGACATGATATAAGACTAGTTGAGATCTAAAATTTATTTTAAAATAGCTAGAAAGCTCCAAATACTATGAAAATTAATAAAAAGATGCATTATGATACTGAGAATATGTTTATAAAATTTATTTTATTATTTATTTATAGAAAAACTGAAGAAAAATACGAATTACTGAAGTGCTGTCAGCAGATCTGATACGAAGCTTGAATCTGATTTCTATTTCAAAATTAGTTTAAAAATAGATCTGAAGCTCGAAAAATTATGAAAATTTATATAGATATGCAATATAACTAGATCTAGATGCTCACAAAATTTCAATTAAATTGAAGTAGCAGAGGTATGATTTTTTTATTTTCGAATCAGACCAGGGGCAAAAGAGGAAAATGCTGTACCAGTATTTGCTGATTTTCAGATCTAAAAAGGCTATAACTATTTACAAAAAAATCAGAAAAATATAAAATCTGTTTCTATAGATTCATATGACTTATTTCTACGAGAACTGAAAGTTTTATAAGATTTGAAGTAGATCTCATCCCGTTTTTCTTTTTATTGCATTTTCAGCGATTTTAAGGCTGATTTTGCATTTATAAGGGATTCATTGATCTTATATGGTTTAAATGCATCATTTAGCTTCAATCTAACATTCAATGATGTTTGTATGCAGATTTGAGCTAAAAGAAAAGAAAGAAAATGAAAAAGATCGAAAAAAAATGAAAAAGCAAAAGGGGAAATAGACGTTACCAGAACTTGCTGTTTTTCAGAATTAAAAAGGCTATAACTTTTTATAGAAAAATCAAAAAAATATAAAATCAGTTTCTGTAGATTCATATGACTTATTTCTACTAGATCTGAAAGTTTTATAAGATTTGGAGAAGATCTCATCCCGTTTTTTATTTTATTGCATTTTCAGCTATTTTAGGGCTGATTTTGCATTTATAAGGGATTCATTGATCTTAAACGGTTTAAATGCATCATTTAGCTTCAATCTAACATTCAATGATGTTTGCATGCAGATTTGAGCCAAAAGGAAAGAAAGAAAATGAAAAAGATCGAATTGCAACATAAGAACATCAAGAAGAAGAAGAAAAATCGATATTGCACATGAAAAATTTCATCTTTATTGCACAAATCAAAATTATAAGCTCTAATACACTCTTGATATCTATATTTACATGATATATGGCTACCTAGATCTAATTTGTAGTTTCAGTAGAAGAGGATTTGATTGAATCTTGTATCTTTGGGCTTGATTTTGATCTCAACTCAAAGATTGGATCTTATTTTGTATCTAATTTGAGCTTCAATTGGTTTTGGCAGCGTTTTGGATTAGCATTCAGCTTGGGATGGGTTGTGTCTCTTGTGTTTGAAGGAGGAGAGGGGTTTATATAGGCCTAGGGGTAGTAGATGGGTGTATGAGATCGGTTTGACTTTTCTTTGACCAATTTATGCACCAACTCCCTTCATTCATCTTCTCATACTCTTCTGAACATTTTGTGGTGTATTAGACCAGTTCTAAGTATTTTAAATGTGCTCTAACAGCTGAGAGGACAAGTGGGGCACAAGTGGAGTTTGTTATGTTTGCTGAAAATTTACAAATTTGCCATCTCTAACCACCACTTGGTCACCAGATGATTCTAGGGACTTCTAGAAGGTTGTAGAGGTTCAAACACGTTCTTGCCACTCCATTCCTGCATTTTAGACCTTGTCGGATCACAATTATGCACCCGAGACCCGTTTTTGCCTTCAAACCCGATTTCAAGCCACATAGTCGTTCTCCTTCATTTCTACACCATTTCTTGTGTTTCAAAGCTTGATTAGCATCTAATTGATCCCAGGAATTGATCTATAATGTTTATTCAATCAATAGAATGCTCGGTATAGAGTTTGACCAACTCGGTTTTTGACCGATTTGCGAGTTCGTGGTCTCACCAATTTAAAGCTAATGAAATTCAACCAAGCCCTTAAACAATCTCTTGTGACCATGGAGAAGGTGTTTGAAGTGTCAATTTGATCAATTATGGTTCGGATTGCTCAATTTCATTTTTGGATCGGAAACTTTCTCTTCAGTTTTCTCCCAAACCGCTCAACCATTTTGCAAGTTCTTTATCTCATTGTGTTCTCCTCTCCGTGCTCTTTCCAACGGTATATAATATGTGGGTTTTCGTCGCACGGGAGCACCATCACCATTTTTGAATTTTACACCATGGAGAGACTCGGGGTACTGTAGCAATGGACATTTTCGAATTTGGCCCCTCTCCATTTTGATTTTTAATTGGAGCCCTCCATTTGCTGATTTTTCTTATTTCTTCTTTGCTTTTAAATTGTTTCTCAAAGATCCCTTTGTCCAAATTGCACCAAAATTTGCTCAAAAATTCCTTGAAATATAACAAAATTTATGATAATTTTTATTTACCATTTTGCCCCTTGGTCAAGCATCAATTAATTTTTAACGCTTGATTAATTAATTTTTCATTATATTAATCGATAATTTGGAATTTCTTTGACTTCTGTAACTCCAAAAATATTAAGTAATATATGAAAATTCTCAGAATTTTATGGAGAATTTGATTTTACCATAAAATTTGAGTTTTGAGATTTTGGGTTTCGAAGAGGTTTTCGATTTGAATTTGTAGAGTTTCGGCATTTAATTCTTTTCTTAAGAATTTTGATTTTTGAGCATTTCACTGAATTCTTCTTTTTTCTTGGTGCTTCTGGACTTGAATTAAGCCTCTTCGGGCTTTTAAAATTACTCCTTGAATTTTTGAATCTTTTGTCCCAAGTTGCTTTTTAATTCTCTGAATTTTCAGGGGTAAACAGTATGTATGGTCTCTAATGAAATTGCTTGGATAATATATAGTGGATGTACCCATCACATGACCGGTAACAAAATAAATTTCAAAAATTTACAACAAATTGATGGGGGAATAGTCACCTTTGGTGGTAATCAAGGTAAGACCATTGGTATATGATCGGTAGGAAATCAATATATAACCATTACCAATGTATATCTTGTTGAAGGTCTAAATTTTAATTTACTAAGAATAAGCAAACTTTGTGACAATGGGTATTATATTACATTTGATTCAAATGCTTATAATCTCATTGATAGTTCTACTAATAAATTGTTATATCAAGGAAAAAGAGATAAGAGCGTGTATTATTTGTATCTAAGTCATTTCGAGTTTGGTGAAATATATTTAAGTGTCATAGCAACCGACTCTTGGTTATGGCATCGGAGATTGGGTCATGTCTCAATGGACTCAATCAAAAAGTTAGTAAGTCTTGAATTAGTTAGGGGATTACCAACAAAAATATATGAACTCAAAGGACTATGTGATGCATGCATGCAAGGTAAGCATAAAAGATTAAGTTTCAAAGTCAAAGAAATGGTATCCACTAATTCTCTCTTGAAATTGCTTCATTTAGACTTATTTGGCCCAATAACCATTCAAACTATTTCAAGAAAAAAGTTTGTGCTTGTTATTGTAGATGACTATAGTCGTTTTACTTGAGTTATTTTTCTTGCCTCAAAAGATGAAACATTTGAGCAATTTGTCAATTTTTGTTATAGGGTAGAAAATGAAAAATCCTCTAAAATTGATACTATCCGTAGTGACCATGGAAAATAGTTTGAAAATATAAAATTTAATGATTTTTATAATAAAAGAGGGTATAGACATGAATACTCCGCTCCACATACTCCTCAACAAAATGGAGTTGTAGAGAGGAAAAAATCAAACATTGCAAGAACTTGTCTGAACCATGCTTCATGAGTATACTATTCCAAAATTTTTGTGGGCCGAGGCGGTTAACATGGCATGTCACGTGGTTAATCGAGTAAGTCTACGTCCAATTATTAAGAAAACACCATATGAGCTATGGATTGGACGCAAGCCTAATTTGTCATATTTTAAAGTGTTCGGTTCTAAATGTTTTTGTTTTGAATGAGGCATTAAAAGCTACCAAATTTGATTCAAAATCAATTGAAAGAATATTTGTAGGATATTCCTCCACAAGTAAAGTCTATAGAATCAACAAACCAACATCACGGATTGTGGTAGAATCCGTACATGTCAAATTTGATGAATCTATTAACATTGGGGCCAAGAAGGGTTCATCTATTGTAGGTGATGGAGCTGAAAATATAAATGCATTGAATGACAACCAAAGTATAATTGTTGAAGATAAACAAGAACCTTCAACATCTCAAGATGTCTCAACAACCTTGAATGAAGAACAAGTTATCGAAATGGCTCAACAAGGAGTGCAAAATGCATTAAATGATGATATTGATGTAGAACACATTTTGCCATCTCAAGACTCAAATTATGAAGTTCCAACTGATCTTAGAGAAGTGTCTTCTCATCCTCTTTCTAGTATAATTGGTGACCCCAGGGAAGGTGTAAGGACAAGATAAAAAATGAATAAAATGATGACCCATTGTGCTTTTGTATCTCAACTTGAGCTCAAAAATTTTAAAGATGCCAATAATTGGATTTATGCTATGCAAGAAGAATTAAATTAATTTGAAAGAAATCAAGTATGGGAACTTATTCCAAGGCCAAATAATAGAGTAATTATAGGTACAAAATGGGTCTTTAGAAATAAACTTGATGAGAATGGGATAATTATTAGAAATAAAGCTACGTTAGTTGCCCAAGGATATACCCAATAAGCCGGTATTGACTTCAAAGAAATATTTGCACCGGTTGCACGTCTTGAATCCATTAGAATGTTTTTGGTATATGCATCACACAAAAGTTTTACATTATATCAAATGGATGTTAAAAGTACATTTCTTAATGAATTCTTAGTTGAAGAGGTGTATGTCCAACAACCATCGGGGTTTATTAACCAAACTTATCTCAATCATGTTTATAGACTCACAAAAGCTTTATATAGTCTTAAACAAGTTCCTAGAGTTTGGTATGAAAGACTTAGTTCTTTCCTTTTTTCAAATGATTTTGTTAGAGGTCAAAATGACACCACCCTCTTTACTAAAAAGAAAGGTAATGATCTTTTATTAGTACAAGTTTATGTTGATGATATCATATTTGGCTCTACTAATTCGGTATAATATTTTTTGTTTATTTATGTGCAAGGTACCAAGCAAATCCCAAAGAGTCTCATCTAGTTGCACTAAAAAGAATCCTAAGATATGTTAAAGGTAATCTTAATCTTGGATTGTGGTATGGTAGACAAACCGAATTTAATCTTATTGGATTCACCGATGCGGATTTTGCCGGTGATAGACTTGATAGAAAAAGTACTAGTGGGACATGTCAATTTCTTGGGGGATCATTAGTGTCATGGTCTAGCCGTAAGCAAACTTTAGTGGCTCTTTTAACCGCTGAAGCTGAGTATATTGCTGCGAAAAGTTGTTGTACACAAATATTATGGATGATACTCTACAAGATTACAATTTATCAATGCAATAATGATCTCAAAGTACTAATAATGCGTGACAACACTAGTGCAATAATGATCTCAAAGAACTCTATTTTACATGCACGTACCAAGCATATTGAAATTCAGCATCATTTTATTCGTGATCATGTTGAATGGGGTGATATTAAACTCATACATGTTGATACCAAAAATCAAAAGCTGATATATTCATAAAACCCCTTATTATTGTAATGGAATAATTGTAATGGAGTTTTAGTGGATACCATTTCTTTTACCTTGAAGTTTGATCTTGCATGCAAGCATCACATAGTCTTTCGAGTTCATACTTTTTGATGGTAATCCCCTAACTAAATCAAGAGTTATCAACTTTTTGATTGAATTCATTGAAACATGACACAATCTTCGGTGTCATAATCAAGAGTCGGATGTTATGACACTCAAATAAATTTCACCAAACTCAAAATGATTAAAATACAAATAGGACATGTTCTTATCTCATTTTTCTTGATATAACAATTTCATAGTAGCACTATCAATAAGATGATAAGCATTTGAATCAAAAAATACATGATATCCATTATCAAAAAGTTTGCTCACTTAGTAAGTTAAAATGAAGGCCTTCAACAAGATATACATTGATAATGGTTATATATTGATATTCTATCAATCCTATACCAATGATTTTAGCTTGGTTATCACAAAAAATGACTATAGTTTGAGATGATATTTATCAAGAATTAAAGTTTTTATAAGTTTAAACAATTCAAAATATGAAACTGAGTTGGTGACTACTTAATTTCATATATGTCTTTTATAAAATTTGACTAATAAGGATAAAAAAAAAAGAATGTTCAAATAGAGTCAAATATTTGATGCAAATAGGATGTCAAAGAGAATTTAGCCAAATATCAATTGTTTAAACTAGCAATTGATATAAAAATAATGATTAAGAAATACAACTTAATAAATGTATGAAATATGAGAAACACAAGATGCAAGTGCTGAAAAATAAAAATAAAATAGAATGTTAACGAAGTTCGGTTATAAAACCTACGTATCTGGGTCTCGTTCCACTAATGGAACGTCGCTTTATTACACAAAAGAATATTTTATAATTTTAGAAGTTTTAGTTTTTTCACAAAAATAAGTGTTAGAAGACTAAAAATTCTGCAAAAATAAATACAACAAAGGACATACAGGGCTCAGAAAAATCAGTTTAAAGCTGATAATAAAATTGAGTCTAAGCTCAAAGATCACAATGTAAAATTACAAGAAACTCTAAATATGGCTAATTTAAAGTTTTAGGTTCTTGTATTTGCAAGAAGAGTAGAAGTGCTCTTTTGATAGCTTGTGTATGAGTGTTCAGGTTACTAGGAGTATAGAGAATTTGATTAGTTTTTGTCAGTTTTAAAATCCTAAAGTAACTTAATATATAAAAACACAAGAACATACAATAGTCTGAATTCTTACATAGAAAATCATTGTAATGGTTACTGAACCATTATAACGGTTCTTATTCTTGATCTGGTCAAGAATATACTTGTCAGATAACATTATAACAGTTTAAAAAGACTTGGATGAATCGTTATAACGTTTGGGTGCAACGTTCAACGCTTTGTAAAGCATTATAATATTTTGATCAATTTTGACTGTGTTGATTTATTGTCTGACAAGGTTGCTATCATCACAGAAATGTTATGAAGTTTCAGTAAAATGTTATAACGTTTTAATAAAGCGTTATAATGTTTCAAATCGTTGAACGTTTGGAGAAATGTTAAATAATGATTTGCTCTACCATTTTTTTAATATTTTTACCTTCAGTGAAATTAGAATTTTGAGTGTTATGAATAAAACGTTATAACAGTTTAGTAACCGTTGTAACGATTCACTGTGGCAGAAATATTTTCTTATACTTTTTATGAAGAACTTTAAGGATTTAAATTTAACTTTATATGTATATGATCATATATCTTCACTTGACTTCTTCTAGCTATATGTAGCAGTCTTGATATTGATCAGTTTGTGAAGTCTTCATAGAATTCTATAAAAATAATTTAAAAAATTTGTTAAATTCAAATAAATTTTGTAAAATAACAAAATATAAAAAAATTATTAAGTGTAACAATAATAAACCCCATACATTAAAATTTGTGTCTAGATTTTTTCACAACCGTTCAAGTAAATTGAACCGTTCAGATTAACCTTTGAAAATATCTCCATAAAAGAAATGCTTTGGGGAATACTTGTCCCAACTTTGAAGTAAGAAGGAAGAAGGAAGAAGGATGGGATTCGGTGATATGCTATACAAAGGTAAAAAAACTCTCTAGAGTGTGATTCTTTTCATCTAGATCGTCTGATAAGCAATCAATGATTCTGATTTAATAATAATAATTCTTTGTGCATCATAATAAACTCATAGTCATTGTGATTTAATCTAACGGTTGAGATAAACCACCACACACTTTGCACAAAAAATTCTCTTCAGAGAATGAGCGCCTGAGATTCGATACCCCAATTTAGTTGTTAAACTATTAAAACCGGTGAATTTAGACCTCAAATTCTGATCGAATTATTTGATTCAACCTCCAATAGAATTTATAAACCAAAACTTGATCTTGTTACAGGTTTTTGATTTGACTCATCCAATTTTGCAATTGAACAAGTTTGAAACGCAGATCACGTCAGGATTGAATTCTGGCTTGCAAAAATGAGAATGTTCATTATACGGAGAATGTTCACGTTTCCAATTTTTACTGATAGCAGCGGCGTGCAAAAAAGGAGAAAGAAGACCTCATCAGCTCATTAGTTATATCTCTTTATAGTTGTTAAAATCTTACAATTAAGATCTAGAATTTTAATGTAAGATTGATATTTTAATCTCTCTTGAAACTTTTTTTTTTGAGGAAAATCCCGTAGGAAACATTTCATTCAAAATACAGATATCATTACATCTTACAAAATATCATAACCAAGTTAATTCAAAATTCCTAGATAAAGCTGAAATGAAAATACCAAGTTAACCAGAATTTCACATCCAAATATGAGTTATTTGGAGCTGCTAAACTACTTGGTGAAATTAAATTAAAGTTCTACTAAAAAAGAACATTTTTGTAATCCTAAAAAGAGAAAAAGCTTGGCAATCCCTCGTAGATGCCCATGTAGTCAAAGTAATTTATTATTTTTTTTATGTATCTAAATAAAATATCTACCGCAATGCGTGGATATGCAGCTAGTAGTGATAAAAAACCAAATAAGGGGTCAATTCATTCTTAGCGCGGTGCTAGGCTTGATTTTTTTTAACTCATTCTATTTATTTAATTTAAATTTGTTAAATAAATTGTTACTGGCATTTTTTTTTCCAAAAACTAAAAAATTATCTAACAATAGTTTATACGCCGGTGCAAAAAGCTATCCTCAACTTGTCTGAGTGTTCATGAGCACTCAGCATCGCTCTTCCTCATTTTAGCCTACAGAAAGGCAAGTTCATCAGCACGCCACTACTCTTGATATGTTCAAGCATTCAACAATCTGAGTGCTGCAGATGCGGCTGTGTTACTGTTTGATACAAAAATAGCAGCACTCACTTCTCAGAGACCAAATCATCATGAAAAGAAAACACTGAAGTACTATATTCTTTTTCTAATATCAAAATTGCATAAGTACGTACAACGACAGAACCAAAATAAAATATATATAAATTACAGTGTAAATAGGAAGAACACAAATAATTAAAATACACAGAGGGATACACCAGTATCATTCAATACTTTTGTCCTCCAAATCATGTGGGTATGTAGCCGGTGGTGGGAGCGTACGTGGAGGTTTATGAAGGCCGTGTGGTGCATTGGCAAGGGGGTAAGGTTCTAATGCTCGGCCTAGAGTGGTAGATTCGATCACCGTGAACACTCTAATAAGTATCAGAACAATCAATGCTGTCAGAGAGATACAATCAGCTGTCCGATTGGGAAGATCGAGCCGTGATTCGGGACTTGAAAAGATACAATCAGCATTGGCCTTTTTGTTATTGCAGGCATTCAAATAGTCTGTCCAACTAATATTAAGCTATCTTGTGATGGACTTTCTAAATATATATTTAAAAGTATACGCACTAATAATAACAAAGACTTTGCTATCCAGTCATCCTTAGATGACGATTATTGTTTGCCAAGATTAAGAATGTTGGAGGTAAACTTAACTCTTTTTTTGTGTTTGAAAAAAGATAGTTTATTGTGTTCTCTAGTCATAATGATTTGGAACTCTCTAGGATCGTTGAAATGTTCAAACATTTAACTTGATCAATGTATCAATTAAATTATAATAAATATATTAAACCTGTGGGAGGTTAAATATTCTGAGGTTTGTGCAAAAATTGATAGAAGTATACTAATATTAGAATAAAGAAATCTAAGAATAATATGTAACATTTAATTAAGGGAAAATTATTTATTTGCCACTATAAAGTTTAGGATTTAAAAAATTACCACTACAAAGTTTTAATTAAGAAACTTGCCACTACAAATATGATTTATTTTTAAAATTGTCATAATATCCCATGCACCAAGTTGCTCCATCCACCTCTTGGCTGAGCCAACTTTCCCTCGGGTGCAAGTGTTGTACAGTGCACGATTTTCAAATTAAATTATTACATTGCATTCTCCTTGGTGAGGGATCTCCAAATATGTGAGGGTTTAATCTAATTCGAAATATTTCACAAATCACCATTTTCACATCCACGCCAGAGGGAAAGAAGAAATCGGGCAGAGGAGGGAGATTTGTTTCATTTTATTCTAAATTGTCTCCTTCATTTGAATGGTCCAGGTTCATGTAGACCAAAACACTAGCTAAACTTGGGTTCACAAGAAACAAGTCCATACCCTTTTTACATCTTATTTCTTTGGTGAGATAGACCAAGTGTACCATGTTTAATATGAACCAAAGAATTACCCTTGTTGACATGTGGGGCCCGTCTCTGTCTGGTTCAAACATTTAATGCGCACCTATTTGATGATTTCCCAATCTTCTTTCAAAATTTTAATATTCTTGAATTCATTTTGAAGGATTTCTTTCTCCAAAATTCATCAAAATTAGTTCAAAATTTCTTAAAATATTCCAAAATTTATAGTAAATTTTATTTACCATTTTTTTCTTTTGATCAAGTATCAATTAATTATTTAACTACCAATTAATTGATTTAATTGATGATTTTTATTTTCTTGACTTCTATAACTCCAAAAATATCAAATGATATATGAAAATTCTCATAATTTTATGAAAAATATAATTCTCTCATAAAAATTGAATTTTAGAAATTAGAGTTTTGATGAGGGTTTTGATCTGAGTTCTCCGGGTTTTGACACTTTTCTCAATTTTCAATAATTTCTCCCCTATTTGGGGCTTTTGGGCTTGAGTAAAATTCATTTCTAACTTCTCGGGCTCTTGGGCTCTCTCTGGATCTTCCTCGGGAATTTTGGGCCTTTCGGGCCTAACTCGATTTTCAAATTTTCTTTTTGGATTATTCTTCAATTTTTTTGGGGTAAACACCTTCGTCCCCCCCAAGAAAATTCTCCACGTATTTTTTGTGCGATTCTCCATACAACACGACTCCCAGTACAACCCATGTAATGTTGTTATTTTTCTATCTAAACACCCAGCTCACTTATCTAAATACTTGAGATATATATATAAATACCCAAGTTATTTTTGTTTTCGGAACCTTTTTTCTTTCTCATCTGTCATATATCTAAATACCTAAGTTATATATCTAAATACCTGAAACTCATATCTAAATACATAAGTTATATATCTAATTATCTTAACGTTATATCTAAATATCTGAGTCTCATATCTAAATATCTCTTTGGAATTACTCAGTTCACATATCTAAATACTCAGTGCACTTATCTAATTACCTAGTTCACTTATCTAAATATCTAGTTCACCTATCTAAATACCTGAGAAATATATATATAATACTCAAGTCTTTTTTTATTTTTTGAGACTTTTTTCTCTCTCATATGTCATGCACGTTTTTCCGTACAACCCATATGATATTTATCAGAAGTCCTAAGTCTTAATACTGGAGAATGAAAGTCTTAATATATAATATATCAAGTGATATTTTAAACTTAAAATTTATATTTAGACGGCAATCAAGAGATGAGCAAGTATATATATATGAATCTCAATGTCTTAAAACTGAATGTCTCAAGTTTTAACAAGAAAAATATGATGTTTTAATATCTAATATTATAAATTATATTTTGAACTTGAAATTTATATTTGAGCGACAATCAAGATATTTACAAATATTTATATTTGAATCTCATTATCTTAGAACTGAATGTACCAAGTCTCAACATGAGAAATATGATATTTTAATATTTAATATTACAAGTCATATTTTGAACTTAAAATTTACATTTGAGTATCCATCATGATTTGGACAAGTCTATATACCTAAATTTTAATGTGCTAAAGTCGAATGTTCTAAGTCTTAACACACAAAAAATGACATTCTAATATCCAATATTACAAGTCATAATTTTGAACTTAAAATTTATATTTGGACGGTCATCTGAATATGAACAAATCTATATCCCTAAACTATAATGTCTTAAAATATAAGTCAATAATAATTGTTTACTCTCTTATTTGAATATCGAAGAAAGTTGTACAATTAAATTTTTATCTTAGATAAGTCGACAACAATATGGATCTAATGTCTATTTTTATACAAAGACATAAATAACCACCTGACGAAGTCAAAATGCTAACTAAATAATAGCGAGCTTCTTATGAAACTTTCTAGACCATTCTACATATGATGTTTGAAGTCTTAATATCTAATATTTTAAGTCCTAAGAACTATCATATGATGTCTTAATACATAATATTATAAATCATTTTCATCTTTAAAGAATATAAAAATCTCAAAATTTGCATAATATTACTTAAACCAAATCTTTATATCTTAACAACTAAGAAATAAAGTCTTAATAAAATTTATCTAAAATAATATGTTTGCATATAATTTATATTCGATATAAAATTTCATAAATAAAATCTTAAAATTTAGTATTAGAAGTCCGAAGAACATTCATCTGATGTCTTAATATATATTAACATAAGTCTTACATTTAATTTTGAATAATATATAATTCAAAAAATATTTACCGAGCACTCCTAGAAATAAATCTATATACCTAATTGTTCTTGTCTTAAAACTTAACAATCAAATTTTTAATACTAATTAACAAGTCATATTTAACTTTAAAGAATATAAAATTTCATAATATTTTTTAAGTAAAGATATTCTTATTATCTTAACTAAGACCTTACAATTGATAAATTTATATTTAGTATTTTTTTTAATATCTTAAGATCTTTTAATTTATATTTATAAAAAAATAATTCCAATAAAAAAAATTTATATCTCATATCATTAAGTCATAATATTTTTAACAATATGTAATAGATATGTAACATAAAATAATATTTTTAAAATAATTATGAGAAAAATAGATTTAATATTTAATACAAATAATTCTTAATATCTACTATAATACATCTTAATGTAACATTTTTAGTTTAGTCTTATTTTTCACTATTATAAATAAATCTAAATATATACTACATACACGCTTCAATATGTACTATAAATATTTTTTTTATATTTACTGATTAAATTTTATATTAATATACATTCAAAATATAATTTGTAGTTTAATCTTAATTTCCATTAGTACAAATAATATAGTATTTGTTAGTTTTGTGTTGAAATTTCTTCAATCTCAGTTCTCAATATTATGATCCAAATTTTTATATTTTGTATAATAAAATTTTATACCTAGTACATTTAAGTCTTCGTATCTATTATACTAAGTATGGATGAATACTAAAATTTTATCTTCTTATTCCTAAAAATTGGTCTAGCTCCATTTCTTAATCAACTGAGCTTTAATATGTGAGTTTCAACATATTCTCTTTGTGCGTGAGAAGTAAATAGTGATCCAAATACTTCAAACATTAGAACACTTTGATTAAAACTTCATGTATCATCTTCTTGGTCTAGAGAAAATATTTAATCAATCAATTAAGACTCACCCGAAGTTGATCGCTCTAACTAAATTTTTAATCAAGATATTTTCTCTTAAATCGTTGATTCATTTCATATGTAATTTAGGTCATATTTGTCGCTAGCTTTTCAACGACATATAGCATGAAGGATAACTCTCAAAGATGAAGAATATATCATTAAAGTTTTAGTTAAAACGAGTCAAATACATAAACCGCTTTTTTTATTTATTTTTAAATATAAATTTACCGGAGCAGGCCCACCGTTTGTATTTCTCTGATTAAACATCTGTGTTCGCTGCTTGCCTGTTAGCAACCCCTTCTCCCAACAGAGAGTGTGGAAGAAAAAAAAGAAAGAGGCGGTTTCTAAAACAAAATAAATAACGCCTAGAAACGAAATGAATACGATTTAGAAGGATTCTTTTTTGGATCTGGAGAGAGAGTACAAACTCTATTTTTCTTTACTCCCATTCTTTTATCAAGTATTTTTCGCTTGCTTCAAGTCTAGTTAGTAGTGTGGGTATATATATAGATAAATATTTTTTTATTTCTACAATTCCTGATTGGGGAAGATAACAACCTCGATTTCTTTTCTTCTGTTCCATCCTATCCGGCATTTCTATTTAGGTTCGGATTTCTCTTTTTTTCCGTCTTTCCAAAGAAAGTTAAAATTATCGAAATGTGCCACCAAAATTTCTGATTTTTTTTGGCTAGTTTAGATCATCAGAGGATCTGATTTATCAAAGTTCAACTAGACATGATTTAATTTTAGTAACTGGAACATTATTAGTTGAATTAATACTGTTATGCATGATGCATATTGCAACAAATTATATCTTTTTGCTCCCATAACCATCCCATCTCTTCTCGTATTGTTTACTTGTTTTTGGAGAGGGTTTTCTGTATTCTTTCATTTGGGGGAGTAGATTGATCATTGAAAAGGTGAACACATTCATAAACCCAGAAATTAATTCCCCATTTTCTTTTAATTTTACAGTATTATTAATTTACAAGTACCCAGGTAGCATATGCCCTCATTATAAAACGTTTACTGATTGTTTTTTTTATATGCAGAGAAAATGTCAGAAAATGGAGAGCACGCTTCATTAATGGACAAGATTCCAGAGAAGATAGATGGCTTCTTGTCGTCATCTGTTTCTGATGGTGACATGCAGGGGCGGAGCCAGAAACGATCGATAGGAGGTGCCCGGTTCAAATAAATAGAATATTCGGGTCAAAAGAAATTTTATTTTTTACCATACGACCTTTATTTTTCAGTGAACCGAGGGGGTGCCCGGGCGCCGGCTGACGTCTACCTTGGATCCGCCCCTGGTGACATCCCATCAACATTTTTTTGCACTAAAAAGAGTTTGCTTGTGCGTACTGATTCAGTGCATGTTATCCTCGGAGGTGGAAAAGGTAACAATCACTCAAAACCGAGTACATGAATAAGTAAATTACATGAAAAAAATAAACATATCAAAATCATCTATATATGAATTAAGGGCCTCAACCTGCTAGACAGTTTGATTGCTAACACTACGCAGGACTCACTGGCATTATGTCATTCCCCAATTTAGTTTGGTTCTTCACTTGATTTTAATTATCAAATATATGTTGATGTTAACAACAGAGGAGTGGAAAAAAAAAACACTTTTGAGGACTGTTTGGCATATTTTATCATATCCCCAGTGCCAGTACCATATTTGCTGCTGCATTACAATCTTATTAAATATAAATATTGTCTGTTTTCAGCTGCTGACATAGTGCTGTGGAGGAACAAGCTAGTGTCAGGAACCATTTTTGCTTGTGTAACCATGATATGGCTTCTCTTTGAATTGATCGGCTATCACCTCATCACTTTTCTCTGCCATTCTCTCATGCTTCTTTTGGCCCTCTCTTTTGTCTGGTGTAATGCGCGCAGCTTCTCTGGTTACTTTCTGTCGTTGGGAGCTGGTTCAGCTTATTGACCTTCTCTTACATTGGTTAGTTTGATTCCCTAATCAATCCTGATTTCCAATCTTATTGTCATAAATAATCACATTAAGGCTGGATTTCATCCAAGCAGCTCAGTTGAGATATTTAATGCATTCCTGTTTCCTCCCACGCAGTTTTTGCGTTAGCATTCACAGTACCTGTAATTTATGAGACCTACGAAGATTCAATAGACAGCAATTGGGACAAGTTTATCCATGAAAGTGAAAACAACTGGAACAGGATTTTCGTGGCAATCAAAGAAGCATTCAAGAAAATTCCACGTCACCTGAAGTATGAATAAAACAATTAGAGAAGACTAATTGTATTGTTGAATTAACATTTTTTTTCTTGATATCTTGAGTACAATGACTAATGACTATATATAGGAAAAGATTACATCTCAGTCAATTACTAATCCTAGTCATTATTAGCCTAACAACTAGTCTAACAGAATCTCTAACAACTTCATTAATTACAATGTAGATAATTCTATTAGCTTTGACTACAACTAACTGCGTTGACGGCCTGTGTTGTATTACCCTCCCCGCAAGCTGATGGGGACTGAGAAACCGTCAGCTTAGAAGTGAGATGAAGAAATCTAGGGGCATTGAGTTATTTGGTAAACACATCAGCAATCTGATCTTTGGAAGAGATGAAGCTGATACGAAGGGTTTTATTGGCCACACGCTCACGGATGAAGTGAAAGTCTATTTCGACATGCTTGGTGCGGGCATGGATGACCGGGTTAACTGCTAAAAAGGTTGCACCGATGTTATCACACCATAAGGTCGGTGTAGAAGACAGAGGTATATGTAATTCGGTAATTAGCAGCTGTAACCAAACAAGTTCAGAGCAAGTGGTAGCAAGGCAACGAAATTCAGATTCTGTTCTGGACCGTGCTACAGTGGCCTGTTTTTTTGAACCCCAAGATATAATGTTAGAGCCCAAGTAAATGCAAAACCCGGACGTCGATTTGCGATCGTCAAGTGAACCGGCCCAATCGGCATCGCTATAAGCATGCAAATCAAAGCTAGAGATCGGTTGAAGTGTAATCCCATGATGAATTGTTCCTTTGAGATACCGCAAAATCCTTTTAACCGCACCCCAATGAACCAAAGTCGGGGAATGCATAAATTGTGAAACTTTGTTCACCGCAAAGGAAATATCGGGTCGGGTAAGAGTTGCATATTGTAAGGCACCAACGATAGACCGGTATAGATGCGGATCTTCAAAGGGATCACCGTCAAATCGAGAAAGAGAGATGTTAGGGACCATGGGAGATGGGCATGGGTTAGCATCATGCATTCTGGCTCTATGAAGAACATCATTGATGTATTTTGTTTGAGACAGATGCAAGCCGGGAGTTGTGGGAAGCACCTCTATGCCAAGGAAAAAGTGTAAATCACCCAAGTCCTTCAATGCAAAGTTGTTCTGGAGGGAGCAAATAAAACGTTGAATAAGGTCACGGCTATCCCCTGTAACAATAATATCGTCAACATAAATGAAGACGATAAGCATAGAACCATGGGAAGAACGAATAAACAGTGAAGATCGTAGCGAGAAGCTTGAAACCCTTGCTTGAGAAGTGCGGAACTAAGGGCATGGAACCATGCACGAGGGCTCTGCTTGAGACCGTAAATGGCTTTAGAGAGAAGGCAAACATGATGAGGTTTAGTGCTATCCTCAAAGCCCGGTGGTTGGGTAATGTATATCGTATCTTGGAGCTTGTCATGCAAAAATGCATTGTGAACGTCGAGTTGTCTAATAGACCACCCGAAAGAAAGAGCAATTGTAAGCACAAGGTGAATCATTGTAGGTCGAACAACGGGGCTGAAAGTTTCAAAGAAATCAATACCCTCTTCTTGATGAAACCCTTTTGCTACAAGACGAGCCTTGTACCGTTCAATGGAGCCATCGGCAAGCCGCTTAATTTTGTAGACCCATTTGCACCCAACCAAATTATAATCAGGATTAAACGGCACTAGGGTCCAGGTTTGGTTGGAAATTAAGGCTTTGTATTTCTTTGACATGGCATCAAGCCAATGAGGGTGATCTTTGACTTGTTTAAATGTTTTAGGTTTGGTTTGAAGAAAGGAGTCGGTAAGAAGGGCAACATGGTCAGGGAAGATTCGGGTCTACGAGTATTGTCCTTTGTTCTCGTAACCATAGAGTGAGTGGAATGAGAGAGATGAGAAGAGGTACCAGCAACAGGGACTGGCTAAGAAGAAATCTGGGAAGGAATAGAGATGGCGCGGACTGGGGTATTTTGAGTAGTGAGCGAATCCCCTCCAATTGGAGAAGCACCCGGAGAGGAAAGAGGAGCATCAGGTGGGGAGGAGCTCGGATCCCGTCAAGCACGGGGGTGCACCCGAAGCAGCAGGAGAGCCACTAAAAGAGTGGGCCGAGTGCAGGAGAGTCGGTCAGGCCCAGTAGAGGGAAGAAGTGGGCCTTGGGTTGTAACTGGAGGAATGTGTGACAGAAACAAAGAGTTGTGTGCATGCTCAACAGAAACTGATGATCCTGCAGAAGACTGAGCTTTGAAAGGAAAAATCAGTTCATCAAAAATTACGTGACGAGAAATAAAAATTTTACCACTCTCAATGTGAAGGCATTCGTAACCTTTGTGAATGAGAGAATAACCAAGAAAAACACAAGGTAAGGAGCGAGGTTGAAGCTTGTGATCGGTGTAAGGTCGTGTGTATGGGAAACACAAGCAACCAAGAACTCGCAAGAGGGAATAGTCGGGTAATTTCTGAAAGAGAGTAAAGTAAGGAGAGGAGTCATTATGAGAAGAAGGTTGGCGGTTAATCAAATAAACCATGCTCAAGAAAATATCATCCCAATAGCAAGTAGGAACGGAAGAATGAGCCATAGAAGAAAGCGCAAGTTCAATAATATGCCGATGTCGGCGTTCGGAGACGCCGTTTTGTTGAGGAGTATAGGGGCAAGTTTGTTGGTGAATGATAGAGGGAAACATTTGTGTGATTGGCTTATACTCGGTCCCTCCATCCGTGCGAAGGACCTTGATGGTAGAGTTGAGTAAATTCTCTATTTGTGCCTTAAAAGAAGAGAACACATGAACAACCTCATCTTTAGTCCTCAAAAAATAAATCCACATGTATCTCGAATAATCATCAACAAAAATGATATAATAACGAAATCCATTATTGCTCAATAACGGGGCAGGTCCCCAAACATCCGAGTACACAATAGCAAGAGGAGAAGAGGAAGTAGAAGTGCTAGGTGAAAATGGTAATTTATGGGACTTAACCACACAACAATCGTGGCATAGAGTCAGTTTATTAGAACTATAAGGTAAGGAATGTAAATGTAACATCTTGTGAGTGGTTGAAGAGGATGGATGCCCAAGCCGCATGTGCCATAGATCGGCCGAAACCTTCTCACCAAAAACTGCAAGAGGAGAAGATGCAAGTTGAGGTGGTAAAATATAAAGTCCACTAATAAGGGTGAGATGAAGAAGAGGCTTCAATGTGTGGCGCTCCTTGATAACACAAGAGTTAGAAGCAAATTCAATGAGAATTGAATTGTCAAGTAATAATCGAGACAAACTCAATAAATTTTTCGTGAAGTGAGGCACATAAAGAACATCATGCAGCAAAAGAGTATGGTTGGAGAATGTTAAAAGAGAGGAACCAATATGTGAGATTTTCATACCGGAACCGTTGCCAATATGGAGTGCATCAAAACCTTCATAAGGTAGGTAAGATGATAGGTTGTTAAGGTCATTCGTCACATGATGAGAATCCCCGAAATCAAGGTACCACTCGGGACCCGAAGGGGCATAAGAAGGTTGTGCACTGTTGGCTTGATAATTCGATTGCACTGTCCGTTGAAACCTGGGTTGTGCCAAATGAGCTTGAAATGAAGGATGAGAAGAGGAGTCAGGATAAGTATCATCATTCCTATACCAGCAATTTTTTTGCATTGTGCCCCCTTTTGTCACAGATTTGATAAATAACGTGCCGATCAGGATTAGAAGCCTGCTCTGGAATGAGCCGAACCCCTGGAGCTGTAGGCCTTGGTGAGAAATTAGAAATGGGCCTGTGAGAGTAATTCTTATGAGTAGGGAGCAGTGGAGATCCTGTTGGGTGTGGCCCACGCGATCTGAAGTTGAAATTAGATTTATGAGGTCTCTGATAAGAATTCTTGGGACCCGATCTGGGAGCTGTGAAGTAGGCGGCAGGAGAGAGAGAAGGTAGAGAAGAGGTGCTCCCCATCTGTGATTGAAGGAGAGATTCATGACTCATGAGCATGGATTGAAGCTCAGAAAAAGACATATTCTCCTTTGAATTGGCAGAGACAACAAAAGCATTATAGTCGGACCCAAGGCCTCCAAGAACATGAAGAACAAGATCCTCATCCGGTACAGGAGAACCGATGAATGCAAGCTCATCTGCGATGGATCTGATCTTCTGACAATAATCAGAGCAGCTCTGGCCTCCTTTGGACACATTCTGAAAAGATCGGCGAAGCTCAGCACGGCGGGCTCGTGAGGTAGCAGAGAAAGTCTGTTGGAGAAGCTGCCAGAGCTCAGCGGAGGTGGTACACGATACGACCTGAGCTAGAATTGTGTCGGTCAGAGAGGATCGGAGCCAAGTCAGGAGCAATTGATCTTGCCTTCGCCAAAAGGAAGAGGCTGGATTCGATAGTTGTTGCCCGGCGACGGTCAGGTGAGCATCAGGAGTTGTATTTTCAAGAAACCGGTACAGATCATGACCATGTAGAGCGGAAACTATCTGAGACTTCCAAGCGAGGAAGTTGTTTCGATGAAGCTTAGTGGCAATTGGTGTATTGATAACCACTAGAGTCTCGGATGAGGTAAGAGAAGTCATGTTGGAATTGAGATTGGGAGAAGAAGTATTGGGGTTGAGATTGCTCTCTGAGTTTGAAGAAGAAGGATGAGCCATTGGATACCATAAAACAATTAGAGAAGACTAATTGTATTGTTGAATTAACATTCTTTTCTTGATATCTTGAGTACAATGACTAATGACTATATATAGGAAAAGATTACATCTCAGTCAATTACTAATCCTAGTCATTACTAGCCTAACAACTAGTCTAACAGAATCTCTAACAACTTCATTAATTACAATGTAGATAATTCTGTTAGCTTTGACTACAACTAACTGTGTTGACTGCATTAGTTGTATTAATGAATAAAGGTGGTTGGAAGTTACTGGAAGCTTGCGTAGAATAAATCTCAACTTGACAACGAGCAATCTATTGTTTCGAGTTGATTTTACATTATATAGATATTGTGTTTATATCTGGTGATAACTCAACGAATATGGTTCACATACATTTTTATGAGATAAAGTTTTCTTCAAGTATATGGATAAAAAAAAAAGATTAGAGCAATTGATTTAAACAATTAATTAAACCTTTTAACAATATTGTAGATTTACTCAAACAAGAATGGAATTGACATTGCATAATCTTTCATTACAAATTACATGAACCTCTGGCCAAAAGAGCATCGCTTAAAGAACTGAAATAGCTACATTAAAATACATATCAAAAAAATATAATACAAGCTTAGATTACGTGCACATGGCAAACTCAATATCTAACTACAGGATAAAAATTGCCAACACGTACTAGGTTGAGTTGTCAGATTTAGGGGGTAAAAAGGGCTCCCACCAGCCAAATTCATATTTCGGGTATGGCGCCGTCCAAGTTTCTGGCTTATCAAATTGCAAATCAACTGGATTACAAGCCAAAGCTTCATCAAGCGTATCGACCTCAAAGTTGTTTGCTAGAACTCTGTCTAGCCTCAACTTCATGAACCTATAATTACGGAATAAAATTAAGACCAATAAAATTTTACTTATGTGATGTAACATATAAATATTAATTCAACGTAATGATTCTTCAGTCCAAGTTCGAACCTACTGCAATTAAGATCATTTCGCAACTTATACCTAAAAGCCTTTACATTTTTCCCAGTATACTGTTACTCTTCTCTTCTCATTATTCAAACAATGGCTCTTATTGCAATACAAGGATGCTACTTTAAACTAGATATATCAGAGTCAGATAACTGAAATGACAAAGAAGAAGAAGAAGAAGAAGAAGAAAATTACTTGATCCAAGGGCCATCAGTTGACACGAGAGCAACAGCTGGCCTCTTAAGTCGCTCGGTAATACCAGGAAATTTGTCAAGAAATTTGGGCTCAATCACAAGCCAGAAGTCTTGCTCTCTGTTGCGCTCTCCAAAATGTCTAAGCCGCTCATACAATTGCTCCTTGAAATGCTCCTCTTCATCCAACATGAATTTTGCATTTGCAACCACAAAGTAATACATCTTTGGTGTCACCTACATAATTTATACAATTGCACATGCCCGTTTAACAAGGAGATGTTAATAGCTGAGCTAGCTAACATGTTCATTTAACAAGAAGATGCTAATCATTACAAATTTTGCAAGACAAAAGCTCATCCAAATGAGAACTTTCAGCTGCATTGTATAGTGCAGCCAACAATTTCAAGTTAAAAATTTGACATTGTCTTTCAGCATTCCAGATTTGGCATACACTTTCAAAAGCCTCAAGAAAAGAAATAGTGCCCATGGAAAACACCTTTTTTGGGTGCCTCAGCTAGTAATGGCCAGTTGACCCCAAATTTTACAATAGGAGGGATTCTTTACAATAGCTTAGAAAAACTTGTAAAATTATTCAAATCAAACTTCTTAAAGTGATAATTTATTCCAATTTGTCAATTAACTACTTGCTCTCAATCATTGGCCTCAGTATGTCCGTTTTGACTGAATTACCCTTTTAAAGTAGCATAACATTTGATAGAGTGCTCTCCTTTGGAATCAAACTACTTCTGAAAACTCTTTTCAATGGGCAAAACCGTGAGAATTAACATTACTGATAGCTCAATTAAGACTTGTTTACCCATAATTAGCTAGCAAGCAGCTCTAATTACATATTATTGACAACTAAAGTAGTTCACAAAACAAAAACAAAAATATATATAAAGCAAGGAAGAAGTGTTCTATACTTGCTGAGCCGGTTCAGACGAGCCGGTCTGGTCAGAATCGACCGCAACAGCTCTAACAGGACAAGACGAGAGCTGTTTCAGAGCGAGAGAAGAGACGAGCTTGGAGCCTGTGCTGCTAGGCTGGAGGTTAACTGTGGGAAGGCATGGCGAAGAAGTGAAGGACGAGAGCTTGTGTTGATGAGTAGATGTGAACGGAGCGCACGGCCTGAGAAAGAGCGTCGCCGGTGCCACCATTGGATTTGGAGCGGAGAGGGAAGTGATGATTGATGAAGATTGAAGGCTTATCTATTAGAGATTCTCTAATCTCTATTGTTTTATGGGCTTTTTTCTGGCCCGTGGTTTAGGAAACCGGGCCTTTGGTTTTTTTTCTTTGGTTGATTTCAAGGAATGTCATTCTAAGGATATTAATTATTTCTTTAAAATTAAAATTATATATTCTTTGAAATCTATTAAAAATTAAAACGAAAAAATGGGGATTGTTATCTTTACCAAACGAAAAATATATATTCTTTGGAATCATTTTTATGTTCCAATAATCTTGCTATGATATTTGTTACGGTCATGGATGACATCCCACGGGGCAAAAATCTAACCAAGCAACACACATTATAAATGTGAGAGTGTGTGTTGAGGGTGCACAAAAGTTACTCTGACCTATAAGCTCTTCTGCGTGTGTAAAAACTAGATATTTTCCTCTGTCCTAGGCGAGATCTTATATATGGGAAGAAGGACATGGGGATCATGGTCGGTTTACCTATGATATTAATGGATAGTACTAAAAGTAGCACTTACATGTAGAGGCAAGTCGATGGACTTGCCTTATTTAGTTGTATTATTTTAGGTTGTGGCTATTGATGACTGTTATTCATGGTAGTAGGCGGTTATCAAAGATATGGCTAGTTATAGCCGCCATTCATAGTAATGAGCAGTTATTAGCATAGTCAAATTCGAGAACCATAGGATGATCTCGAGCTCGTAGCTACCTATCTCGAGATGAACTAGCGAAGTAATCTCGAAGTCGGAGATATATAACTCGAGATATCATTTTTGGGCTAAGTATCTGGGCTCGTAATATCTGGGCCTTTGAAACATAGCCCTATCATTAGCCCCTGAAGCCAGAATGTGTTAGCAATAACACTTTCAGATTAATACTTACGTAAATAGGTGGGAGTATGGTGTGTAGCCCTATCATTAGCCCCCGAAACTCGAGAAGAACTAGCACGTAGGCTTATCGAGCTTAAAAGAAATCAAACAGTTCTTGGTTATTCTTTCTTAAATATACTTGAAACGTCCAACTTATAATCATTACTTCTTAATTATGGCTTTAAGAGTGTAAATGAATGTATCATCTCAATGTTTTTTTGCGTATCTCGAGAGAACAGACAATAAATGTTAATGATTATTTTGCATAAATCTTTTTAGATATACGCACGAATAAGAGCAATTAATGCTAAATATTTGGCATTAAATGATCTGACAACCGAATGTCAGAATGTCAGAAATAAAAAACAGAGGCGATGGTTCGTATTGTAAAATTTTTTAAAAAAACTTCATCAGGGTAACGACACGTGGAAAGTAATCTGACCCCGTTAGATTTTCGCGACCCTCTGCCTTCGAGGTGAGAAGTAGACAGAATATAACTATGATTTTTTATGGAATGAATATTGAACGAATGGTCGTATGTCACGTGCCAATAAAGGTCATAGTTTGAGATTACTACTTTTTATGAATCGCCTCCCCCCTTTAAAAATCAATACGAATGAGACAATGAAAACTTTCCATCGTTGAACTCATTCAAAATCTCTAATCTCAAAATTCCTTTCTTCTTCATCTCTGACTCTTACGAAGCGAAGGAAGAGCTCTCCTTGCCCTAAGTGTAGCACCAAAGGGAAGCAGAATTCTCAGAACTCTTCTCAAGAATCAATTTAAACATTAAGAATTTTTATTGTGCGTCATAGAATATTTATATCGAAGTTTTAATTAGATAATCTTATAATAGGCATAATTATGAGTAATTATATTAATTTTCATGAAATCACATGTAGTTATGCGGCAATAAAATTGAAAAACTCAATGAACTAGTTTTAACTGCTGTTTTTTTAATGCATCTTACTTAGGTTTTGTGTAAACTTTGTGTCGTAGAATATTCATCTCGGAGTATTAATTGGATAATCTTCTAATAGGCACAATTAGGAGTAAGTATATTAATTTACACGAAATTATAAGTAGTTATGAGACAATAATTTTTTGAAAATCTCAAACAACTTGTTTAAACGGCAGTTTCACATGTATATTATTTATGTTTAATGAAAAAAATACTTTCATATTGGAGTTTTTTTTTGGATAATTATATAATAGAAATAATTAGTAGTGATTATATTAATTTGCGTAAAATTATGTGTTGTTATGCAACCAAAATATTTAAAAAACTCAAACAACTTATTTAAACAGCTATTTTTTAATGCATCTTACTCATTTTTATGCAAAATTCGTGTGTCATAGAATGTTCATATCGAAGTGTTCGTTGGATAATCTTCTAACAGGTATAACTAGGAGTAATTATATTAATTTTCATGAAAATTTGTGACGTTATGAGGTAAAAAATGTTAAAAATTTTAAACAATTTGTTTAAACAATAATTTCTAATGTATCTTACTTATGTCTTATGAAAAATTACTGTCCTCTGATATTAGGAGTAATATTATGTGTAGTTAGGAGCAATTATATTAATTCGCTCGAAATTAGGTATAGTTTTGAAGCAAAAAAATATTAAAAATATTAAACAACTTGTTTAAACAACAGTTTCTAATGTATCTTACTGCAAAATTAGCGTCATAGAATATTCATATCAAAGTTATAATTGGTCAATCACATAATAGGCATAATTAGGAGTAATTATATTAATTTTTATGAAATTAGATGTAGTTATGAGGCCAACAAATTTTAAAAACTCAAACAACTTATTTAAACAACCGTTTTTAATGCATCTTAAATATGGTTTGTGCAAACTTTGTGTCATACAATGTTCATATCAAAGTGTTAATTGGATAATATTATAATATGTATGATTAGGAGCAATTATATTAATTTTGACGAAATTATGTGTAGTTATGAGTAAAAATGTTAAAAATCTTAAACGACTTGTTTAAACAGCAGTTTCTAATATGTCGTACTTATTTTTTATGAAAAATTAGTGTCGTAGGATATTCATATCGAAGTATTAATTGGACAATCTTATAATACGCATAATTAGGAGTAATTATATAAATTTGTATGAAGTTATGTGTACTTATGCGGTCAAAAAATTTGAAAAACACAAACAACTTATTTAAACAGTTATTTTTAATGCATCCTACTTATATCTTGTGTAAAATTAGTGTCGTCGAATATTCAAATCGAAGTGTTTTTTGGCTAATATTTTAATAGACATAATTAGGAGTAATTATCTTAATTTTTAGAAAATTATATATAGTTATGAGGCCAAAAAGGTTGAATAACTGAACTTTCTTAAATAGCAGTTTCTAATACATTTTACTTATGTTTTGAGGAAAAATAATGCCATAAAATATTCTTTTTGAAGTGCTAAATGAACAATCTTATAATAGGCATAATTAGTAGTAATTATATTAATTTGCACCAAATGATGTGTAGTTATGCGGCCAAAAATTTTCATAAAGCCAAACAACTTGTTTAAACGGCAGTTTTTAACGCATCTTACTTATGTTTTGTGCAATATTAGCGTTATAGAATATTCATATCAAATTTTTAATTAGACAAATTTATAATAGACATTATTAGAAGTAGTTATATTAATTTTCATGAAATTATGTGTAGTAATGAGGCAAAAAAGTTTAAACCTTAAACAACTTTTTTAAACAGCAATTTCTAATGCATTTTACTCATGTTTTGAGAAAAAATAGTATCGTAGAATATTCTATTCAAAGTGTTAATAAAAAAATCTTATAAAAGACGTAATTAGGAGTAATTATATTAATTTATACGAAATTATTTGCAGTTATGCGGCCAAAAAATTTAGAAAGATCAAGCAACTTATTTAAACAACGGTTTTTAATGTTTCTTACTTTTATTTTGTGCGAAATTAGTGTTGTAGAATGTTCATGTCGAAGTTTTAATTGGAAAATCTTAAAATAGGTATATTTACGAGCAATTATATTAATTTTCATGAAATCACATGTAGTTATGCGGCAAACAAATTGAAAAACTCAATCAACTTGTTTAAACTGCTGTTTTTTTAATGCATCTTACTTAGGTTTTGTGCAAACTTTGTGTCGTACAATATTCATCTCGGAGTATTAATTAGATAATCTTCTAATAGGCGCAATTAGAAGTAAGTATATTAATTTTCACGAAATTATAAGTACTTCTGAGGCAATAAATTTTTGAAAATCTCAAAAAACTTGTTTAAAAAGCAGTTTCACATCTTATTTATGTTATATGAAAAATTACTGTTATAGAATATTCATATTGGAGTGTTTTTTGGATAATTATACAATAGGCACAATTAGTAGTAATTATATCAATTTGCGTGAAATTATGTGTAGTTATGCAGCCAATTTTTTTAAAAAACTCAAACAACTTGTTTAAACAGCTATTTTTTAATACATCTTACTTATTTTTTATGCAAAATTTGTGTCATAGAATGTTCATATCGAAGTGTTCGTTGGATAATCTTCTAATAGGCATAACTAGGAGTAATTACATTAATTTTTACGAAATTTTGTGCCGTTATGAGGCGATAAATGTTAAAAATCAAACAACTTGTTTAAACAAGAATTTCTAATGTATCTTACTTATGTCTTATGGAAAATTAGTGTCCTCTCGTTATTCATATTGAAGTGTTAATTTGACAATCTTATAACAAACATAGTTAGGAGCAATTATATTAATTCGCTCGAAATTAGGTGTAGTTTTTAAGCAAAAAAATATTAAAAATCTTAAACAACTTGTTTAAACAACGATTTCTGATGCAACGTACTTATATTTGTGTAAAATTAGCGTTGTAGAATATTCATATCTATGTTTTAATTGGTCAATTATATAATAGGCATAATTAGGAGTAATTATATTGATTTTTATGAAATTATATGTAGTTATGAGGCCAACAAATTTAAAAAAAACTCAAACAACTTGTTTAAACAACCGTTTTTAATGCATCTACGACACTTCAAAAATATTCTTTTTGAAGTGTTAAATAAACAATCTTATAATAGGCATAATTAGGAGTAATTATATTAATTTGCACCAAATGATGTGTAGTTATGCAGCCAAAAATTTTAAGAAACTCAAACAACTTGTTTAAACAACTATTTTTAATGCATCTTACTCATTTTTATGCAAAATTCGTGTCATAGAATGTTTATATCAAAGTGTTCGTTGGATAATCTTCTAATAGGTGTAACTAGGAGTAATTATATTAATTTTCACAAATTTTTGTGCCGTTATGAGGCAATAAATGTTAAAAATCTTAAACAACTTGTTTAAACAGTAATTTCTAATGTATCTTACTTATGTCTTATGAAAAATTAGTGTCCTCTGTTATTCATATTGAAGTGTTAATTTGACAATCTTATAACATACATACTTAGGAGCAATTATATTAATTCGCTCAAAATTAGGTGAAGTGTTGAAGCAAAAAAATGTTAAAAATCTTAAATAACTTGTTTAAACAATAGTTTCTAATGAAACGTACTTATATTTGTGCAAAATTGGCGTCTTAGAATATTCATATCTATGTTTTAATTGGTTAATTATATAATAGGCATAATTAAGAGTAATTATATTAATTTTGATGAAATTATATGTAGTTATGAGGCCAACAAATTTCAAAAACTCAAACAACTTGTTTAAACAACCGTTTTTAATGCATCTTACTTATGTTTTGTGCCAAATTAGCGACAACCGTTTTTAATGCATCAACTTGTTTAAACAACCGTTTTTAATGCATCTTACTTTTAGATAATCTTATAATAGGCATAATTAGGAGTAATTATATTAATTTTCATGAAATCATATGTAGTTATGCGGCAAAAAAATTGAAAAACTCAATCAACTAGTTTAAACTGCTGTTTTTTTTAATGCATCTTACTTAGGTTTTGTGCAAACTTTGTGTCGTACAATATTCATCTCGGAGTATTAATTAGATAATCTTCTAATAGGCGCAATTAGAAGTAAGTATATTAATTTTCACGAAATTATAAGTACTTCGAGGCAATAAATTTTTGAAAATCTCAAAAAACTTGTTTAAACAAAGAGCTTCACATGTATCTTATTTATGTTATATGAAAAATTACTGTTATAGGATATTCATATTGGAGTGTTTTTTGGATAATTATACAATAGGCACAATTAGTAGTAATTATATCAATTTGCGTGAAATTATGTGTAGTTATGCAGCCATTTTTTTTAAAAAACTCAAACAATTTGTTTAAACAACTATTTTTTAATACATCTTACTTATTTTTTATGCAAAATTCGTGTCATAGAATGTTCATATCGAAGTGTTCGTTGGATAATCTTCTAATAGGCATAACTAGGAGTAATTACATTAATTTTTACGAAATTTTGTGCCGTTATGAGGCGATAAATGTTAAAAATCAAACAACTTGTTTAAACAAGAATTTCTAATGTATCCTACTTATGTCTTATGGAAAATTAGTGTCCTCTCGTTATTCATATTGAAGTGTTAATTTGACAATCTTATAACAGACATAGTTAGAAGCAATTATATTAATTCGCTCGAAATTAGGTGTAGTTTTGAAGCAAAAAAAGTTGAAAATCTTAAACAACTTGTTTAAACAACAGCTTCTAATGCATCTTACTTATATTTGTGCAAAATTAGTGTCATAGAATATTCATATCTAAGTTTTAATTGGTCAATCATATAACGAGGCATAATTAGGAGTAATTATATTAATTTTCATGAAATTATATGTAGTTATGAGGCCAAGAAATTTCAAAAACACAAACAACTTGTTTAAACAACCGTTTTTAATGCATCTTAAATATGTTTTGTGCAAACTTTGTGTCGTACAACGTTATTATCAAAGTGTTAATTGGATAATATTCTAATAGGTATGATTAGGAGCAATTATATTAATTTTGACGAAATTATGTGTAGTTATGAGTAAAAATGTTAAAAATCTTAAACGACTTGTTTAAACAAAGAGCTTCTAATATGTCGTACTTATGTTTTATGAAAAATTAGTGTCGTAGGATATTCATATCGAAGTATTAATTGGACAATCTTATAATACGCATAATTAGGAGTAATTATATTAATTTGCATGAAGTTATGTGTACTTATGCGGCCAAAAATTTTGAAAAACACAAACAACCTATTTAAACAGTTGTTTTTAATGCATTCTACTTATATCTTGTGCAAAATTAGTGTCATCTAATATTCATATCGAAGTGTTATTTGGCTAATATTTTAATAGACATAATTGGGAGTATTTATCTTAATTTTTAGGAAATTATATATAGTTATGAGGACAAAAAGGTTGAATAACTTAACTTTTCTTAAATAGCAGCTTTCTAATGCATCTTACTTATGTTTTGAGGAAAAATAGTGCCAAAAATATTCTTTTTGAAGCGTTGAATGAAAAATCTTATAATAGGCATAATTAGGAGTAGTTATATTAATTTGCACCAAATGATGTGTAGTTATGCGGCCAAAAATTTTCATAAAGTCAAACAACTTGTTTAAACAAAGCAGCTTTTAACGCATCTTACTTATGTTTTGTGCAATATTAGCGTTATAGAATATTCATATCGAAGTTTTAATTGGACAACTTTATAATAGACGTAATTAGGAGTAGTTATATTAATTTTTACGAAATTATGTGTAGTTATGAGGGCAAAAATGTTTAAACCTTAAATAACTTTGTTAAATAGCGCTTTCTAATGCATCTTACTCACATTTTGAGAAAAATTAGTATCGTAGAATATTCATATCAAAGTGTTAATTGAAAAATCATATAAAAGACGTAATTAGGAGTAATTATATTAATTTATACGAAATTATGTGCGGTTATGCGGCCAAAAAATTTAGAAAGATCAAGCAACTTATTTAAACAAATGGTTTTAATGCATCATACTTATGTTTTGTGCGAAATTAGTTTTGTAGAATGTTCATGTCGAAGTTTTAATTAGAAAATCTTAAAATAGGCATATTTAGGAGCAATTATATTAATTTATAAGAAATTATGTGTAGCTATGCGCTAAAAAATTTTAAAAACTCAAATAACTTATTTAAACAAATTATTTTTAATGCATCTTACTTATGTTTTGTGCAAAATTAGTGTCGTAGAATATTCATATCGATGTTTTAATTAGAAGATCTTATAATAGGCATGCTTAGGAGTAATTATATTAACTTATAAGAAATTATGTGTAATTATGCAGCCAAAATTTAAAAAACCTCAAACAACTTGTTTAAACAAATTGCTTTTAAAGCTCCCTACTTATGTTTTGTGCAGAATTAGTGTTGTAGAATGTTCATATTGAAGTTTTAATTAGATAATCTTTTAGTAGACATAATTAGGAGTGATTGTATTAATTTTCATTAAATTATGTGTAGTTATGGAGCTAAAAATGTTGAAATACTCAAATAGGGTTTTTAATGCATCTTACTTATGTTTTGGAAGAAAATAGTGTCGTAGAATATTCCTATCGAAGTGTTAATTGAACAATCTTATAATAGGCATAATTAGGAGTAATTATACTAATTTGCACGAAATTATGGGTATTTATGGGGCCAACAAATTTAAAAAAGTGAAATAACTTATTTAAACTATAGCTTTTAATGCATCTTACTTATGTTTTGTGCCAAATTAGCGTCATAGAATATTCATATCAAAGTTTTAATTACATAATCTTATAATAGGCATAATTAGGAGTAATTATATTAATTTTCATGAAATCATATGTAGTTATGCGGCAAAAAAATTGAAAAACTCAATCAACTAGTTTAAACTGCTATTTTTTTTTAATGCATCTTACTTAGGTTTTGTGCAAACTTTGTGTCGTACAATATTCATCTCGGAGTATTAATTAGATAATCTTCTAATAGGCGCAATTAGAAGTAAGTATATTAATTTTCACGAAATTATAAGTACTTCGAGGCAATAAATTTTTGAAAATCTCAAAAAACTTGTTTAAACAAAGAAGCTTTCACATGTATCTTATTTATGTTATATGAAAAATTACTCATATAGGATATTCATATTGGAGTGTTTTTTGGATAATTATACAATAGGCACAATTAGTAGTAATTATATCAATTTGCGTGAAATTATGTGTAGTTATGCACCATTTTTTTCTAAAAACTCAAACAATTTGTTTAAACAAATATTTTTTAATACATCTTACTTATTTTTTATGCAAAATTCGTGTCATAGAATGTTCATATCGAAGTGTTCGTTGGATAATCTTCTAATAGGCATAACTAGGAGTAATTACATTAATTTTTACGAAATTTTGTGCCGTTATGAGGCGATAAATGTTAAAAATCTGAAACAACTTGTTTAAACAAAGAATTTCTAATGTATCTTACTTATGTCTTATGGAAAATTAGTGTCCTCTCGTTATTCATATTGAAGTGTTAATTTGACAATCTTATAACAGACATAGTTAGGAGCAATTATATTAATTCGCTCGAAATTAGGTGTAGTTTTGAAGCAAAAAAATGTTGAAAATCTTAAACAACTTGTTTAAACAACAGCTTTCTAATGCATCTTACTTATATTTGTGCAAAATTAGTGTCATAGAATATTCATATCTAAGTTTTAATTGGTCAATCATATAACAGGCATAATTAGGAGTAATTATATTAATTTTCATGAAATTATATGTAGTTATGAGGCCAACAAATTTCAAAAACACAAACAACTTGTTTAAACAACCGTTTTTAATGCATCTTAAATATGTTTTGTGCAAACTTTGTGTCGTACAACGTTATTATCAAAGTGTTAATTGGATAATATTCTAATAGGTATGATTAGGAGCAATTATATTAATTTTGACGAAATTATGTGTAGTTATGAGTAAAAATGTTAAAAATCTTAAACGACTTGTTTAAACAAAGAGCTTTCTAATATGTCGTACTTATGTTTTATGAAAAATTAGTGTCGTAGGATATTCATATCGAAGTATTAATTGGACAATCTTATAATACGCATAATTAGGAGTAATTATATTAATTTGCATGAAGTTATGTGTACTTATGCGGCCAAAAATTTTGAAAAACACAAACAACCTATTTAAACAGTTGTTTTTAATGCATTCTACTTATATCTTGTGCAAAATTAGTGTCGTCGAATATTCATATCGAAGTGTTATTTGGCTAATATTTTAATAGACATAATTGGGAGTATTTATCTTAATTTTTAGGAAATTATATATAGTTATGAGGACAAAAAGGTTGAATAACTTAACTTTTCTTAAATAGCAGCTTTCTAATGCATCTTACTTATGTTTTGAGGAAAAATAGTGCCAAAAATATTCTTTTTGAAGCGTTGAATGAAAAATCTTATAATAGGCATAATTAGGAGTAGTTATATTAATTTGCACCAAATGATGTGTAGTTATGCGGCCAAAAATTTTCATAAAGCCAAACAACTTGTTTAAACAAATGCAGCTTTTAACGCATCTTACTTATGTTTTGTGCAATATTAGCGTTATAGAATATTCATATCGAAGTTTTAATTGGACAACTTTATAATAGACGTAATTAGGAGTAGTTATATTAATTTTCACGAAATTATGTGTAGTTATGAGGGCAAAAATGTTTAAACCTTAAATAACTTTGTTAAATAGCAGCTTAATGCATCTTACTCACATTTTGAGAAAAATTAGTATCGTAGAATATTCATATCAAAGTGTTAATTGAAAAATCATATAAAAGACGTAATTAGGAGTAATTATATTAATTTATACGAAATTATGTGCGGTTATGCGGCCAAAAAATTTAGAAAGATCAAGCAACTTATTTAAACAAATGGTTTTTAATGCATCATACTTATGTTTTGTGCGAAATTAGTTTTGTAGAATGTTCATGTCGAAGTTTTAATTGGAAAATCTTAAAATAGGCATATTTAGGAGCAATTATATTAATTTATAAGAAATTATGTGTAGCTATGCAGCTAAAAAATTTTAAAAACTCAAATAACTTATTTAAACAAATATTTTTAATGCATCTTACTTATGTTTTGTGCAAAATTAGTGTCGTAGAATATTCATATCGATGTTTTAATTAGAAGATCTTATAATAGGCATGCTTAGGAGTAATTATATTAACTTATAAGAAATTATGTGTAATTATGCAGCCAAAAATTTAAAAAACCTCAAACAACTTGTTTAAACAAATGTTTTTAAAGCTCCCTACTTATGTTTTGTGCAGTAATTAGTGTTGTAGAATGTTCATATTGAAGTTTTAATTAGATAATCTTTTAGTAGACATAATTAGGAGTGATTGTATTAATTTTCATTAAATTATGTGTAGTTATGGAGCTAAAAATGTTGAAATACTCAAATAGGTTTTTTAAATAGTCAAGTTTCTAATGCATCTTACTTATGTTTTGGGAGAAAATAGTGTCGTAGAATATTCCTATCGAAGTGTTAATTGAACAATCTTATAATAGGCATAATTAGGAGTAATTATACTAATTTGCCCGAAATTATGGGTATTTATGGGGCCAACAAATTTAAAAAAGTGAAATAACTTATTTAAACGGCAGCTTTTTAATGCATCTTACTTATGTTTTGTGCCAAATTAGCGTCATAGAATATTCATATCAAAGTTTTAATTACATAATCTTATAATAGGTATAATTAGGAGTAATTATATTAATTTTCATGAAATCATATGTAGTTATGCGGCAAAAAAATTGAAAAACTCAATCAACTAGTTTAAACTCGCTTGTTTTTTTTTTAATGCATCTTACTTAGGTTTTGTGCAAACTTTGTGTCGTACAATATTCATCTCGGAGTATTAATTAGATAATCTTCTAATAGGCGCAATTAGAAGTAAGTATATTAATTTTCACGAAATTATAAGTACTTCGAGGCAATAAATTTTTGAAAATCTCAAAAAACTTGTTTAAACAAGTTTCTTCACATGTATCTTATTTATGTTATATGAAAAATTACTGTTATAGGATATTCATATTGGAGTGTTTTTTGGATAATTATACAATAGGCACAATTAGTAGTAATTATATCAATTTGCGTGAAATTATGTGTAGTTATGCAGCCAATTTTTTTAAAAAACTCAAACAATTTGTTTAAACAAAGCTATTTTTTAATACATCTTACTTATTTTTTATGCAAAATTCGTGTCATAGAATGTTCATATCGAAGTGTTCGTTGGATAATCTTCTAATAGGTATAACTAGGAGTAATTACATTAATTTTTACGAAATTTTGTGCCGTTATGAGGCGATAAATGTTAAAAATCTGAAACAACTTGTTTAAACAAGAATTTCTAATGTATCTTACTTATGTCTTATGGAAAATTAGTGTCCTCTCGTTATTCATATTAAAGTGTTAATTTGACAATCTTATAACAGACATAGTTAGGAGCAATTATATTAATTCGCTCGAAATTAGGTGTAGTTTTGAAGCAAAAAAATGTTGAAAATCTTAAACAACTTGTTTAAACAACAGCTTTCTAATGCATCTTACTTATATTTGTGCAAAATTAGTGTCATAGAATATTCATATCTAAGTTTTAATTGGTCAATCATATAACGGGCATAATTAGGAGTAATTATATTAATTTTCATGAAATTATATGTAGTTATGAGGCCAACAAATTTCAAAAAACAAACAACTTGTTTAAACAACCGTTTTTAATGCATCTTAAATATGTTTTGTGCAAACTTTGTGTCGTACAACGTTATTATCAAAGTGTTAATTGGATAATATTCTAATAGGTATGATTAGGAGCAATTATATTAATTTTGACGAAATTATGTGTAGTTATGAGTAAAAATGTTAAAAATCTTAAACGACTTGTTTAAACAAAGAGCTTTCTAATATGTCGTACTTATGTTTTATGAAAAATTAGTGTCGTAGGATATTCATATCGAAGTATTAATTGGACAATCTTATAATACGCATAATTAGGAGTAATTATATTAATTTGCATGAAGTTATGTGTACTTATGCGGCCAAAAATTTTGAAAAACACAAACAACCTATTTAAACAAGCTTGTTTTTAATGCATTCTACTTATATCTTGTGCAAAATTAGTGTCGTCGAATATTCATATCGAAGTGTTATTTGGCTAATATTTTAATAGACATAATTGGGAGTATTTATCTTAATTTTTAGGAAATTATATATAGTTATGAGGACAAAAAGGTTGAATAACTTAACTTTTCTTAAATAGCAGCTTTCTAATGCATCTTACTTATGTTTTGAGGAAAAATAGTGCCAAAAATATTCTTTTTGAAGCGTTGAATGAAAAATCTTATAATAGGCATAATTAGGAGTAGTTATATTAATTTGCACCAAATGATGTGTAGTTATGCGGCCAAAAATTTTGATAAAGCCAAACAACTTGTTTAAACAGCAGTTTTTTAACGCATCTTACTTATGTTTTGTGCAATATTAACGTTATAGAATATTCATATTGAAGTTTTCATTGGACAACCTTATAATAGACGTAATTAGGAGTAGTTATATTAATTTTCACGAAATTATGTGTAGTTATGAGGGCAAAAATGTTTAAACCTTAAATAACTTTGTTAAATAGCAGCTTCTAATGCATCTTACTCACATTTTGAGAAAAATAGTATCGTAGAATATTCATATCAAAGTGTTAATTGAAAAATCATATAAAAGACGTAATTAGGAGTAATTATATTAATTTATACGAAATTATGTGCGGTTATGCGGCCAAAAAATTTAGAAAGATCAAGCAACTTATTTAAACAAATGGTTTTTAATGCATCATACTTATGTTTTGTGCGAAATTAGTTTTGTAGAATGTTCATGTCGAAGTTTTAATTGGAAAATCTTAAAATAGGCATATTTAGGAGCAATTATATTAATTTATAAGAAATTATGTGTAGCTATGCAGTTAAAAAATTTTAAAAACTCAAATAACTTATTTAAACAGCTATTTTTAATGCATCTTACTTATGTTTTGTGCAAAATTAGTGTCGTAGAATATTCATATCGATGTTTTAATTAGAAGATCTTATAATAGGCATGCTTAGGAGTAATTATATTAACTTATAAGAAATTATGTGTAATTATGCAGCCAAAAATTTAAAAAACCTCAAACAACTTGTTTAAACAATTGCTTTTAAAGCTCCCTACTTATGTTTTGTGCAGAATTAGTGTTGTAGAATGTTCATATTGAAGTTTTAATTAGATAATCTTTTAGTAGACATAATTAGGAGTGATTGTATTAATTTTCATTAAATTATGTGTAGTTATGGAGCTAAAAATGTTGAAATACTCAAATAGGTTTTTTAAATAGTCAAGTTTCTAATGCATCTTACTTATGTTTTGGGAGAAAATAGTGTCGTAGAATATTCCTATCGAAGTGTTAATTGAACAATCTTATAATAGGCATAATTAGGAGTAATTATACTAATTTGCCCGAAATTATGGGTATTTATGGGGCCAACAAATTTAAAAAAGTGAAATAACTTATTTAAACTAGCAGCTTTTAATGCATCTTACTTATGTTTTGTGCCAAATTAGCGTCATAGAATATTCATATCAAAGTTTTAATTACATAATCTTATAATAGGTATAATTAGGAGTAATTATATTAATTTTCATGAAATCATATGTAGTTATGCGGCAAAAAAATTGAAAAACTCAATCAACTAGTTTAAACTGCTGCTTTTTTTTTAATGCATCTTACTTAGGTTTTGTGCAAACTTTGTGTCGTACAATATTCATCTCGGAGTATTAATTAGATAATCTTCTAATAGGCGCAATTAGAAGTAAGTATATTAATTTTCACGAAATTATAAGTACTTCTGAGGCAATAAATTTTTGAAAATCTCAAAAAACTTGTTTAAACAAAGAAGCCACATGTATCTTATTTATGTTATATGAAAAATTACTGTTATAGGATATTCATATTGGAGTGTTTTTTGGATAATTATACAATAGGCACAATTAGTAGTAATTATATCAATTTGCGTGAAATTATGTGTAGTTATGCAGCCATTTTTTTTAAAAAACTCAAACAATTTGTTTAAACAGCTATTTTTTAATACATCTTACTTATTTTTTATGCAAAATTCGTGTCATAGAATGTTCATATCGAAGTGTTCGTTGGATAATCTTCTAATAGGCATAACTAGGAGTAATTACATTAATTTTTACGAAATTTTGTGCCGTTATGAGGCGATAAATGTTAAAAATCTGAAACAACTTGTTTAAACAAAGCAATTTCTAATGTATCTTACTTATGTCTTATGGAAAATTAGTGTCCTCTGTTATTCATATTAAAGTGTTAATTTGACAATCTTATAACAGACATAGTTAGGAGCAATTATATTAATTCGCTCGAAATTAGGTGTAGTTTTGAAGCAAAAAAATGTTGAAAATCTTAAACAACTTGTTTAAACAACAGCTTCTAATGCATCTTACTTATATTTGTGCAAAATTAGTGTCATAGAATATTCATATCTAAGTTTTAATTGGTCAATCATATAACGGGCATAATTAGGAGTAATTATATTAATTTTCATGAAATTATATGTAGTTATGAGGCCAACAAATTTCAAAAACACAAACAACTTGTTTAAACAACCGTTTTTAATGCATCTTAAATATGTTTTGTGCAAACTTTGTGTCGTACAACGTTATTATCAAAGTGTTAATTGGATAATATTCTAATAGGTATGATTAGGAGCAATTATATTAATTTTGACGAAATTATGTGTAGTTATGAGTAAAAATGTTAAAAATCTTAAACGACTTGTTTAAACAAAGCAGTTTCTAATATGTCGTACTTATGTTTTATGAAAAATTAGTGTCGTAGGATATTCATATCGAAGTATTAATTGGACAATCTTATAATACGCATAATTAGGAGTAATTATATTAATTTGCATGAAGTTATGTGTACTTATGCGGCCAAAAATTTTGAAAAACACAAACAACCTATTTAAACAGTTGTTTTTAATGCATTCTACTTATATCTTGTGCAAAATTAGTGTCGTCGAATATTCATATCGAAGTGTTATTTGGCTAATATTTTAATAGACATAATTGGGAGTATTTATCTTAATTTTTAGGAAATTATATATAGTTATGAGGACAAAAAGGTTGAATAACTTAACTTTTCTTAAATAGCAGTTTCTAATGCATCTTACTTATGTTTTGAGGAAAAATAGTGCCAAAAATATTCTTTTTGAAGCGTTGAATGAAAAATCTTATAATAGGCATAATTAGGAGTAGTTATATTAATTTGCACCAAATGATGTGTAGTTATGCGGCCAAAAATTTTCATAAAGCCAAACAACTTGTTTAAACAGCAGTTTTTAACGCATCTTACTTATGTTTTGTGCAATATTAGCGTTATAGAATATTCATATCGAAGTTTTAATTGGACAACTTTATAATAGACGTAATTAGGAGTAGTTATATTAATTTTCACGAAATTATGTGTAGTTATGAGGGCAAAAATGTTTAAACCTTAAATAACTTTGTTAAATAGCAGTTTCTAATGCATCTTACTCACATTTTGAGAAAAATTAGTATCGTAGAATATTCATATCAAAGTGTTAATTGAAAAATCATATAAAAGACGTAATTAGGAGTAATTATATTAATTTATACGAAATTATGTGCGGTTATGCGGCCAAAAAATTTAGAAAGATCAAGCAACTTATTTAAACAGCGGTTTTTAATGCATCATACTTATGTTTTGTGCGAAATTAGTTTTGTAGAATGTTCATGTCGAAGTTTTAATTGGAAAATCTTAAAATAGGCATATTTAGGAGCAATTATATTAATTTATAAGAAATTATGTGTAGCTATGCAGTTAAAAAATTTTAAAAACTCAAATAACTTATTTAAACAGCTATTTTTAATGCATCTTACTTATGTTTTGTGCAAAATTAGTGTCGTAGAATATTCATATCGATGTTTTAATTAGAAGATCTTATAATAGGCATGCTTAGGAGTAATTATATTAACTTATAAGAAATTATGTGTAATTATGCAGCCAAAAATTTAAAAAACCTCAAACAACTTGTTTAAACAGCTGTTTTTAAAGCTCCCTACTTATGTTTTGTGCAGAATTAGTGTTGTAGAATGTTCATATTGAAGTTTTAATTAGATAATCTTTTAGTAGACATAATTAGGAGTGATTGTATTAATTTTCATTAAATTATGTGTAGTTATGGAGCTAAAAATGTTGAAATACTCAAATAGGTTTTTTAAATAGCTGTTTCTAATGCATCTTACTTATGTTTTGGGAGAAAATAGTGTCGTAGAATATTCCTATCGAAGTGTTAATTGAACAATCTTATAATAGGCATAATTAGGAGTAATTATACTAATTTGCCCGAAATTATGGGTATTTATGGGGCCAACAAATTTAAAAAAGTGAAATAACTTATTTAAACGGCAGTTTTTAATGCATCTTACTTATGTTTTGTGCCAAATTAGCGTCATAGAATATTCATATCAAAGTTTTAATTACATAATCTTATAATAGGTATAATTAGGAGTAATTATATTAATTTTCATGAAATCATATGTAGTTATGCGGCAAAAAAATTGAAAAACTCAATCAACTAGTTTAAACTGCTGTTTTTTTTTTAATGCATCTTACTTAGGTTTTGTGCAAACTTTGTGTCGTACAATATTCATCTCGGAGTATTAATTAGATAATCTTCTAATAGGCGCAATTAGAAGTAAGTATATTAATTTTCACGAAATTATAAGTACTTCTGAGGCAATAAATTTTTGAAAATCTCAAAAAACTTGTTTAAACAATGAGTTTCACATGTATCTTATTTATGTTATATGAAAAATTACTGTTATAGGATATTCATATTGGAGTGTTTTTTGGATAATTATACAATAGGCACAATTAGTAGTAATTATATCAATTTGCGTGAAATTATGTGTAGTTATGCAGCCATTTTTTTTAAAAAACTCAAACAATTTGTTTAAACAGCTATTTTTTAATACATCTTACTTATTTTTTATGCAAAATTCGTGTCATAGAATGTTCATATCGAAGTGTTCGTTGGATAATCTTCTAATAGGCATAACTAGGAGTAATTACATTAATTTTTACGAAATTTTGTGCCGTTATGAGGCGATAAATGTTAAAAATCTGAAACAACTTGTTTAAACAGCAATTTCTAATGTATCTTACTTATGTCTTATGGAAAATTAGTGTCCTCTGTTATTCATATTGAAGTGTTAATTTGACAATCTTATAACAGACATAGTTAGGAGCAATTATATTAATTCGCTCGAAATTAGGTGTAGTTTTGAAGCAAAAAAATGTTGAAAATCTTAAACAACTTGTTTAAACAACAGTTTCTAATGCATCTTACTTATATTTGTGCAAAATTAGTGTCATAGAATATTCATATCTAAGTTTTAATTGGTCAATCATATAACGGGCATAATTAGGAGTAATTATATTAATTTTCATGAAATTATATGTAGTTATGAGGCCAACAAATTTCAAAAACACAAACAACTTGTTTAAACAACCGTTTTTAATGCATCTTAAATATGTTTTGTGCAAACTTTGTGTCGTACAACGTTATTATCAAAGTGTTAATTGGATAATATTCTAATAGGTATGATTAGGAGCAATTATATTAATTTTGACGAAATTATGTGTAGTTATGAGTAAAAATGTTAAAAATCTTAAACGACTTGTTTAAACAGCAGTTTCTAATATGTCGTACTTATGTTTTATGAAAAATTAGTGTCGTAGGATATTCATATCGAAGTATTAATTGGACAATCTTATAATACGCATAATTAGGAGTAATTATATTAATTTGCATGAAGTTATGTGTACTTATGCGGCCAAAAATTTTGAAAAACACAAACAACCTATTTAAACAGTTGTTTTTAATGCATTCTACTTATATCTTGTGCAAAATTAGTGTCGTCGAATATTCATATCGAAGTGTTATTTGGCTAATATTTTAATAGACATAATTGGGAGTATTTATCTTAATTTTTAGGAAATTATATATAGTTATGAGGACAAAAAGGTTGAATAACTTAACTTTTCTTAAATAGCAGTTTCTAATGCATCTTACTTATGTTTTGAGGAAAAATAGTGCCAAAAATATTCTTTTTGAAGCGTTGAATGAAAAATCTTATAATAGGCATAATTAGGAGTAGTTATATTAATTTGCACCAAATGATGTGTAGTTATGCGGCCAAAAATTTTCATAAAGCCAAACAACTTGTTTAAACAGCAGTTTTTAACGCATCTTACTTATGTTTTGTGCAATATTAGCGTTATAGAATATTCATATCGAAGTTTTAATTGGACAACTTTATAATAGACGTAATTAGGAGTAGTTATATTAATTTTCACGAAATTATGTGTAGTTATGAGGGCAAAAATGTTTAAACCTTAAATAACTTTGTTAAATAGCAGTTTCTAATGCATCTTACTCACATTTTGAGAAAAATTAGTATCGTAGAATATTCATATCAAAGTGTTAATTGAAAAATCATATAAAAGACGTAATTAGGAGTAATTATATTAATTTATACGAAATTATGTGCGGTTATGCGGCCAAAAAATTTAGAAAGATCAAGCAACTTATTTAAACAGCGGTTTTTAATGCATCATACTTATGTTTTGTGCGAAATTAGTTTTGTAGAATGTTCATGTCGAAGTTTTAATTGGAAAATCTTAAAATAGGCATATTTAGGAGCAATTATATTAATTTATAAGAAATTATGTGTAGCTATGCAGTTAAAAAATTTTAAAAACTCAAATAACTTATTTAAACAGCTATTTTTAATGCATCTTACTTATGTTTTGTGCAAAATTAGTGTCGTAGAATATTCATATCGATGTTTTAATTAGAAGATCTTATAATAGGCATGCTTAGGAGTAATTATATTAACTTATAAGAAATTATGTGTAATTATGCAGCCAAAAATTTAAAAAACCTCAAACAACTTGTTTAAACAGCTGTTTTTAAAGCTCCCTACTTATGTTTTGTGCAGAATTAGTGTTGTAGAATGTTCATATTGAAGTTTTAATTAGATAATCTTTTAGTAGACATAATTAGGAGTGATTGTATTAATTTTCATTAAATTATGTGTAGTTATGGAGCTAAAAATGTTGAAATACTCAAATAGGTTTTTTAAATAGCTGTTTCTAATGCATCTTACTTATGTTTTGGGAGAAAATAGTGTCGTAGAATATTCCTATCGAAGTGTTAATTGAACAATCTTATAATAGGCATAATTAGGAGTAATTATACTAATTTGCCCGAAATTATGGGTATTTATGGGGCCAACAAATTTAAAAAAGTGAAATAACTTATTTAAACGGCAGTTTTTAATGCATCTTACTTATGTTTTGTGCCAAATTAGCGTCATAGAATATTCATATCAAAGTTTTAATTACATAATCTTATAATAGGTATAATTAGGAGTAATTATATTAATTTTCATGAAATCATATGTAGTTATGCGGCAAAAAAATTGAAAAACTCAATCAACTAGTTTAAACTGCTGTTTTTTTTTAATGCATCTTACTTAGGTTTTGTGCAAACTTTGTGTCGTACAATATTCATCTCGGAGTATTAATTAGATAATCTTCTAATAGGCGCAATTAGAAGTAAGTATATTAATTTTCACGAAATTATAAGTACTTCTGAGGCAATAAATTTTTGAAAATCTCAAAAAACTTGTTTAAACAGCAGTTTCACATGTATCTTATTTATGTTATATGAAAAATTACTGTTATAGGATATTCATATTGGAGTGTTTTTTGGATAATTATACAATAGGCACAATTAGTAGTAATTATATCAATTTGCGTGAAATTATGTGTAGTTATGCAGCCATTTTTTTTAAAAAACTCAAACAATTTGTTTAAACAGCTATTTTTTAATACATCTTACTTATTTTTTATGCAAAATTCGTGTCATAGAATGTTCATATCGAAGTGTTCGTTGGATAATCTTCTAATAGGCATAACTAGGAGTAATTACATTAATTTTTACGAAATTTTGTGCCGTTATGAGGCGATAAATGTTAAAAATCTGAAACAACTTGTTTAAACAGCAATTTCTAATGTATTTTACTTATGTCTTATGGAAAATTAGTGTCCTCTGTTATTCATATTGAAGTGTTAATTTGACAATCTTATAACGAGACATAGTTAGGAGCAATTATATTAATTCGCTCGAAATTAGGTGTAGTTTTGAAGCAAAAAAATGTTGAAAATCTTAAACAACTTGTTTAAACAACAGTTTCTAATGCATCTTACTTATATTTGTGCAAAATTAGTGTCATAGAATATTCATATCTAAGTTTTAATTGGTCAATCATATAACAGGCATAATTAGGAGTAATTATATTAATTTTCATGAAATTATATGTAGTTATGAGGCCAACAAATTTCAAAAACACAAACAACTTGTTTAAACAACCGTTTTTAATGCATCTTAAATATGTTTTGTGCAAACTTTGTGTCGTACAACGTTATTATCAAAGTGTTAATTGGATAATATTCTAATAGGTATGATTAGGAGCAATTATATTAATTTTGACGAAATTATGTGTAGTTATGAGTAAAAATGTTAAAAATCTTAAACGACTTGTTTAAACAGCAGTTTCTAATATGTCGTACTTATGTTTTATGAAAAATTAGTGTCGTAGGATATTCATATCGAAGTATTAATTGGACAATCTTATAATACGCATAATTAGGAGTAATTATATTAATTTGCATGAAGTTATGTGTACTTATGCGGCCAAAAATTTTGAAAAACACAAACAACCTATTTAAACAGTTGTTTTTAATGCATTCTACTTATATCTTGTGCAAAATTAGTGTCGTCGAATATTCATATCGAAGTGTTATTTGGCTAATATTTTAATAGACATAATTGGGAGTATTTATCTTAATTTTTAGGAAATTATATATAGTTATGAGGACAAAAAGGTTGAATAACTTAACTTTTCTTAAATAGCAGTTTCTAATGCATCTTACTTATGTTTTGAGGAAAAATAGTGCCAAAAATATTCTTTTTGAAGCGTTGAATGAAAAATCTTATAATAGGCATAATTAGGAGTAGTTATATTAATTTGCACCAAATGATGTGTAGTTATGCGGCCAAAAATTTTCATAAAGCCAAACAACTTGTTTAAACAGCAGTTTTTAACGCATCTTACTTATGTTTTGTGCAATATTAGCGTTATAGAATATTCATATCGAAGTTTTAATTGGACAACTTTATAATAGACGTAATTAGGAGTAGTTATATTAATTTTCACGAAATTATGTGTAGTTATGAGGGCAAAAATGTTTAAACCTTAAATAACTTTGTTAAATAGCAGTTTCTAATGCATCTTACTCACATTTTGAGAAAAAATAGTATCGTAGAATATTCATATCAAAGTGTTAATTGAAAAATCATATAAAAGACGTAATTAGGAGTAATTATATTAATTTATACGAAATTATGTGCGGTTATGCGGCCAAAAAATTTAGAAAGATCAAGCAACTTATTTAAACAGCGGTTTTTAATGCATCATACTTATGTTTTGTGCGAAATTAGTTTTGTAGAATGTTCATGTCGAAGTTTTAATTGGAAAATCTTAAAATAGGCATATTTAGGAGCAATTATATTAATTTATAAGAAATTATGTGTAGCTATGCAGTTAAAAAATTTTAAAAACTCAAATAACTTATTTAAACAGCTATTTTTAATGCATCTTACTTATGTTTTGTGCAAAATTAGTGTCGTAGAATATTCATATCGATGTTTTAATTAGAAGATCTTATAATAGGCATGCTTAGGAGTAATTATATTAACTTATAAGAAATTATGTGTAATTATGCAGCCAAAAATTTAAAAAACCTCAAACAACTTGTTTAAACAGCTGTTTTTAAAGCTCCCTACTTATGTTTTGTGCAGAATTAGTGTTGTAGAATGTTCATATTGAAGTTTTAATTAGATAATCTTTTAGTAGACATAATTAGGAGTGATTGTATTAATTTTCATTAAATTATGTGTAGTTATGGAGCTAAAAATGTTGAAATACTCAAATAGGTTTTTTAAATAGCTGTTTCTAATGCATCTTACTTATGTTTTGGGAGAAAATAGTGTCGTAGAATATTCCTATCGAAGTGTTAATTGAACAATCTTATAATAGGCATAATTAGGAGTAATTATACTAATTTGCCCGAAATTATGGGTATTTATGGGGCCAACAAATTTAAAAAAGTGAAATAACTTATTTAAACGGCAGTTTTTAATGCATCTTACTTATGTTTTGTGCCAAATTAGCGTCATAGAATATTCATATCAAAGTTTTAATTACATAATCTTATAATAGGTATAATTAGGAGTAATTATATTAATTTTCATGAAATCATATGTAGTTATGCGGCAAAAAAATTGAAAAACTCAATCAACTAGTTTAAACTGCTGTTTTTTTTTAATGCATCTTACTTAGGTTTTGTGCAAACTTTGTGTCGTACAATATTCATCTCGGAGTATTAATTAGATAATCTTCTAATAGGCGCAATTAGAAGTAAGTATATTAATTTTCACGAAATTATAAGTACTTCTGAGGCAATAAATTTTTGAAAATCTCAAAAAACTTGTTTAAACAGCAGTTTCACATGTATCTTATTTATGTTATATGAAAAATTACTGTTATAGGATATTCATATTGGAGTGTTTTTGGATAATTATACAATAGGCACAATTAGTAGTAATTATATCAATTTGCGTGAAATTATGTGTAGTTATGCAGCCATTTTTTTTAAAAAACTCAAACAATTTGTTTAAACAGCTATTTTTTAATACATCTTACTTATTTTTTATGCAAAATTCGTGTCATAGAATGTTCATATCGAAGTGTTCGTCGGATAATCTTCTAATAGGCATAACTAGGAGTAATTACATTAATTTTTACGAAATTTTGTGCCGTTATGAGGCGATAAATGTTAAAAATCTGAAACAACTTGTTTAAACAGCAATTTCTAATGTATTTTACTTATGTCTTATGGAAAATTAGTGTCCTCTGTTATTCATATTGAAGTGTTAATTTGACAATCTTATAACAGACATAGTTAGGAGCAATTATATTAATTCGCTCGAAATTAGGTGTAGTTTTGAAGCAAAAAAATGTTGAAAATCTTAAACAACTTGTTTAAACAACAGTTTCTAATGCATCTTACTTATATTTGTGCAAAATTAGTGTCATAGAATATTCATATCTAAGTTTTAATTGGTCAATCATATAACAGGCATAATTAGGAGTAATTATATTAATTTTCATGAAATTATATGTAGTTATGAGGCCAACAAATTTCAAAAACACAAACAACTTGTTTAAACAACCGTTTTTAATGCATCTTAAATATGTTTTGTGCAAACTTTGTGTCGTACAACGTTATTATCAAAGTGTTAATTGGATAATATTCTAATAGGTATGATTAGGAGCAATTATATTAATTTTGACGAAATTATGTGTAGTTATGAGTAAAAATGTTAAAAATCTTAAACGACTTGTTTAAACAGCAGTTTCTAATATGTCGTACTTATGTTTTATGAAAAATTAGTGTCGTAGGATATTCATATCGAAGTATTAATTGGACAATCTTATAATACGCATAATTAGGAGTAATTATATTAATTTGCATGAAGTTATGTGTACTTATGCGGCCAAAAATTTTGAAAAACACAAACAACCTATTTAAACAGTTGTTTTTAATGCATTCTACTTATATCTTGTGCAAAATTAGTGTCGTCGAATATTCATATCGAAGTGTTATTTGGCTAATATTTTAATAGACATAATTGGGAGTATTTATCTTAATTTTTAGGAAATTATATATAGTTATGAGGACAAAAAGGTTGAATAACTTAACTTTTCTTAAATAGCAGTTTCTAATGCATCTTACTTATGTTTTGAGGAAAAATAGTGCCAAAAATATTCTTTTTGAAGCGTTGAATGAAAAATCTTATAATAGGCATAATTAGGAGTAGTTATATTAATTTGCACCAAATGATGTGTAGTTATGCGGCCAAAAATTTTCATAAAGCCAAACAACTTGTTTAAACAGCAGTTTTTAACGCATCTTACTTATGTTTTGTGCAATATTAGCGTTATAGAATATTCATATCGAAGTTTTAATTGGACAACTTTATAATAGACGTAATTAGGAGTAGTTATATTAATTTTCACGAAATTATGTGTAGTTATGAGGGCAAAAATGTTTAAACCTTAAATAACTTTGTTAAATAGCAGTTTCTAATGCATCTTACTCACATTTTGAGAAAAAATAGTATCGTAGAATATTCATATCAAAGTGTTAATTGAAAAATCATATAAAAGACGTAATTAGGAGTAATTATATTAATTTATACGAAATTATGTGCGGTTATGCGGCCAAAAAATTTAGAAAGATCAAGCAACTTATTTAAACAGCGGTTTTTAATGCATCATACTTATGTTTTGTGCGAAATTAGTTTTGTAGAATGTTCATGTCGAAGTTTTAATTGGAAAATCTTAAAATAGGCATATTTAGGAGCAATTATATTAATTTATAAGAAATTATGTGTAGCTATGCAGTTAAAAAATTTTAAAAACTCAAATAACTTATTTAAACAGCTATTTTTAATGCATCTTACTTATGTTTTGTGCAAAATTAGTGTCGTAGAATATTCATATCGATGTTTTAATTAGAAGATCTTATAATAGGCATGCTTAGGAGTAATTATATTAACTTATAAGAAATTATGTGTAATTATGCAGCCAAAAATTTAAAAAACCTCAAACAACTTGTTTAAACAGCTGTTTTTAAAGCTCCCTACTTATGTTTTGTGCAGAATTAGTGTTGTAGAATGTTCATATTGAAGTTTTAATTAGATAATCTTTTAGTAGACATAATTAGGAGTGATTGTATTAATTTTCATTAAATTATGTGTAGTTATGGAGCTAAAAATGTTGAAATACTCAAATAGGTTTTTTAAATAGCTGTTTCTAATGCATCTTACTTATGTTTTGGGAGAAAATAGTGTCGTAGAATATTCCTATCGAAGTGTTAATTGAACAATCTTATAATAGGCATAATTAGGAGTAATTATACTAATTTGCCCGAAATTATGGGTATTTATGGGGCCAACAAATTTAAAAAAGTGAAATAACTTATTTAAACGGCAGTTTTTAATGCATCTTACTTATGTTTTGTGCCAAATTAGCGTCATAGAATATTCATATCAAAGTTTTAATTACATAATCTTATAATAGGTATAATTAGGAGTAATTATATTAATTTTCATGAAATCATATGTAGTTATGCGGCAAAAAAATTGAAAAACTTTAAACTGCTGTTTTTTTTTAATGCATCTTACTTAGGTTTTGTGCAAACTTTGTGTCGTACAATATTCATCTCGGAGTATTAATTAGATAATCTTCTAATAGGCGCAATTAGAAGTAAGTATATTAATTTTCACGAAATTATAAGTACTTCTGAGGCAATAAATTTTTGAAAATCTCAAAAAACTTGTTTAAACAGCAGTTTCACATGTATCTTATTTATGTTATATGAAAAATTACTGTTATAGGATATTCATATTGGAGTGTTTTTTGGATAATTATACAATAGGCACAATTAGTAGTAATTATATCAATTTGCTTGAAATTATGTGTAGTTATGCAGCCATTTTTTTTAAAAAACTCAAACAATTTGTTTAAACAGCTATTTTTTAATACATCTTACTTATTTTTTATGCAAAATTCGTGTCATAGAATGTTCATATCGAAGTGTTCGTCGGATAATCTTCTAATAGGCATAACTAGGAGTAATTACATTAATTTTTACGAAATTTTGTGCCGTTATGAGGCGATAAATGTTAAAAATCTGAAACAACTTGTTTAAACAGCAATTTCTAATGTATCTTACTTATGTCTTATGGAAAATTAGTGTCCTCTGTTATTCATATTGAAGTGTTAATTTGACAATCTTATAACAGACATAGTTAGGAGCAATTATATTAATTCGCTCGAAATTAGGTGTAGTTTTGAAGCAAAAAAATGTTGAAAATCTTAAACAACTTGTTTAAACAACAGTTTCTAATGCATCTTACTTATATTTGTGCAAAATTAGTGTCATAGAATATTCATATCTAAGTTTTAATTGGTCAATCATATAACGGGCATAATTAGGAGTAATTATATTAATTTTCATGAAATTATATGTAGTTATGAGGCCAAGAAATTTCAAAAACACAAACAACTTGTTTAAACAACCGTTTTTAATGCATCTTAAATATGTTTTGTGCAAACTTTGTGTCGTACAACGTTATTATCAAAGTGTTAATTGGATAATATTCTAATAGGTATGATTAGGAGCAATTATATTAATTTTGACGAAATTATGTGTAGTTATGAGTAAAAATGTTAAAAATCTTAAACGACTTGTTTAAACAGCAGTTTCTAATATGTCGTACTTATGTTTTATGAAAAATTAGTGTCGTAGGATATTCATATCGAAGTATTAATTGGACAATCTTATAATACGCATAATTAGGAGTAATTATATTAATTTGCATGAAGTTATGTGTACTTATGCGGCCAAAAATTTTGAAAAACACAAACAACCTATTTAAACAGTTGTTTTTAATGCATTCTACTTATATCTTGTGCAAAATTAGTGTCGTCGAATATTCATATCGAAGTGTTATTTGGCTAATATTTTAATAGACATAATTGGGAGTATTTATCTTAATTTTTAGGAAATTATATATAGTTATGAGGACAAAAAGGTTGAATAACTTAACTTTTCTTAAATAGCAGTTTCTAATGCATCTTACTTATGTTTTGAGGAAAAATAGTGCCAAAAATATTCTTTTTGAAGCGTTGAATGAAAAATCTTATAATAGGCATAATTAGGAGTAGTTATATTAATTTGCACCAAATGATGTGTAGTTATGCGGCCAAAAATTTTCATAAAGCCAAACAACTTGTTTAAACAGCAGTTTTTAACGCATCTTACTTATGTTTTGTGCAATATTAGCGTTATAGAATATTCATATCGAAGTTTTAATTGGACAACTTTATAATAGACGTAATTAGGAGTAGTTATATTAATTTTCACGAAATTATGTGTAGTTATGAGGGCAAAAATGTTTAAACCTTAAATAACTTTGTTAAATAGCAGTTTCTAATGCATCTTACTCACATTTTGAGAAAAATTAGTATCGTAGAATATTCATATCAAAGTGTTAATTGAAAAATCATATAAAAGACGTAATTAGGAGTAATTATATTAATTTATACGAAATTATGTGCGGTTATGCGGCCAAAAAATTTAGAAAGATCAAGCAACTTATTTAAACAGCGGTTTTTAATGCATCATACTTATGTTTTGTGCGAAATTAGTTTTGTAGAATGTTCATGTCGAAGTTTTAATTGGAAAATCTTAAAATAGGCATATTTAGGAGCAATTATATTAATTTATAAGAAATTATGTGTAGCTATGCAGTTAAAAAATTTTAAAAACTCAAATAACTTATTTAAACAGCTATTTTTAATGCATCTTACTTATGTTTTGTGCAAAATTAGTGTCGTAGAATATTCATATCGATGTTTTAATTAGAAGATCTTATAATAGGCATGCTTAGGAGTAATTATATTAACTTATAAGAAATTATGTGTAATTATGCAGCCAAAAATTTAAAAAACCTCAAACAACTTGTTTAAACAGCTGTTTTTAAAGCTCCCTACTTATGTTTTGTGCAGAATTAGTGTTGTAGAATGTTCATATTGAAGTTTTAATTAGATAATCTTTTAGTAGACATAATTAGGAGTGATTGTATTAATTTTCATTAAATTATGTGTAGTTATGGAGCTAAAAATGTTGAAATACTCAAATAGGGTTTTTAATGCATCTTACTTATGTTTTGGGAGAAAATAGTGTCGTAGAATATTCCTATCGAAGTGTTAATTGAACAATCTTATAATAGGCATAATTAGGAGTAATTATACTAATTTGCACGAAATTATGGGTATTTATGGGGCCAACAAATTTAAAAAAGTGAAATAACTTATTTAAACGGCAGTTTTTAATGCATCTTACTTATGTTTTGTGCCAAATTAGCGTCATAGAATATTCATATCAAAGTTTTAATTACATAATCTTATAATAGGCATAATTAGGAGTAATTATATTAATTTTCATGAAATCATATGTAGTTATGCGGCAAAAAAATTGAAAAACTCAATCAACTAGTTTAAACTGCTGTTTTTTTTTAATGCATCTTACTTAGGTTTTGTGCAAACTTTGTGTCGTACAATATTCATCTCGGAGTATTAATTAGATAATCTTCTAATAGGCGCAATTAGAAGTAAGTATATTAATTTTCACGAAATTATAAGTACTTCTGAGGCAATAAATTTTTGAAAATCTCAAAAAACTTGTTTAAACAGCAGTTTCACATGTATCTTATTTATGTTATATGAAAAATTACTGTTATAGGATATTCATATTGGAGTGTTTTTTGGATAATTATACAATAGGCACAATTAGTAGTAATTATATCAATTTGCGTGAAATTATGTGTAGTTATGCAGCCATTTTTTAAAAAAAAAAAACTCAAACAACTTGTTTAAACAGCTATTTTTTTAATACATCTTACTTATTTTTTATGCAAAATTCGTGTCATAGAATGTTCATATCGAAGTGTTCGTTGGATAATCTTCTAATAGGCATAACTAGGAGTAATTACATTAATTTTTACGAAATTTTGTGCCGTTATGAGGTGATAAATGTTAAAAATCTGAAACAACTTGTTTAAACAGCAATTTCTAATGTATCTTACTTATGTCTTATGGAAAATTAGTGTCCTCTGTTATTCATATTGAAGTGTTAATTTGACAATCTTATAACAGACATAGTTAGGAGCAATTATATTAATTCGCTCGAAATTAGGTGTAGTTTTGAAGCAAAAAAATGTTGAAAATCTTAAACAACTTGTTTAAACAACAGTTTCTAATGCATCTTACTTATATTTGTGCAAAATTAGTGTCATAGAATATTCATATCTAAGTTTTAATTGGTCAATCATATAACAGGCATAATTAGGAGTAATTATATTAATTTTCATGAAATTATATGTAGTTATGAGGCCAAGAAATTTCAAAAACACAAACAACTTGTTTAAACAACCGTTTTTAATGCATCTTAAATATGTTTTGTGCAAACTTTGTGTCGTACAACGTTATTATCAAAGTGTTAATTGGATAATATTCTAATAGGTATGATTAGGAGCAATTATATTAATTTTGACGAAATTATGTGTAGTTATGAGTAAAAATGTTAAAAATCTTAAACGACTTGTTTAAACAGCAGTTTCTAATATGTCGTACTTATGTTTTATGAAAAATTAGTGTCGTAGGATATTCATATCGAAGTATTAATTGGACAATCTTATAATACGCATAATTAGGAGTAATTATATTAATTTGCATGAAGTTATGTGTACTTATGCGGCCAAAAATTTTGAAAAACACAAACAACCTATTTAAACAGTTGTTTTTAATGCATTCTACTTATATCTTGTGCAAAATTAGTGTCGTCGAATATTCATATCGAAGTGTTATTTGGCTAATATTTTAATAGACATAATTGGGAGTATTTATCTTAATTTTTAGGAAATTATATATAGTTATGAGGACAAAAAGGTTGAATAACTTAACTTTTCTTAAATAGCAGTTTCTAATGCATCTTACTTATGTTTTGAGGAAAAATAGTGCCAAAAATATTCTTTTTGAAGCGTTGAATGAAAAATCTTATAATAGGCATAATTAGGAGTAGTTATATTAATTTGCACCAAATGATGTGTAGTTATGCGGCCAAAAATTTTCATAAAGCCAAACAACTTGTTTAAACAGCAGTTTTTAACGCATCTTACTTATGTTTTGTGCAATATTAGCGTTATAGAATATTCATATCGAAGTTTTAATTGGACAACTTTATAATAGACGTAATTAGGAGTAGTTATATTAATTTTCACGAAATTATGTGTAGTTATGAGGGCAAAAATGTTTAAACCTTAAATAACTTTGTTAAATAGCAGTTTCTAATGCATCTTACTCACATTTTGAGAAAAAATAGTATCGTAGAATATTCATATCAAAGTGTTAATTGAAAAATCATATAAAAGACGTAATTAGGAGTAATTATATTAATTTATACGAAATTATGTGCGGTTATGCGGCCAAAAAATTTAGAAAGATCAAGCAACTTATTTAAACAGCGGTTTTTAATGCATCATACTTATGTTTTGTGCGAAATTAGTTTTGTAGAATGTTCATGTCGAAGTTTTAATTGGAAAATCTTAAAATAGGCATATTTAGGAGCAATTATATTAATTTATAAGAAATTATGTGTAGCTATGCAGTTAAAAAATTTTAAAAACTCAAATAACTTATTTAAACAGCTATTTTTAATGCATCTTACTTATGTTTTGTGCAAAATTAGTGTCGTAGAATATTCATATCGATGTTTTAATTAGAAGATCTTATAATAGGCATGCTTAGGAGTAATTATATTAACTTATAAGAAATTATGTGTAATTATGCAGCCAAAAATTTAAAAAACCTCAAACAACTTGTTTAAACAGCTGTTTTTAAAGCTCCCTACTTATGTTTTGTGCAGAATTAGTGTTGTAGAATGTTCATATTGAAGTTTTAATTAGATAATCTTTTAGTAGACATAATTAGGAGTGATTGTATTAATTTTCATTAAATTATGTGTAGTTATGGAGCTAAAAATGTTGAAATACTCAAATAGGGTTTTTAATGCATCTTACTTATGTTTTGGGAGAAAATAGTGTCGTAGAATATTCCTATCGAAGTGTTAATTGAACAATCTTATAATAGGCATAATTAGGAGTAATTATACTAATTTGCACGAAATTATGGGTATTTATGGGGCCAACAAATTTAAAAAAGTGAAATAACTTATTTAAACGGCAGTTTTTAATGCATCTTACTTATGTTTTGTGCCAAATTAGCGTCATAGAATATTCATATCAAAGTTTTAATTACATAATCTTATAATAGGCATAATTAGGAGTAATTATATTAATTTTCATGAAATCATATGTAGTTATGCGGCAAAAAAATTGAAAAACTCAATCAACTAGTTTAAACTGCTGTTTTTTTTTTAATGCATCTTACTTAGGTTTTGTGCAAACTTTGTGTCGTACAATATTCATCTCGGAGTATTAATTAGATAATCTTCTAATAGGCGCAATTAGAAGTAAGTATATTAATTTTCACGAAATTATAAGTACTTCTGAGGCAATAAATTTTTGAAAATCTCAAAAAACTTGTTTAAACAGCAGTTTCACATGTATCTTATTTATGTTATATGAAAAATTACTGTTATAGGATATTCATATTGGAGTGTTTTTTGGATAATTATACAATAGGCACAATTAGTAGTAATTATATCAATTTGCGTGAAATTATGTGTAGTTATGCAGCCATTTTTTTTAAAAAACTCAAACAATTTGTTTAAACAGCTATTTTTTAATACATCTTACTTATTTTTTATGCAAAATTCGTGTCATAGAATGTTCATATCGAAGTGTTCGTTGGATAATCTTCTAATAGGCATAACTAGGAGTAATTACATTAATTTTTACGAAATTTTGTGCCGTTATGAGGTGATAAATGTTAAAAATCTGAAACAACTTGTTTAAACAGCAATTTCTAATGTATCTTACTTATGTCTTATGGAAAATTAGTGTCCTCTGTTATTCATATTGAAGTGTTAATTTGACAATCTTATAACAGACATAGTTAGGAGCAATTATATTAATTCGCTCGAAATTAGGTGTAGTTTTGAAGCAAAAAAATGTTGAAAATCTTAAACAACTTGTTTAAACAACAGTTTCTAATGCATCTTACTTATATTTGTGCAAAATTAGTGTCATAGAATATTCATATCTAAGTTTTAATTGGTCAATCATATAACAGGCATAATTAGGAGTAATTATATTAATTTTCATGAAATTATATGTAGTTATGAGGCCAAGAAATTTCAAAAACACAAACAACTTGTTTAAACAACCGTTTTTAATGCATCTTAAATATGTTTTGTGCAAACTTTGTGTCGTACAACGTTATTATCAAAGTGTTAATTGGATAATATTCTAATAGGTATGATTAGGAGCAATTATTTATGTTATATGAAAAATTACTGTTATAGGATATTCATATTGGAGTGTTTTTTGGATAATTATACAATAGGCACAATTAGTAGTAATTGTATCAATTTGCGTGAAATTATGTGTAGTTATGCAGCCAATTTTTTTAAAAAACTCAAACAACTTGTTTAAACAGCTATTTTTTAATACATCTTACTTATTTTTTATGCAAAATTCGTGTCATAGAATGTTCATATCGAAGTGTTCGTTGGATAATCTTCTAATAGGCATAACTAGGAGTAATTACATTAATTTTTACGAAATTTTGTGCCGTTATGAGGCGATAAATGTTAAAAATCTGAAACAACTTGTTTAAACAGCAATTTCTAATGTATCTTACTTATGTCTTATGGAAAATTAGTGTCCTCTGTTATTCATATTGAAGTGTTAATTTGACAATCTTATAACGAGACATAGTTAGGAGCAATTATATTAATTCGCTCGAAATTAGGTGTAGTTTTGAAGCAAAAAAATGTTGAAAATCTTAAACAACTTGTTTAAACAACAGTTTCTAATGCATCTTACTTATATTTGTGCAAAATTAGTGTCATAGAATATTCATATCTAAGTTTTAATTGGTCAATCATATAACAGGCATAATTAGGAGTAATTATATTAATTTTCATGAAATTATATGTAGTTATGAGGCCAAGAAATTTCAAAAACACAAACAACTTGTTTAAACAACCGTTTTTAATGCATCTTAAATATGTTTTGTGCAAACTTTGTGTCGTACAACGTTATTATCAAAGTGTTAATTGGATAATATTCTAATAGGTATGATTAGGAGCAATTATATTAATTTTGACGAAATTATGTGTAGTTATGAGTAAAAATGTTAAAAATCTTAAACGACTTGTTTAAACAATGCAGTTTCTAATATGTCGTACTTATGTTTTATGAAAAATTAGTGTCGTAGGATATTCATATCGAAGTATTAATTGGACAATCTTATAATACGCATAATTAGGAGTAATTATATTAATTTGCATGAAGTTATGTGTACTTATGCGGCCAAAAATTTTGAAAAACACAAACAACCTATTTAAACAGTTGTTTTTAATGCATTCTACTTATATCTTGTGCAAAATTAGTGTCGTCGAATATTCATATCGAAGTGTTATTTGGCTAATATTTTAATAGACATAATTGGGAGTATTTATCTTAATTTTTAGGAAATTATATATAGTTATGAGGACAAAAAGGTTGAATAACTTAACTTTTCTTAAATAGCAGTTTCTAATGCATCTTACTTATGTTTTGAGGAAAAATAGTGCCAAAAATATTCTTTTTGAAGCGTTGAATGAAAAATCTTATAATAGGCATAATTAGGAGTAGTTATATTAATTTGCACCAAATGATGTGTAGTTATGCGGCCAAAAATTTTCATAAAGCCAAACAACTTGTTTAAACAAACAGTTTTTAACGCATCTTACTTATGTTTTGTGCAATATTAGCGTTATAGAATATTCATATCGAAGTTTTAATTGGACAACTTTATAATAGACGTAATTAGGAGTAGTTATATTAATTTTCACGAAATTATGTGTAGTTATGAGGGCAAAAATGTTTAAACCTTAAATAACTTTGTTAAATAGCAGTTTCTAATGCATCTTACTCACATTTTGAGAAAAATTAGTATCGTAGAATATTCATATCAAAGTGTTAATTGAAAAATCATATAAAAGACGTAATTAGGAGTAATTATATTAATTTATACGAAATTATGTGCGGTTATGCGGCCAAAAAATTTAGAAAGATCAAGCAACTTATTTAAACAGCGGTTTTTAATGCATCATACTTATGTTTTGTGCGAAATTAGTTTTGTAGAATGTTCATGTCGAAGTTTTAATTGGAAAATCTTAAAATAGGCATATTTAGGAGCAATTATATTAATTTATAAGAAATTATGTGTAGCTATGCAGTTAAAAAATTTTAAAAACTCAAATAACTTATTTAAACACTATTTTTAATGCATCTTACTTATGTTTTGTGCAAAATTAGTGTCGTAGAATATTCATATCGATGTTTTAATTAGAAGATCTTATAATAGGCATGCTTAGGAGTAATTATATTAACTTATAAGAAATTATGTGTAATTATGCAGCCAAAAATTTAAAAAACCTCAAACAACTTGTTTAAACAATTGTTTTTAAAGCTCCTACTTATGTTTTGTGCAGAATTAGTGTTGTAGAATGTTCATATTGAAGTTTTAATTAGATAATCTTTTAGTAGACATAATTAGGAGTGATTGTATTAATTTTCATTAAATTATGTGTAGTTATGGAGCTAAAAATGTTGAAATACTCAAATAGGGTTTTTAAATAGCTGTTTCTAATGCATCTTACTTATGTTTTGGGAGAAAATAGTGTCGTAGAATATTCCTATCGAAGTGTTAATTGAACAATCTTATAATAGGCATAATTAGGAGTAATTATACTAATTTGCCCGAAATTATGGGTATTTATGGGGCCAACAAATTTAAAAAAGTGAAATAACTTATTTAAACGGCGAGTTTTTAATGCATCTTACTTATGTTTTGTGCCAAATTAGCGTCATAGAATATTCATATCAAAGTTTTAATTACATAATCTTATAATAGGCATAATTAGGAGTAATTATATTAATTTTCATGAAATCATATGTAGTTATGCGGCAAAAAAATTGAAAAACTCAATCAACTAGTTTAAACTATTTTTTTTTTTTTAATGCATCTTACTTAGGTTTTGTGCAAACTTTGTGTCGTACAATATTCATCTCGGAGTATTAATTAGATAATCTTCTAATAGGCGCAATTAGAAGTAAGTATATTAATTTTCACGAAATTATAAGTACTTCGAGGCAATAAATTTTTGAAAATCTCAAAAAACTTGTTTAAACAATGAGCTTTCACATGTATCTTATTTATGTTATATGAAAAATTACTTTGTTATAGGATATTCATATTGGAGTGTTTTTTGTATAATTATACAATAGGCACAATTAGTAGTAATTATATCAATTTGCGTGAAATTATGTGTAGTTATGCACCAATTTTTTTAAAAAACTCAAACAACTTGTTTAAACAAATATTTTTTAATACATCTTACTTATTTTTTATGCAAAATTCGTGTCATAGAATGTTCATATCGAAGTGTTCGTTGGATAATCTTCTAATAGGTATAACTAGGAGTAATTACATTAATTTTTACGAAATTTTGTGCCGTTATGAGGCGATAAATGTTAAAAATCTGAAACAACTTGTTTAAACAAAGAATTTCTAATGTATCTTACTTATGTCTTATGGAAAATTAGTGTCCTCTGTTATTCATATTGAAGTGTTAATTTGACAATCTTATAACAGAGACATAGTTAGGAGCAATTATATTAATTCGCTCGAAATTAGGTGTAGTTTTGAAGCAAAAAAATGTTGAAAATCTTAAACAACTTGTTTAAACAACGAGTTTCTAATGCATCTTACTTATATTTGTGCAAAATTAGTGTCATAGAATATTCATATCTAAGTTTTAATTGGTCAATCATATAACAGGCATAATTAGGAGTAATTATATTAATTTTCATGAAATTATATGTAGTTATGAGGCCAACAAATTTCAAAAAAACAAACAACTTGTTTAAACAACCGTTTTTAATGTATCTTAAATATGTTTTGTGCAAACTTTGTGTCGTACAACGTTATTATCAAAGTGTTAATTGGATAATATTCTAATAGGTATGATTAGGAGCAATTATATTAATTTTGACGAAATTATGTGTAGTTATGAGTAAAAATGTTAAAAATCTTAAACGACTTGTTTAAACAGCAGTTTCTAATATGTCGTACTGTTTACCCTTGAAAAATTTCAAGGATGAGTAGATGAATAGATGAAAATAAATCGATGATTAATGATAAATCATAAGAAGAGGGAAGAAGAGAAATCAAGGAAGAGATGGCCCACTAATCAGAAGAGGTCGCTGCTTAACCCCGGAACAAATCCATTAATCCCACAAGGAAATATCGGGGTGAGAGACGAGGATATAAATACCCCACCACCTCCTACTCATTCGAGGTGGTGACCCTGGGAGATTTCGGAGAGAAAAATCTCCTGATGGGTCAGCCATTTGATTGCATTTTCTCTGACGAGTGGGACCCACCTGGCAGTCCCTTGTAGATGGATCTAACAACATAAACCTAGCCTATCTGATGAGTCATCCATGTGACCATTTTCACTGACAAGTGGGCCCCACACCTCAGTGACCAACTATAAAGGGAGTCAGAGTTAAACCCTAAAAATCAGCCCTTGGAGCTAACCCTAGAGAGGAGCTGAAATAGTATAATCCCTATGCCACATGAAATGATGTCAATGCCAAGCTAGTATTCTGATACAACTAGTCATGAGAAATTTCAAATGTGATTTTGCTTTCAAGGTGACTGGTGCCAAAGTCATGAGCAACCACCTAACCATGCTTTGATTTGTGTCAATTATCGATAAGTAGTCAGGTTCTTTGACCAAGTCACCCTCATGTTAAGGGATTGGAAGTCAATTTCACAAGACCGATCGGATGCCAAAGTGGGAGCAACCATCGATTAAGTCTAGATTTGTATCAACTCGTTGACATGTAATCAATGTTGATCAGATCAAGCCCTAATGAATATCAATATAAGTCTAATTGGTATTTAGTTAGGGTGGTTTCTGCAAGAGAGAGATAATTGGCGAGAGACACTTTGAGCTACAAATGAAATCGGGATTAATTCGAAGAAATAATAGGGTTTATTTGACAAAAGAATTTTTAATTCGAGAGAGACAGGGGTAAAAATGGAATTAAAAATTACAGGGGTGATCATCATGATTTTAGGGATTTTTGGTGAAATTTTTATGATTTTTAGATGAGTGGAGCTATTAAAATAAATTCAGGGAAGATAAAAGCAGAATAAATGGATTAATCAAAGGCTGAGATTTGATCAAAGCAATTCTGGGTACAAGTTGGAGATAATAGCGGCTCTGGGTACAAACTGGGTGCAAGAAACACAGAAGGTATAAAATAAGTGAAGAGAGAGGGTGTGCCACGTGGCAGCCTCTCATTGGGCCATGTCGTGCAGTGGGCCCCACCAGGTATGAGTCACGACAGGTGGGCCCCACCTCGCCCACGTGGCGACAGCCCAGTGGGCCACCTCACCACCCTAGTGCCACATGGCATCACACCACAGGGCCACCTCACCTCTCTCATGCCACATGGCACGCCTGCAGAGAGGCCACCTCACCCAGATCGTGCCACATGGCACCATACCATAAAGCCACCCCAACAGTAATTAGTGAGTAATCAGAGATAAAGGGAAGGGGATTAAGATAACAAGCCAATCAGATCATGCCAGATCAGTTCAATTAACCCTAATCATGCACTAATCAGCTGCTAACGACACCTGTGAGCCTAAGAATAAAAAAACTTACAAGTGGGACCTACCAGTCAGATTTATGAGCCTAAGGCGCCAAGAACCAGGTCTATGCACTAATATTAGCTAAGATTTAAAAAGAGAAAAAGAGAAGAGTATGTGCCTGGTTCATGCGGCTCCTGTCTCTGCACCCTCCTTCTTCTTTGCCTTGGCTCACGTGCACCTGGCGCAGGCGACGAGGGGATTGTTCCCTCCCTTCTCCTTCTTCTCTTCTTCTTCCCCTCGACAGCAGAAGAACTCGAAGGCAACATCAATGGAGATTGAGTAGAAGGCTGAACTTCAAATCAATTGCTTCTAGCCTCAGCTATAGCATGCAAAGGAGAGCATATACATATAATCAGATTTTAAATTGATAAAACACAGAGAGAGAAATAGCAAGAAGCAATACCTCGGGTTGAAAGTCAAAACTTGCCAATTGAAGTCTAAAACTTGCAATTGATTGTTGATAGAGCTTCTATGATCTCAGACGATGGTGTTAGAACAAGAATTAGAGGAAGATAAGTGCTTGAAGTAAGAGATACACCAATTCACCTTTCGGCCAAAAGTGAGTTGGTTGAACACTATGCCAGAGCTGTCAAACTGATGTAAAAGATGTATAGAGAGTTGCCTGACACTAAATCGATGATGTTGAGGCCTTGAGACAGAAGAAACAAGCAAGGAAGTGAGATGAAAGTTTGAAACTTGGTTGTAGCTTGTAATGGAGGAGAAGATGTGAATTGAGATCAATTCTGTAAAATGGAGCTAAGGGAGCATGCTAGCAGCTTATATAGGCATAATATAAGGTCTGGAAAGATCTAGAAGAGGCTAGAGAGGCTTGCAAGAGTATGGGAACCGAGTAGTGGCAAATCAGCAAATAAAATGAAATTGTAACTGCCTCTAGGCAGTTACACATGAGCTAGGCAATGGAGACTCGGTTCAGTGAACCATAAGGCATACAAGGAAGCAGTTGGAGTGAAGAATATAATGCACCATGTGCAATTGGATTGGGGTGGTCAAAATCGGTCAAACCAATGGATTTCTATATAAACTCTCAACCAGTGGATAGAAACAAGAACTAGAAGCATACACACGACCCTTACAACACCTGTGAGATTACCTGAGAAGCTTAGAGAGCAAGTGAGAAGCTAGAAGGCCAATTGATCTCAACAAGTGTTGAGAACTTGGCAAACAGTCACCCTTTTCCATTATTAACAATCAATCCAAGAGCTCAGAGCTACAGAGAAGAAGGGAAGGTGAGTGTACTTATTGTAAATAGAGAGTTTGAGTTGTAATTGTGCTCAATTTTGAGTAATTTCAGAACTTTAGTACTGTTACTTGCATTTTCGCAAATTTCCTTTTCAATTCAATTGAATTTCTCAACTTTCTTGATTGAATCTTTTCTTTGAGCTGTCGCCTCACTATTTAGATCCTCCTTGTTTTATTTTCTTGCCTTTATCTTGATTAATTAAGTAATCAAGAGACTGAATCGATTTGCCAGAAAAGCTAGTCGAAGATTATATAATCTCCTAGCACTAATCATGGAAGATGGACTAATCGAAGGTCACTGACCTCTTAGTCACTATATTTCCAAGCGAGTTGTTCCAAGAGAATTCAGCTTTTAATCAAGTAATTGATGGAAATTTTGGAACTAATCGCTGGACTCAAAACCAAAGAATGCAAAAACACTTGAAAACGCCCCAATTGATCAAGCTATATGCTTCATTGAAATGCATTACATAGGCGATGAGTTTCATATCAACAAGATCAAGTAATTCTTGGCAATTGATTGGAAATATAGAATATAGTATTGAATTGCCGATCGGTATCAACCATGAGTCAGCATCCGTAATGAATCAAGAAGGAATATAGATAATTACAGTAAGTAAATCATCAATGATGTTAATTGAGGTTTAGAATTGCATAGACAAATCAAGAAACGCTAGAAATTGATCTGGAATTGGCTTAATTCAATCGGAAATGAATTCGGTACCAAAACGATGCAGTCGATCTATTGAGCATGATGGTGCGACGATCCACCGCACCAATGTATGATCGGAGAGTACGGACTAACTCTCCATATCAAGGCGATGCCGAGAGCGGTGG
>CM073754.1:0-12500 GCA_037127355.1 Schoenoplectus tabernaemontani
CCCTAAACCCTAAACCCTAAACCTTAAACCCTAAACCCTAAACCCTAAACCCTAAACCCTAAACCCTAAACCCTAAACCCTAAACCCTAAACCCTAAACCCTAAACCCTAAACCCTAAACCCTAAACCCTAAACCCTAAACCCTAAACCCTAAACCCTAAACCCTACCCCCTAAACCCTAAACCCTAAACCCTAAACCCTAAACCCTAAACCCTAAACCCTAAACCCTAAACCCTAAACCCTAAACCCTAAACCCTAAACCCTAAACCCTAAACCCTAAACCCTAAACCCTAAACCCTAAACCCTAAACCCTAAACCCTAAACCCTAAACCCTAAACCCTAAACCCTAAACCCTAAACCCTAAACCCTAAACCCTAAACCCTAAACCCTAAACCCTAAACCCTAAACCCTAAACCCTAAACCCTAAACCCTAAACCCTAAACCCTAAACCCTAAACCCTAAACCCTAAACCCTAAACCCTAAACCCTAAACCCTAAACCCTAAACCCTAAACCCTAAACCCTAAACCCTAAACCCTAAACCCTAAACCCTAAACCCTAAACCCTAAACCCTAAACCCTAAACCCTAAACCCTAAACCCTAAACCCTAAACCCTAAACCCTAAACCCTAAACCCTAAACCCTAAACCCTAAACCCTAAACCCTAAACCCTAAACCCTAAACCCTAAACCCTAAACCCTAAACCCTAAACCCTAAACCCTAAACCCTAAACCCTAAACCCTAAACCCTAAACCCTAAACCCTAAACCCTAAACCCTAAACCCTAAACCCTAAACCCTAAACCCTAAACCCTAAACCCTAAACCCTAAACCCTAAACCCTAAACCCTAAACCCTAAACCCTAAACCCTAAACCCTAAACCCTAAACCCTAAACCCTAAACCCTAAACCCTAAACCCTAAACCCTAAACCCTAAACCCTAAACCCTAAACCCTAAACCCTAAACCCTAAACCCTAAACCCTAAACCCTAAACCCTAAACCCTAAACCCTAAACCCTAAACCCTAAACCCTAAACCCTAAACCCTAAACCCTAAACCCTAAACCCTAAACCCTAAACCCTAAACCCTAAACCCTAAACCCTAAACCCTAAACCCTAAACCCTAAACCCTAAACCCTAAACCCTAAACCCTAAACCCTAAACCCTAAACCCTAAACCCTAAACCCTAAACCCTAAACCCTAAACCCTAAACCCTAAACCCTAAACCCTAAACCCTAAACCCTAAACCCTAAACCCTAAACCCTAAACCCTAAACCCTAAACCCTAAACCCTAAACCCTAAACCCTAAACCCTAAACCCTAAACCCTAAACCCTAAACCCTAAACCCTAAACCCTAAACCCTAAACCCTAAACCCTAAACCCTAAACCCTAAACCCTAAACCCTAAACCCTAAACCCTAAACCCTAAACCCTAAACCCTAAACCCTAAACCCTAAACCCTAAACCCTAAACCCTAAACCCTAAACCCTAAACCCTAAACCCTAAACCCTAAACCCTAAACCCTAAACCCTAAACCCTAAACCCTAAACCCTAAACCCTAAACCCTAAACCCTAAACCCTAAACCCTAAACCCTAAACCCTAAACCCTAAACCCTAAACCCTAAACCCTAAACCCTAAACCCTAAACCCTAAACCCTAAACCCTAAACCCTAAACCCTAAACCCTAAACCCTAAACCCTAAACCCTAAACCCTAAACCCTAAACCCTAAACCCTAAACCCTAAACCCTAAACCCTAAACCCTAAACCCTAAACCCTAAACCCTAAACCCTAAACCCTAAACCCTAAACCCTAAACCCTAAACCCTAAACCCTAAACCCTAAACCCTAAACCCTAAACCCTAAACCCTAAACCCTAAACCCTAAACCCTAAACCCTAAACCCTAAACCCTAAACCCTAAACCCTAAACCCTAAACCCTAAACCCTAAACCCTAAACCCTAAACCCTAAACCCTAAACCCTAAACCCTAAACCCTAAACCCTAAACCCTAAACCCTAAACCCTAAACCCTAAACCCTAAACCCTAAACCCTAAACCCTAAACCCTAAACCCTAAACCCTAAACCCTAAACCCTAAACCCTAAACCCTAAACCCTAAACCCTAAACCCTAAACCCTAAACCCTAAACCCTAAACCCTAAACCCTAAACCCTAAACCCTAAACCCTAAACCCTAAACCCTAAACCCTAAACCCTAAACCCTAAACCCTAAACCCTAAACCCTAAACCCTAAACCCTAAACCCTAAACCCTAAACCCTAAACCCTAAACCCTAAACCCTAAACCCTAAACCCTAAACCCTAAACCCTAAACCCTAAACCCTAAACCCTAAACCCTAAACCCTAAACCCTAAACCCTAAACCCTAAACCCTAAACCCTAAACCCTAAACCCTAAACCCTAAACCCTAAACCCTAAACCCTAAACCCTAAACCCTAAACCCTAAACCCTAAACCCTAAACCCTAAACCCTAAACCCTAAACCCTAAACCCTAAACCCTAAACCCTAAACCCTAAACCCTAAACCCTAAACCCTAAACCCTAAACCCTAAACCCTAAACCCTAAACCCTAAACCCTAAACCCTAAACCCTAAACCCTAAACCCTAAACCCTAAACCCTAAACCCTAAACCCTAAACCCTAAACCCTAAACCCTAAACCCTAAACCCTAAACCCTAAACCCTAAACCCTAAACCCTAAACCCTAAACCCTAAACCCTAAACCCTAAACCCTAAACCCTAAACCCTAAACCCTAAACCCTAAACCCTAAACCCTAAACCCTAAACCCTAAACCCTAAACCCTAAACCCTAAACCCTAAACCCTAAACCCTAAACCCTAAACCCTAAACCCTAAACCCTAAACCCTAAACCCTAAACCCTAAACCCTAAACCCTAAACCCTAAACCCTAAACCCTAAACCCTAAACCCTAAACCCTAAACCCTAAACCCTAAACCCTAAACCCTAAACCCTAAACCCTAAACCCTAAACCCTAAACCCTAAACCCTAAACCCTAAACCCTAAACCCTAAACCCTAAACCCTAAACCCTAAACCCTAAACCCTAAACCCTAAACCCTAAACCCTAAACCCTAAACCCTAAACCCTAAACCCTAAACCCTAAACCCTAAACCCTAAACCCTAAACCCTAAACCCTAAACCCTAAACCCTAAACCCTAAACCCTAAACCCTAAACCCTAAACCCTAAACCCTAAACCCTAAACCCTAAACCCTAAACCCTAAACCCTAAACCCTAAACCCTAAACCCTAAACCCTAAACCCTAAACCCTAAACCCTAAACCCTAAACCCTAAACCCTAAACCCTAAACCCTAAACCCTAAACCCTAAACCCTAAACCCTAAACCCTAAACCCTAAACCCTAAACCCTAAACCCTAAACCCTAAACCCTAAACCCTAAACCCTAAACCCTAAACCCTAAACCCTAAACCCTAAACCCTAAACCCTAAACCCTAAACCCTAAACCCTAAACCCTAAACCCTAAACCCTAAACCCTAAACCCTAAACCCTAAACCCTAAACCCTAAACCCTAAACCCTAAACCCTAAACCCTAAACCCTAAACCCTAAACCCTAAACCCTAAACCCTAAACCCTAAACCCTAAACCCTAAACCCTAAACCCTAAACCCTAAACCCTAAACCCTAAACCCTAAACCCTAAACCCTAAACCCTAAACCCTAAACCCTAAACCCTAAACCCTAAACCCTAAACCCTAAACCCTAAACCCTAAACCCTAAACCCTAAACCCTAAACCCTAAACCCTAAACCCTAAACCCTAAACCCTAAACCCCCTAAACCCTAAACCCTAAACCCTAAACCCTAAACCCTAAACCCTAAACCCTAAACCCTAAACCCTAAACCCTAAACCCTAAACCCTAAACCCTAAACCCTAAACCCTAAACCCTAAACCCTAAACCCTAAACCCTAAACCCTAAACCCTAAACCCTAAACCCTAAACCCTAAACCCTAAACCCTAAACCCTAAACCCTAAACCCTAAACCCTAAACCCTAAACCCTAAACCCTAAACCCTAAACCCTAAACCCTAAACCCTAAACCCTAAACCCTAAACCCTAAACCCTAAACCCTAAACCCTAAACCCTAAACCCTAAACCCTAAACCCTAAACCCTAAACCCTAAACCCTAAACCCTAAACCCTAAACCCTAAACCCTAAACCCTAAACCCTAAACCCTAAACCCTAAACCCTAAACCCTAAACCCTAAACCCTAAACCCTAAACCCTAAACCCTAAACCCTAAACCCTAAACCCTAAACCCTAAACCCTAAACCCTAAACCCTAAACCCTAAACCCTAAACCCTAAACCCTAAACCCTAAACCCTAAACCCTAAACCCTAAACCCTAAACCCTAAACCCTAAACCCTAAACCCTAAACCCTAAACCCTAAACCCTAAACCCTAAACCCTAAACCCTAAACCCTAAACCCTAAACCCTAAACCCTAAACCCTAAACCCTAAACCCTAAACCCTAAACCCTAAACCCTAAACCCTAAACCCTAAACCCTAAACCCTAAACCCTAAACCCTAAACCCTAAACCCTAAACCCTAAACCCTAAACCCTAAACCCTAAACCCTAAACCCTAAACCCTAAACCCTAAACCCTAAACCCTAAACCCTAAACCCTAAACCCTAAACCCTAAACCCTAAACCCTAAACCCTAAACCCTAAACCCTAAACCCTAAACCCTAAACCCTAAACCCTAAACCCTAAACCCTAAACCCTAAACCCTAAACCCTAAACCCTAAACCCTAAACCCTAAACCCTAAACCCTAAACCCTAAACCCTAAACCCTAAACCCTAAACCCTAAACCCTAAACCCTAAACCCTAAACCCTAAACCCTAAACCCTAAACCCTAAACCCTAAACCCTAAACCCTAAACCCTAAACCCTAAACCCTAAACCCTAAACCCTAAACCCTAAACCCTAAACCCTAAACCCTAAACCCTAAACCCTAAACCCTAAACCCTAAACCCTAAACCCTAAACCCTAAACCCTAAACCCTAAACCCTAAACCCTAAACCCTAAACCCTAAACCCTAAACCCTAAACCCTAAACCCTAAACCCTAAACCCTAAACCCTAAACCCTAAACCCTAAACCCTAAACCCTAAACCCTAAACCCTAAACCCTAAACCCTAAACCCTAAACCCTAAACCCTAAACCCTAAACCCTAAACCCTAAACCCTAAACCCTAAACCCTAAACCCTAAACCCTAAACCCTAAACCCTAAACCCTAAACCCTAAACCCTAAACCCTAAACCCTAAACCCTAAACCCTAAACCCTAAACCCTAAACCCTAAACCCTAAACCCTAAACCCTAAACCCTAAACCCTAAACCCTAAACCCTAAACCCTAAACCCTAAACCCTAAACCCTAAACCCTAAACCCTAAACCCTAAACCCTAAACCCTAAACCCTAAACCCTAAACCCTAAACCCTAAACCCTAAACCCTAAACCCTAAACCCTAAACCCTAAACCCTAAACCCTAAACCCTAAACCCTAAACCCTAAACCCTAAACCCTAAACCCTAAACCCTAAACCCTAAACCCTAAACCCTAAACCCTAAACCCTAAACCCTAAACCCTAAACCCTAAACCCTAAACCCTAAACCCTAAACCCTAAACCCTAAACCCTAAACCCTAAACCCTAAACCCTAAACCCTAAACCCTAAACCCTAAACCCTAAACCCTAAACCCTAAACCCTAAACCCTAAACCCTAAACCCTAAACCCTAAACCCTAAACCCTAAACCCTAAACCCTAAACCCTAAACCCTAAACCCTAAACCCTAAACCCTAAACCCTAAACCCTAAACCCTAAACCCTAAACCCTAAACCCTAAACCCTAAACCCTAAACCCTAAACCCTAAACCCTAAACCCTAAACCCTAAACCCTAAACCCTAAACCCTAAACCCTAAACCCTAAACCCTAAACCCTAAACCCTAAACCCTAAACCCTAAACCCTAAACCCTAAACCCTAAACCCTAAACCCTAAACCCTAAACCCTAAACCCTAAACCCTAAACCCTAAACCCTAAACCCTAAACCCTAAACCCTAAACCCTAAACCCTAAACCCTAAACCCTAAACCCTAAACCCTAAACCCTAAACCCTAAACCCTAAACCCTAAACCCTAAACCCTAAACCCTAAACCCTAAACCCTAAACCCTAAACCCTAAACCCTAAACCCTAAACCCTAAACCCTAAACCCTAAACCCTAAACCCTAAACCCTAAACCCTAAACCCTAAACCCTAAACCCTAAACCCTAAACCCTAAACCCTAAACCCTAAACCCTAAACCCTAAACCCTAAACCCTAAACCCTAAACCCTAAACCCTAAACCCTAAACCCTAAACCCTAAACCCTAAACCCTAAACCCTAAACCCTAAACCCTAAACCCTAAACCCTAAACCCTAAACCCTAAACCCTAAACCCTAAACCCTAAACCCTAAACCCTAAACCCTAAACCCTAAACCCTAAACCCTAAACCCTAAACCCTAAACCCTAAACCCTAAACCCTAAACCCTAAACCCTAAACCCTAAACCCTAAACCCTAAACCCTAAACCCTAAACCCTAAACCCTAAACCCTAAACCCTAAACCCTAAACCCTAAACCCTAAACCCTAAACCCTAAACCCTAAACCCTAAACCCTAAACCCTAAACCCTAAACCCTAAACCCTAAACCCTAAACCCTAAACCCTAAACCCTAAACCCTAAACCCTAAACCCTAAACCCTAAACCCTAAACCCTAAACCCTAAACCCTAAACCCTAAACCCTAAACCCTAAACCCTAAACCCTAAACCCTAAACCCTAAACCCTAAACCCTAAACCCTAAACCCTAAACCCTAAACCCTAAACCCTAAACCCTAAACCCTAAACCCTAAACCCTAAACCCTAAACCCTAAACCCTAAACCCTAAACCCTAAACCCTAAACCCTAAACCCTAAACCCTAAACCCTAAACCCTAAACCCTAAACCCTAAACCCTAAACCCTAAACCCTAAACCCTAAACCCTAAACCCTAAACCCTAAACCCTAAACCCTAAACCCTAAACCCTAAACCCTAAACCCTAAACCCTAAACCCTAAACCCTAAACCCTAAACCCTAAACCCTAAACCCTAAACCCTAAACCCTAAACCCTAAACCCTAAACCCTAAACCCTAAACCCTAAACCCTAAACCCTAAACCCTAAACCCTAAACCCTAAACCCTAAACCCTAAACCCTAAACCCTAAACCCTAAACCCTAAACCCTAAACCCTAAACCCTAAACCCTAAACCCTAAACCCTAAACCCTAAACCCTAAACCCTAAACCCTAAACCCTAAACCCTAAACCCTAAACCCTAAACCCTAAACCCTAAACCCTAAACCCTAAACCCTAAACCCTAAACCCTAAACCCTAAACCCTAAACCCTAAACCCTAAACCCTAAACCCTAAACCCTAAACCCTAAACCCTAAACCCTAAACCCTAAACCCTAAACCCTAAACCCTAAACCCTAAACCCTAAACCCTAAACCCTAAACCCTAAACCCTAAACCCTAAACCCTAAACCCTAAACCCTAAACCCTAAACCCTAAACCCTAAACCCTAAACCCTAAACCCTAAACCCTAAACCCTAAACCCTAAACCCTAAACCCTAAACCCTAAACCCTAAACCCTAAACCCTAAACCCTAAACCCTAAACCCTAAACCCTAAACCCTAAACCCTAAACCCTAAACCCTAAACCCTAAACCCTAAACCCTAAACCCTAAACCCTAAACCCTAAACCCTAAACCCTAAACCCTAAACCCTAAACCCTAAACCCTAAACCCTAAACCCTAAACCCTAAACCCTAAACCCTAAACCCTAAACCCTAAACCCTAAACCCTAAACCCTAAACCCTAAACCCTAAACCCTAAACCCTAAACCCTAAACCCTAAACCCTAAACCCTAAACCCTAAACCCTAAACCCTAAACCCTAAACCCTAAACCCTAAACCCTAAACCCTAAACCCTAAACCCTAAACCCTAAACCCTAAACCCTAAACCCTAAACCCTAAACCCTAAACCCTAAACCCTAAACCCTAAACCCTAAACCCTAAACCCTAAACCCTAAACCCTAAACCCTAAACCCTAAACCCTAAACCCTAAACCCTAAACCCTAAACCCTAAACCCTAAACCCTAAACCCTAAACCCTAAACCCTAAACCCTAAACCCTAAACCCTAAACCCTAAACCCTAAACCCTAAACCCTAAACCCTAAACCCTAAACCCTAAACCCTAAACCCTAAACCCTAAACCCTAAACCCTAAACCCTAAACCCTAAACCCTAAACCCTAAACCCTAAACCCTAAACCCTAAACCCTAAACCCTAAACCCTAAACCCTAAACCCTAAACCCTAAACCCTAAACCCTAAACCCTAAACCCTAAACCCTAAACCCTAAACCCTAAACCCTAAACCCTAAACCCTAAACCCTAAACCCTAAACCCTAAACCCTAAACCCTAAACCCTAAACCCTAAACCCTAAACCCTAAACCCTAAACCCTAAACCCTAAACCCTAAACCCTAAACCCTAAACCCTAAACCCTAAACCCTAAACCCTAAACCCTAAACCCTAAACCCTAAACCCTAAACCCTAAACCCTAAACCCTAAACCCTAAACCCTAAACCCTAAACCCTAAACCCTAAACCCTAAACCCTAAACCCTAAACCCTAAACCCTAAACCCTAAACCCTAAACCCTAAACCCTAAACCCTAAACCCTAAACCCTAAACCCTAAACCCTAAACCCTAAACCCTAAACCCTAAACCCTAAACCCTAAACCCTAAACCCTAAACCCTAAACCCTAAACCCTAAACCCTAAACCCTAAACCCTAAACCCTAAACCCTAAACCCTAAACCCTAAACCCTAAACCCTAAACCCTAAACCCTAAACCCTAAACCCTAAACCCTAAACCCTAAACCCTAAACCCTAAACCCTAAACCCTAAACCCTAAACCCTAAACCCTAAACCCTAAACCCTAAACCCTAAACCCTAAACCCTAAACCCTAAACCCTAAACCCTAAACCCTAAACCCTAAACCCTAAACCCTAAACCCTAAACCCTAAACCCTAAACCCTAAACCCTAAACCCTAAACCCTAAACCCTAAACCCTAAACCCTAAACCCTAAACCCTAAACCCTAAACCCTAAACCCTAAACCCTAAACCCTAAACCCTAAACCCTAAACCCTAAACCCTAAACCCTAAACCCTAAACCCTAAACCCTAAACCCTAAACCCTAAACCCTAAACCCTAAACCCTAAACCCTAAACCCTAAACCCTAAACCCTAAACCCTAAACCCTAAACCCTAAACCCTAAACCCTAAACCCTAAACCCTAAACCCTAAACCCTAAACCCTAAACCCTAAACCCTAAACCCTAAACCCTAAACCCTAAACCCTAAACCCTAAACCCTAAACCCTAAACCCTAAACCCTAAACCCTAAACCCTAAACCCTAAACCCTAAACCCTAAACCCTAAACCCTAAACCCTAAACCCTAAACCCTAAACCCTAAACCCTAAACCCTAAACCCTAAACCCTAAACCCTAAACCCTAAACCCTAAACCCTAAACCCTAAACCCTAAACCCTAAACCCTAAACCCTAAACCCTAAACCCTAAACCCTAAACCCTAAACCCTAAACCCTAAACCCTAAACCCTAAACCCTAAACCCTAAACCCTAAACCCTAAACCCTAAACCCTAAACCCTAAACCCTAAACCCTAAACCCTAAACCCTAAACCCTAAACCCTAAACCCTAAACCCTAAACCCTAAACCCTAAACCCTAAACCCTAAACCCTAAACCCTAAACCCTAAACCCTAAACCCTAAACCCTAAACCCTAAACCCTAAACCCTAAACCCTAAACCCTAAACCCTAAACCCTAAACCCTAAACCCTAAACCCTAAACCCTAAACCCTAAACCCTAAACCCTAAACCCTAAACCCTAAACCCTAAACCCTAAACCCTAAACCCTAAACCCTAAACCCTAAACCCTAAACCCTAAACCCTAAACCCTAAACCCTAAACCCTAAACCCTAAACCCTAAACCCTAAACCCTAAACCCTAAACCCTAAACCCTAAACCCTAAACCCTAAACCCTAAACCCTAAACCCTAAACCCTAAACCCTAAACCCTAAACCCTAAACCCTAAACCCTAAACCCTAAACCCTAAACCCTAAACCCTAAACCCTAAACCCTAAACCCTAAACCCTAAACCCTAAACCCTAAACCCTAAACCCTAAACCCTAAACCCTAAACCCTAAACCCTAAACCCTAAACCCTAAACCCTAAACCCTAAACCCTAAACCCTAAACCCTAAACCCTAAACCCTAAACCCTAAACCCTAAACCCTAAACCCTAAACCCTAAACCCTAAACCCTAAACCCTAAACCCTAAACCCTAAACCCTAAACCCTAAACCCTAAACCCTAAACCCTAAACCCTAAACCCTAAACCCTAAACCCTAAACCCTAAACCCTAAACCCTAAACCCTAAACCCTAAACCCTAAACCCTAAACCCTAAACCCTAAACCCTAAACCCTAAACCCTAAACCCTAAACCCTAAACCCTAAACCCTAAACCCTAAACCCTAAACCCTAAACCCTAAACCCTAAACCCTAAACCCTAAACCCTAAACCCTAAACCCTAAACCCTAAACCCTAAACCCTAAACCCTAAACCCTAAACCCTAAACCCTAAACCCTAAACCCTAAACCCTAAACCCTAAACCCTAAACCCTAAACCCTAAACCCTAAACCCTAAACCCTAAACCCTAAACCCTAAACCCTAAACCCTAAACCCTAAACCCTAAACCCTAAACCCTAAACCCTAAACCCTAAACCCTAAACCCTAAACCCTAAACCCTAAACCCTAAACCCTAAACCCTAAACCCTAAACCCTAAACCCTAAACCCTAAACCCTAAACCCTAAACCCTAAACCCTAAACCCTAAACCCTAAACCCTAAACCCTAAACCCTAAACCCTAAACCCTAAACCCTAAACCCTAAACCCTAAACCCTAAACCCTAAACCCTAAACCCTAAACCCTAAACCCTAAACCCTAAACCCTAAACCCTAAACCCTAAACCCTAAACCCTAAACCCTAAACCCTAAACCCTAAACCCTAAACCCTAAACCCTAAACCCTAAACCCTAAACCCTAAACCCTAAACCCTAAACCCTAAACCCTAAACCCTAAACCCTAAACCCTAAACCCTAAACCCTAAACCCTAAACCCTAAACCCTAAACCCTAAACCCTAAACCCTAAACCCTAAACCCTAAACCCTAAACCCTAAACCCTAAACCCTAAACCCTAAACCCTAAACCCTAAACCCTAAACCCTAAACCCTAAACCCTAAACCCTAAACCCTAAACCCTAAACCCTAAACCCTAAACCCTAAACCCTAAACCCTAAACCCTAAACCCTAAACCCTAAACCCTAAACCCTAAACCCTAAACCCTAAACCCTAAACCCTAAACCCTAAACCCTAAACCCTAAACCCTAAACCCTAAACCCTAAACCCTAAACCCTAAACCCTAAACCCTAAACCCTAAACCCTAAACCCTAAACCCTAAACCCTAAACCCTAAACCCTAAACCCTAAACCCTAAACCCTAAACCCTAAACCCTAAACCCTAAACCCTAAACCCTAAACCCTAAACCCTAAACCCTAAACCCTAAACCCTAAACCCTAAACCCTAAACCCTAAACCCTAAACCCTAAACCCTAAACCCTAAACCCTAAACCCTAAACCCTAAACCCTAAACCCTAAACCCTAAACCCTAAACCCTAAACCCTAAACCCTAAACCCTAAACCCTAAACCCTAAACCCTAAACCCTAAACCCTAAACCCTAAACCCTAAACCCTAAACCCTAAACCCTAAACCCTAAACCCTAAACCCTAAACCCTAAACCCTAAACCCTAAACCCTAAACCCTAAACCCTAAACCCTAAACCCTAAACCCTAAACCCTAAACCCTAAACCCTAAACCCTAAACCCTAAACCCTAAACCCTAAACCCTAAACCCTAAACCCTAAACCCTAAACCCTAAACCCTAAACCCTAAACCCTAAACCCTAAACCCTAAACCCTAAACCCTAAACCCTAAACCCTAAACCCTAAACCCTAAACCCTAAACCCTAAACCCTAAACCCTAAACCCTAAACCCTAAACCCTAAACCCTAAACCCTAAACCCTAAACCCTAAACCCTAAACCCTAAACCCTAAACCCTAAACCCTAAACCCTAAACCCTAAACCCTAAACCCTAAACCCTAAACCCTAAACCCTAAACCCTAAACCCTAAACCCTAAACCCTAAACCCTAAACCCTAAACCCTAAACCCTAAACCCTAAACCCTAAACCCTAAACCCTAAACCCTAAACCCTAAACCCTAAACCCTAAACCCTAAACCCTAAACCCTAAACCCTAAACCCTAAACCCTAAACCCTAAACCC